>JAAKBF010000094.1:0-326361 GCA_012656075.1 Phytophthora hibernalis
GGTTTTCACTGCTGAAGCGTTGGATCCAAAGAATGCAAACACGGCGTTCGGATTCGCTCAGAGGAGGTATTAGACTTGGCGATGTACGCTTGTACGCGCACGAAAGATGGAACACGTGGTATTTATAAGCATTGCGGGTATGCTCTCGACTCGTTGGCAATAGATATTAATGTAGCGGCCTCCACTCCAACTAATTAATACTACAACTGATGGTCTTCATCCTCCATATTTTGAGCTGGTAGATTAACAGGTATGTCGGAGTTGTGTGGGCGCCTAAGATCGCAGTCAGGTAAACCGAGAATGTCTCGGAGATCATCTAGCGAGACCGAAATATTTACCTCACTTTCGTTGATGAGTATTCTCACGGTTCTAAACCGACGATCCAGCCGTCGATGCTCTGCTTGCTGCTCGTGCGCCATCTCAAGCGAGCTTCGTCAACACTACAGAGTTGTCGATATGTTGCATGCTCCGGGATTGTAGGCTGGTTCCATCTGGCTCACGCGCATGTTGTGTTGCAAAGTAGCGTAGAGCCAAACTGTTCGGCGCTAGCGGAGATTGGTTAGTATCAGCTAAGTGCTGTACAATCCGAGTCGATGCTTCATTAACCCGTGCAACTGTTGCCCGTCGAATTGAGTTGTGGATCTATCAATAATGCAAAAGCGTAACATTAGTATAAATCCACAGCTCCGATAAATATGACAGCAGTACCTTCACAGCGTACACGAAAACCATTAGACTGAAATCTGCCAGCGAGACGTTTCTACGCTGAGCATTCCGCCAGGATTGCATAACTTGGGCAGCGAATGATTCAGCAGTGAGCTTGATGAACTCCCTTTGTTTCGTGTTGGTACCTGGTTTGAGGTAAATATCCTTCTCGGACCACGAAATTCCTTCTTGAGCACTTACGATCGCGTCCACTTTTGCATGTAAGACGGCGTAGCCTTCTGTAGATTGCAAACTCACTGAATGTGGCTGCTTGTGGACTGCTCGGACGTCATGTAATCACCTCGCCCAATTTGATGGTCAGCGTTACTTTGACCTCTTCGTCCCCAAAAATGTGTTGCACTGTGTTGGCGCGTGAGGTAGATTCGCTCTCCATCAGGTATAATCCCGAGTGGATCTACTATCTACAATGGTCTTCACTCGCTCAAGTATCATAAGATCAAATCGACAAATTTATGTTTAGCTCAATCTCATTCCAGATTTATTTTTCAACTTACCGTTGGTAGTCCGCTTTGCAACCTCGCGTCTTGTTCACGTGGGCGTCTATGTTGAGGAGGCTAATGTCGTGCTACTGTGCCAGCCAGTAGGAGGTCAGCACGTTGGTCATCTGAGGCTAGTGCTTCTCGTTCTTGTTCATGTCATCAGCGCATTTAGTCCACGCCCACCTATTAATACAAGATGTGTGCGAAGTAGGTGTACGTTAGTACATCGGTTATTAAAGTGTAAACAATACAGTACAGGCTTCACTCACCTGAGCAGCGCCTCTCCGTCGACATTGGGTAAGAACCTGCCAGTCTTCCTCCCTGCAATTTGGTTGGCCTGGATCCCCACTCGCTTCATTTCGTGGTGCACTTGGCCAATCTTCGAGTCGATCGGCCCAACTGCTAGTTCAGGGTTCACGGGCTGGTTGATGTGACACGGCACCTCGAGCTTGTTAACGAAGAAGTCGGTCGGGTGGTTATAGTAGAGAATGAGCGACTCACTGAGTGGCTAAGCGCGACTTGACGGCGACATGCCCCTGCAGGCGACAAAACAGCATCTTCCCGTCCTTCTACGAGTTGTCCACGAAGTCGAGTATCCCCTGGTGATGGAGGCGAGTCGGCCGATCGAACGGCGGTTCTAAGGAACGCGGCGTCTGCGTGAGCAGACTAACTGGCCCCACGCGTGTCGAAACCCAGTTGTTGAAATCACCAATCAAATTCTTCACGATTTGTACGTAATCATGCACGAGTTAGTGCAGGGGTGAGGTGGAATTAGTGCACTAAAGGCAAGACAAAGTCCATGCAAAGCACAATACACTCCGGGCCAAAAGTATACGAACACCCCTACTTTTGCTAATAACTCAGCCTCTAGATGGAGTTGAGAAGTGTGCTAGACATGTTGTGTGGAACACGGTAATCATCAGTCGTTATGGGCTAATACTCACATAAAAAACCGTTTTGGCAGGTGGCCCAAATATACGAACGCTGTAATATGGTGTTTAGGCGTGGGTTTTCAACGCAGCCACAACATTCGAAGAAAAACGAAGCTGTACTACAGCAGACGCATTTAGAATTTGCAATCAAGTTTTGGAGCGAATACAGCCATTTTCCGGATAGTGCTATCTACAACGTCGACGAAACGGCCATTTATTTCGACACTCCACCCCACAAAATATGGGCCCTCAAGGGGAGGCGTGGATCAGCAAAAGTCAAGCATATGCAGAAGAATTCCGGAAGACTCACAGCTGTGCTCACCATTTGGGCTGACGGTACGTTCATTTATTTTACATTTAATTTACTGTATACTGAAACTAAGTAACGTTATTTGATTTAGGAAAAAACTGCCAATACTCTTCATTCTGCGAGGAATACCTGGCGGCACTGTGGAGACAAATGAGTTGCCAACATATCCAGATGGACATGTTTATACAGTCCAAGAACATGGCTGGATGGACGCAACTGTTTGGGAGTTTTATATTGAAAGTTTGCTTAAATTTGAAATAGATTCTCCCTCTGTCCTCCTTCTCGATAACTTCGATTCCCATGTATCGGAAGGAGGACAGAATGTGTAGCGAGGCTACCTCAGCACTAGTGTGCCCTGTTCCGCCAAACAGCACGTCTGTCTGTCAGCCTCTTGATGTTGGAGTTATGGGTCCACTCAAGAAGAAGCTGACAGGCGTATGGCTATCAGACAATATTAATGGTACACGCACCGCGCAGCAAAGAGACTTGGCGCGATCAAGCGCACCATTACAGCATGGGAAGGCATCACAGAGCACTGTGTTGTGCGTAGCTTTGAAAAGGCAATTCCAAGATATCCTGAAGTCCAAGTATAGGATAAAAATGTTTTTCACCAATCACAAATAGCGAATCACTGATGGGTACGGATTTTTGTCGAGATGCCCCGTTTACTTTTGTATGGCGGATACAGTTCAGTGGGGGTACGGATTTCACCGTCGTTGTCTGTACTACACAGGTTATACGGTATCCTTATGGCCAGTACCTACTGTAACGGGGTTTAAAATGTGTCAAGGTATCACTATAGATGAACCCAGTCGATAAAGACCATTGCTAATATCTACAACACAGGATATAATGCACGGCTGCTAATAAACGCGCCGCAGGAGCGGCTGCGGAAACAGCAACGTGAGGAGCAGGGAGCGGCGTGTGCGCGGACATCGACCCGAAGCCTTTTAGTATGCAATATTTGGCGCTGAACAAGTATGATAGTGGATGCTTTTCATTAACAAATGTATTGAAAAATCCCCATCGAGCATTAATTTGACAAGTATTAATTAAGCGCCATAGTTAAGCCTGAATACCGAGTCAGTGGATCGATAAGTGATTAAGTACACCAGGATATTAGACAACAGAGGTATTAAGTTGGCCAGGGTTCTCTGTACCTCAGCTAGTGCTACATTGACCTTCACCGAACCTTCAGCAAGGTACTGCTTGCACTCAGTCATATCGACAAGAGCATGTATTACATGTACACTATTAAAGCCAGAGAGATGTCCGTGAAGACGGCCGACCTCAAGTCAAGTGGGTAGCGATTGTATATGACAGAGCAAGCTACTGTACCTTACGCATCTCTGCCCTACGTATTTTGCCGTGGGCTACTACTAAAACAAACTAGTTCTACGTCGTAGTTGACCATCGTTTGCTTCACTTTACATATTTGTTGGGTCCGAAGGCCTGAAAAAACCTTCGTTTCCACGTCGGGTGTACATCGTGCCAACAGGACTTCATCCACCTACTTCCTGGAAGTACCGGTATATTGGTAGAGTGCCAATATCTAATCTTGAAGTATGTCGCACCCGCCTCCTCATGTTCAACTCATGCTGGAGCCGCCGATGCCGAACTGCCGCTTAACGCCGATATGATTCCAGGGTCGGGCGGTTGCAAACGAGTCGTTGCAACCGCCCGACCTGGAATCATATAGTTTGAAACGAGAGATGTAGTTGGGCGGTAGTTAAATGACAATTACGACTTGAGCTGCAGGTTTCCCAGGACAATGTTGCGTAGGAGGGCAATATGTGAAAATTTCAAAGGGGACTCGAATCGAAATACATTTTCAAAGAGGGACTCGATAATTACGCTGTCTATAAAAGCTAGCTTTTACTTAGCCTATTCCAATCTGCCGTGGATCCCCGACCGTTGCTGACATTGCTGGCGCTACTGAGCGTGCCCCCGGTCGTGTACGTGTACGGTTGGTGTACTCGGGCGTGCCCATCTCGATGCCCGACATGATGTACACGGTGCCGAGCCGGTCCCTGAACTACGAAATCACCATGGGTGTGCGGCGACCGCCACGACTGCTACCGCCGACGGCTGCACCGTTCGGCGACATGGTGCTGGCAGAGCTGGTGCAAAAGTACAAGAAGGCGTGCGAGAAGCGCGACAAGTCGTTCTCGTCGGACACGTTGGAGCAGATGCGCATGACATCGAGGCCGGTTTCGCTAGTGGATATCCCGCGCGCCGTCAAGTACCGTGAGATCAAAAGATAACGGGTCTCAAGGGCACGGACGTGGTCGTTCAGGACAGCGTGTACGGCAACATCAACGACCAGTTACACATGATCTTGATCTTCACGCGTAACTCGGCCAACGACGAGAACAAGCTGTATGGTGAGTTCCGGATGAACGCGCATGGTGAAGATGTGGCTGCACCCGATCTTTGTCAACGATAAGATGTACCCGAAGGACTACTGTACCAAGTCCTGCCGGTGTCTAGGACACGACTACTGGGAAAGATCGTGTTCACCACGGCGAACGCAGAGAAACAAGACTAAGCCGTCCTAATCGAAGTGTATACTTCTCCTAATTCTTCTTTGTGTATGTCAAGTTCGGCCAGTACACGATGCCTTATTGTGACCATCTGCGATGCCGCATTTGTAAAGCTTACGGATGCGTGTAGACTCACCACATTCACCACGCGAACGAATTCTCCGTTTACGGGGCCGTCCAGCCTGCCGTTGATAAAGTGCAGGTGTCAAGGTTTCATCTGCTCTTTTTCCGAGTCGTCCGGGAGCGCAATGGGACGCTGATTCTTCGCATATTGAGCAACGGTGTAGCAACTAGAAAACAATTGAAACACATCCTCCAGACCTCCGTTCGTCTGCATTTTGACAGCCAAGAGGTGGCGACACGTGACCCCTTGCTGTAACCAAGACACACATGAGCATGATGGCGGATATAATTTCACCTCTCTTGGCTTGTCCCCGTGACCCAATCGACTGGTCTATGCAACTTCGTCCGAGATGAACGAAACAGAGTACAGCGGCATCTGCTTAAGCTCACACTGGAACTTGTTTTCCGATCGAGGTGTTGTCATGTTTTGCCTTGACAGAGACGAAGATGCGCCTCGGTCATCATGATTTTGGTGTACGCACGGAAGTAGCCGTAAGGCAGTAGCTTCCTCGGCTTTAGCCGCAACAATTTTGCCTGCTCGCTTTCAACAAAGTTGGTAGTTCTTCATCCATAGAGGGGTTGGGTCTTGTAGTATGGATGCAGAGCCCACTTCTTCGGCTCCACGTTCAAATATTCCCCGGCAGGGACATTCGCATCACTCAAATCTTGTATGGCTGCTTTGTACTCGGCTGGCGTATTTGCAGCTTGCGCGCGCCAAACCATTGCCTCATGGCACACAGCAAGCTTCACTTTTTGTCAGCTCGCATATTTCCTGTGGGTACAATACGCATTTGTAAGCATCAAACACCATATCCTTCGATGCAATACTATCGTACCGATGAGATGTCTTGTGCAAAAAGATTTTTTATCTTTAGCTCGTCCGAAACTGAAATGATGCCGGCATGGCGGTCAGAAAAAACTGGCACATCACGAAGTGGAAACCCATGCAAAAAGTGCTTTGAAGAACCAAAAATAGTTGGAGTGATCCTCCAGCGGAGCTAGCGCCACGGCTGCTACGCGGTTCTGGAGATTTCCATCCCGTGCAACTAACACAATTTGCTTATATTGGCGGTTCTTCATGTGAGCTGCATCCACCCCAAAATTCCTCGGCCGCTACGAAACCATGCAGGATCAAGGTGGCCATCGCACGAACAAAGTGACCTTCTCCGTCACGCTGAATGTCGCTGAAAACGCCGATGTTGCACTTCGCAAATGCTTCAAGATACCACGGCAGGTATTTGATAGACTGCTCGTCTTCTGAGAAGACCTCACGAAGTACAATATCCTTCACTCTGTATAGCATGCTGGTACTGCATATCAACTTGGACGCTTCCTGTAGCTGCCCAGCCATCGCCAACGCAGAGATGCTGGCGTCAGCAACTACAGCAGACCGCAGCACTGAGTTGATGAGCAGAGGGTTTCGCAGTCGACGTGCAGTTGATATGCTTGAGATTGGTTGTTGTCACGTGCCAGTTGTTCTGTTGATGTTTCCTCTTTGACACCGACAATTTTACGAACCAGGTACAAGACGCCCCACTAGAACAGCGAATGTCTTTAAACGTACCACCTCTCTAGCTAACAACAACCCGCTTACCAAGCGCTAATGCGTAAGCTTTAATTGCAGCAACAGCGTCCTTTCCGGTTCTCCACCTCTGCTGACGCAGACCATCTAGCTCTGCATCGCCCGTATCGTCTTCACCTGCGGCCATTTTGATCTAGTGGTGGAGGCTGAAAACAGGTTCACAGAGGCTCGGGTAATTATAAGAGGCTTACGGTAGTAAAGCTAGTTATGCATGTGATACGCTCTATACTAGGCATTTGTATTGGGATACACATATGTTTTGCTCCCCTCCGACCCAATACGTCGGAATGGCTGGATAGAGGACCTACCTAACTCTATGCGCAACCATTGGTCGATATTACATGATAGTGTGTTTCTGATTGGCTATTTATATTTAAAACTCAGTGATTGGTCATTAAAGTGCCACCATTTACAATACAAAATCTAAGTAAGGTCGGATAAGTTATGATACCGGTACCGACTTCCTCGGCTTATAGTGGACATCCTACGTACAGGTACAGTGTACCACTCTGAAAAAGTGACCTTCCGATTTTGGTTACTGTAAATGGTACCGGTATAAGTACTTAAGGGCGACTCCTATGTATTGTTGGGCGACTGCTATCATGTTTGACTCGTTAAACGTACATGTAGTGTGCTACAGTGCAGGCGTACGTACCGGGCGATTAACGAGTCCATTCCGGTTAACAAGCTATATGTAGCATTTGAGAACTGTTGCATTGTAGTTCGGGCTAACCATTAATAACAATGGTAGCATGACGCTCAATCAGCGCGTCCACGCCCGTGCAATGGTCAGGTGGTACAGCCGCTTCGCGATTTGGGTATTATAGTAGACACATGCGGCAGATCATAGCAGTCCCAGCGACTTCTGGCAGGGAGGGTCTTGTGGTAACCTGTACGACAACGCGGTACATGCTGTCAGCGCCAATAGTTAGAACGGCTAGATTTAGGATCACATGAGAACAGCGAGCTCGAATACTCTACGCGGCGCCATCAGATACAGGGGCCGCAGACAGGTAGTGCGCACACCCACCAACAAAGCAGGCAACCAGAAGGATGGTTGAAGGACGGGAGAATCTATAAATGACTGGCAGTCGCGGGAGAAAATCGCCATACCGGTACGCATACGAGTACATTTCTGTCGACATATTTGGTTCAGAACTTAGAAGCCGAGGCGGCGGAGGGGCTCAAATACTGCAATGCGATTGGTCGCTCTTATATGCCGGTGTCCACTATAAGCCGAGGAAGTCGGTATATTATTTTAAGGCGCCAGTTGGCGATTTGTCCCTCTTCATACCTTCGCAAATTGTGGGTCAATGATGACCCTGTCAGTCCAGCGATTTACCCAGCCCCAAGCGTCGGTTGTCAGTCAACAACCCCCAAGCGTCAGCTGTCATCGCCTACACGGCGAGTCGACTGGCGCTGGGTCTGCCGCGCACCCGCTTCCGCCGCGCATCTCCTGCTCCTCCTTCAGTCCTCCACCACGTACAGTACCGGGCCATGCGATCATAACGGTACGTCGTTTTGGAACGCATCAAAAACGAGAGCTGTGGGAGTTTCTATTCTAATTGACCGTGCTTTGTTTTGTTATAAAGACCAAAGAGCGATATCGCGCTCGTCGCTTCTTTATATGCCTTTGCGTGGGCCAGTGTGAAAGCACACATGGAGTTTGCGCGAAGACACAGCTGCTGAAGAAACGTTGCTATCCATGCGCAATATGTGCCTACCTGTGCTACGTGTCCTGATGCTCCTACAGGTGTTCACGATAAAATGTACTGAATGTGATCCACAATTCAAGGTAAAGCTCTCTCCGACAGCTTTTTCTCAAACTTTGCTTAATACTTTGTTGGTTGGTTTGCTATTTGTAGGACGCATGCATAGCTGCAATAGAGTCCTTTACTGGCATCTCACTTTGCTTTTCTCCAGCTCGTGCATTGCTGCTGCGGTATCAAATTGGTTGTGGACGTTCGGTTTGCTGGACTGTAGAGGGAGCTGACCAATGCAGCAACCGAAGGCATCATTGCGGTTTTTCGGCACTGATCCGCCTCGTGTGATCGAAGCAATTATAACGATCCGTGTTGGAGATCCGCACGGCTCACATCAAAGAGAATGGAAGAAAGACATGATGCTCGACGTCGAAGATAGATACGGTGTTTTTCGCGAAAAAAATGCCTGGCCATATTTGCTGGTCTCATTGCTAGTAGAGTGGGGAAAGAAGCGTCGACTTGAGAGACGACACTGACATCTACCTCAAGTTGACAAAGAACGACAAACAGGAAAAGTACCGAAAGCTATCGCAAGATTCATTTGGGACGTTTTTCTGACGACGATGGCGGCTTGTGGTCCCTGCTGACAGAGTTGGTTTCCGCTTTGAAATATTTCTTTACGTTCGCAATGTAGCGACGGCGCCGGCGGAATTTCGTCGCGCCACGCAAAATAGATTGTGCAAGCCCGGGTTCAACGAATGGCACATCACGCAGCCAATGCAGTGCAGTTCGGTCTAATTATGGCTCATCATATAGATGTTGTTCATGCGCGACGACCCGCCCACGCTGCCTTTGAGGTTCTTGACGATAACATCACAGCTCAAGCAGTTGAGCTTGATCGCCAACGAGCGGCTCTTGAGTTGAATGACATCTAGGTGAGCTTCACAGGACTGCACAAACTGCAACGGTAAGAATTCAGCTTAATAACCTGCGGATGCCTGTAGAGGTAGACCTTGTTTCGCTGCGCAGAGCAGTCGGCTTGCCAGATCATGATATCTTTTCTGCAGAGGCTTTATCATGGGACCCCTTCGACTACACCAACCAATCCATTCATGGGATCCCTTCGACTACACCAACAATCCAGGCCAACAGAATACAGATCACATGAATCAAAATGGCGAGAGCGATGAAGAGCAAGCGCATGAAAGCGGAGACGTTGAGATGAGCACAGTGGTGTAAGTATACAAACGTCAGAGAACAACGAGCGCTAATGTAACAAGGTGGATGAACACGACAATTTTTCTATTAGGTACAATTACTGATCAACTCATCGAATGTTTCTGATCGCAGACTTGTACCTAGATACCCACAGTGTTGAAATGTACCAAAACAACCTTTGTTTTCTTTCCGCGTGCACTCCTCATTGCGATGTCCAGCACAATTCTGGGTACAAGGGAACAACGAGATTAGAATTGCTGTATCCATCGCTTGAGAAGCCCAAAGCAAGGCTCAATGGTGTTCTACTGTAGACAATAAGGGGAAGGAAAAGCAAGGCTCGATGGGGTTCAACTGTGGACAATAAGAGGGAAGAAAAATCAATCGCGCCCCACATGCATGCACCACCTCTTGCAGCTCCGGATACGCATGGATCTTGGCGTTATCCACGATAACGATAGAGCGGGGCAGGACCTCGGATTCAAATGCGGCACTACGTGTTTCACAAAAGCAGAGAGGATTTTTCTCGGATGAAGGCCCCCTCTGTCCATTCCCAGACATAAAACCCGTTAACGTCCAGCGCATCATGATAAACATCCGCTTGCATCTGCGAAAAGGCAATCGTACAACTGCCTTCGTGCTCCTTGTAGACCGGCCGTATCTACGATGGGCATGACGGCCATCCTTTGCCGTTTCGTCGATGAACACAAGCTGCTCTGTGCGTACGAATACAGCGGATGAAGCTTCTTTCGATTTCGGCAGGAACTGCCCCGCGGGCTGCTTTATCTAACACCTTTCTGCTTAGGTTCAGGTCAAAGTTTAGCACCCTGCATATTGGCGGTATACGTCGTGGTAATTGCCGGGTAGTGTTTCTGATGTATTCTTGAAGTTCGATGTAGAACGTTGGGTGTAGGTTGACGTACGCCTGAACAGCAGCCATCACCTCAGGTGGCCAACGCGAACGCTTCTGTCGCCCGTAGATTCGCTCACAATACCGTCGCGGATGAACAGCGCGTACCAGTGCCTAATCGTGCGTTACTTGGGGCCAAATAGCTCGGAGACGTGCACGATAGGGACGTTGTATATGTCCAGCAGAGCAACAACCCGCCAGCGGAAGTCGTCGGAGAATGTCATGAAGGAGATGATTGAGTAATGCGCGTAGTAGGTGTTTATTGTGAGCTAGGCTTTGAACAACAGCCAGCCATTTAACACTTAAGCCAGCAAAACGCGCTCGTTTGAGCAAACCTAACCTAGGGTCCGGTTTCTTTTCATCAACTCAGACTTGCCCGAGTTGCCGTAGAAAATATATCGGACCTGGCCTACAATTCTGACTGATCTGCTATCTCGGATCTCGGACCCTCCGCGGTGCCAAAATCCCTGCAAACCCAATAAACGGCTTGTTTAAGAACACCGTTGTGGTTTCTAAATACTACTAACTATCTGCATACTGAATCCCTGTCTAATCTGATCTGTCCAAATGGGCCCACCCATTTGATGTACTACTTTAATACAAGATAAGTACTGCTTAGGTAAAACTGAAGTACTGCTTAAGTCCTTGACGTGCCACACATCACGCGTGTGGCGGACACCAATGGTGTGGACCACACCACAGAGAACAATGGTCGTCCCCTGTCAGGTGGCCCCATTACACCCTCCCACACCCAAACGGGAAGCACCTCGTCCCAGGGGGAATTCCAGCGAACAACGTAGGCAACGCCTCGTTCTGCAATCTGCACCTGAGAGAACACACGCCGATAACCCACGACGTCCATCGGGCACCAGCACCCTGCAATGCCGAAGCGCGCAGACCCGGCGCTACGCGCCGCCGTGCACAAGACGAAAAAGCAGCGACGCCCAAGCGAAGAAGCCGCCCAGGCCTCCGAAGAAAGCTTCCCAGAAGACCGACGACAAGGCTAAGCCTGCTGCGACCAGGTCCCGTTCCAGCAGGAAGCGCACCAAAGTCACCCTGCCCGGCCCGTACGAAGGCGGCAGCGGCGACCGCGACGGCGAGTCGGACTCCGACGGTGAGGCGAACTCGAACCTCGTTCGACGACAGCCCGGAACGTCAAGCCGACGAATCTCCAAGAGCGGGAGATACGAGCGCGCCGACGGCGACACCGGCAGCGACTTTCAAAGTCCCGGACAGTGACGATAGAGCTTCGGGTGGCGGCGGCCAAGCTTTCAATGCTCGGAGGGACGACTAGTCCACAGACGGTGACGAGACCCCGAGGCCGGCGACGACAAGCCACTCGGCGACTGCAAACCAGACAAGCGCAGCAACCAAGGACGCTGCGTCAGCTACCGATCGCAAGACCGAGCCGGTCGCGACAAGTGATGTGAAGCGCCGCTCGGAGGATGATGCCTCGGACGAGGTAGACTACGTCGAGTCGGATCTGGAGACCGGCGAGGTCGACGACACAAACGCTTCACCCAAGATCACGGAGCAGCAGCGGCGTCTCCATCCGGGGAGTCCTGCATCACCTCCCTCACATTGCTGCTGCTGTTGCCCGCGCTGCTGCTGAAGCCACCAAGCGGGAAGTCCAAGTATTCACCAACATTGGCGGTGGTGATGACGTACCCGAGGAACTGATTCATCCCGACAACCTCCAGCACCTTCACGATCGCGCCCGTGACGTGAGGGAGACTACTGCGTAGCGGAGAAGCTCGAAGCGCGATCACGAGTTAGCGACATTTCGAAACAAGGATCAGCTGCTCGCGATGCGATACTGGCCCGTACGGGAATATCGCAAGTATCTTCGACAAAGTCGCGAACCGGGTAAGACGGTGCGCACTACGACGAGGGCCCTGTCGTTCTCCACTACGACAAGGGCCTCGTCCGTCAGGCTTACGAACGCGAGTTTAAAGACTGGCTGCATTAACTACCACCCATCAACGAAGACCATCACTCACGGTCGCTCGGATTTGGTGGCTGCCGATTCTCCCCATTCGATAACCGCCCCTTGCAAGCAGGACCCAGCGCGGAGCAGAAAAACCACAAAGGTCTCGAGAGGTCTTGAACCGGTACACACATTCGCACGAAACAACACGAAAGTTTCGACACACAGACCATCTCCCAGTCTAGCCCACTACAACACGGCGCGTTGTGCGGTCAGTGTACTCTTCAAGAATGGCTCCTGGGCCGCCGCCGTCTTCAAAGATGCACTTCGGGCAGTTTTCAGTCGTAATTTTGACGCTGCCACTGGAAGACTTTCAGTATATTGAGCTGCATCTTGCCCCGACAGCCCCAAAGAAAGCCGTCAGAGGCAGTGGAGTCATGCAGTCAAGCGACAGACTGATAAGGTATGTAAACACGCTCAAAATGGCGACGTAGGAACCCCCTCCAAGCAGAAGACCGTTCGAGAGCTCTGACGGCGGCTTCTGGGAACATGGATAACCACAGCACTGCAAACAGCGAGCGCTTCAAACGCTGCTGGTCGGAGGTTCCGTCATTACTTCCACTGAATGTAAAGAAATACAGAACAAAAACCGCAATGCCGCCACCACAAGCAGTCCCAATGAGCTTGAGGACGAGCTTGTAATTTGTCCCAGAACCTGTACAGCTCCGTGGGTGATGATAATAATCATCCAGCGAGCAGGGCTCGGAAAAATAATGGCACGTGTTCGTGCGCCCACCTGGAAAAAATGTGACAAGGCAGATTGACGATTTGAAACCATCACAATCCGTCGGAGCCCATTAGACTACCATCTCGGTACATCCAATGACCATTCTAAACCATCTCCGAGAGAGCCGGTTGATGTCATCACTTGATGTCTGTACGAAGTATGCGCAGCAAATGTGTATATCCGGAAGAACAAATCAAGTGTGTGCGAAGTCAGGTCGGTCGCATTGGAGCAACAGCAGTAACACCTGGAGAATGAACTGAAAGACGTGTATTACAGGCACATGCAGAGGTATCGGTAGCGTAAGTATTGTAAGGTCCTTTTGTTCACGAAGCCGGGGCTCACAGCTCCTGCAAATATCTCGAACGTCAGAAGAATGTAGACACCGCAATTGTAGTTGTCTGTCTGCAAGCCTAAAGTCGAATTGAACCCTTGCACTCTGTAATCCCTCGTCAAACCACTCGGTATCAGGCCCCGTAGTTTTTGAGCCGCAGCACGTACAGCGAGCTTGTATGACGACTCCATTGGGTCTTCTTCGAGAGGTCGGTCATAATGCTACACTAGTGGTTACCGTTGCAGTTGACAGGGATTAGAACGCGTTCATCTGAAGCTCCAAAAGAGACGGCAGAGAGCTCAGTTTCATCTGTCACTATTTCGTAGCCGTTGGCGCCGTTGACGACGCTGATCATGTTAGGGCTCACTGAGATCACGTTTGGAATGCCGTTGAACATCTTCTGCATCAACGTGACCATCGTAACGTCGCTAAGTCGACCTTTGGCAGCCAGATCAAGTCCTTCCATCTGTACATAGCATCATTCGACAGTGTGAGAATAAGTGCAGCGTTAGGCAACATAGCGAACTTTACCGCATTTGTCAGCAGTCTAAGGCCCTGTAACTTGGAGCATAGGTCTGGGTCTTCTTTCGTGTAAAAGGCGGCGTCAATGTCTAGAGTGAAGACCACTGCGGATGCCCACTTTTGGGCGGCTTCGATCTTCCGGACTGTCGTTAAGGCGCGGTGGTATTGCTTCATAGTGGCGAGTGTACTGGTTGTAAATATACCAATGGTAGGTATATCTACAGCGACATCGCGTTCAGCTAGGCCTGCGTGTTTCCCTTGCAGTCTCGCCTCTTTTTCATCGCATTTCCGAAGCAAATCCTTCGCAAAGACCCTCACTACTTCGTCAGCTTGTATGATGGGTTTGCTAGCTGGCCGTTTTGTTAGTTGCATTGCGACGGGAGGCTTCACCTTCTTCTCGAATACAAACACTTTGAACTTGCTGAGTGTATCTGCTGCAGATCGGTATGTCGGATCACCTGCCAATATATCAGCAATGATGGCTACGTTCAAGTTCATGCTGTGCATTTCGGAGTCCTCTTGGGCCATTGCCACTGCCAAACTTCTCTTCTTTTTGGCTATGGAGGGCTTGATTTTCGGGCGCCCTCTGGATTTTGGCGGCGAACTGACTTGAAAGTTGTCGTCATCTTGCGGCATCGATGTCCACAGGAAACGCACTCCCAGTCGCTCCAACGACAGCACAAAAGAGCTTCACCATCTTCTGGCAGGTTCTCGAATGAGAAAGAAAGATTGGAGAGAATTGCTTTCCGGTCAAATCTATGTGTCACACACCGGTGCAGCCAAGCATACGCGCTCGACTCTAACGGGCTCTTCGTGTCCAGCCACACGGGCAGCTACAAGCACGCGCGCTCGCTGTCTCGTCACCTGTGGGATGCGGATGAGACGCTCTTCGACCTTTTCGCGCTGGACTTTAAGAAGGCAATCCCGTCCTTTAACCGCATCTATCAGACGAAGGACAGGCGAGGTAGTGGTGGCGGTATCAGCTACGTGTATCGTTGCGTTCACCTCACAGACATGCTGGTGTTGTATTGCTCTATCTCTCTTGACCAGGATTATCTACGGCTACGTCATGAACAACATCTCCTCACTGCTTGTGATCTACCTCGTCCGTGAAGTGCTAGCGGCCTGATACATGGGTGAGGAACAAGGTGAATTTGTCATTCGTGAGGCCACTGATCCGAGTCAAACTTGCGTCGACCGAAGCTCTACTGAAGACCAGGGGCAGCTGCGCTCTCCGTCGCCAGATGCGGTTCCTGAAAATTCGTGTTGTGGTGGGGAAAGTGTTGAAAAGGACGAGGGTAGCGAGGAACAAGGTGAATTTGCCATTCGTGAGGTTCGTGATGGCATAACTTCAAAATAAATGTGGACGTGTGCTGCAATAAACGCTTCCTCGGATAATAATAACAATCGTTTACAGTTTTCCATCATAGCCGACGAATAGCGCTGTTGAGAAGTCGACCATCGCACCTTGCAGACGCTTTTGTAAAGCAACGATTTTGCCGCGTGCCAGGTAAAACTCGCGACGGCTCCTAAATCGCCTTTTTGAAGTCAAGTTCAGCGCCAGCCGTATTGCCACTGCGTGCCAGCGCCACTGCTTTGGTGGCGAATACATGTAGCTACAGCGCGGTACAAGAGCGATTGCAGCGTCAAAATGCGTGATAGCAGGAGACAACTCGATTCGACATAAGGCACAATAGCGCATGTGTTCGAAATGATACTCAAGGCTTTGCTCTTCTCCCTCAATGGCACGCATACGCAGCGTTGCTCGATCATAGTAATCCCTCCAGCAACTTCGGTCTAACGCTAATACAGACGCGTCAGATCCTGCAGTGCCATCGACCGGGGTGAAAATTTTCAGCTCGAAGAAGCAAAGCTTCCGTATATTGCGGATGCAACACCAGGGCCCCGTTCCCATCAGCCAGAGCATTATCAGCGTCGCCTATTTGCTGTTCGGACATCGCAGTAGATAAAGTCGCTGATCTTCCGGGCGTAGTAGCAGAGCATGACTGAGATCCTTGATAGATTGTGTCCGCAGTCCCGAGTCGACGACAGCAGCGCGCTCTCAAGAAGTGCTGCTAAAATGAACTCGCGCTCAATAATCACACAGTCCGAGGCCAGTAAGATTGCTCGTTTCCAATCCTTCCCGGCCTCCAATAACAACGGTTTCAGAAACAACTCATCTACCGCCATGTGCTGGTTGCCTTCCTTCAAATAAGCCGCTAAGCTTTCCACAAGGTCGGGGCCATGGCTTCGATCAGAACCTTGCTGTCTCCAGTAGCCAACCGCATGTTGGATTCACTGCGTCGATTCGAACCCCGGCTACTCATAGAAGAAGCTGGGCGCCGCTGCAAGGCTGTGACATCGCGTAATATCACTTCAGTTTGTGTGATCACCGACATTTCCTGTCGCAAGAACGCAATTACATGGCGTCAAATCCGCAACAAGTGAGTCGATGTTGAATTCAGCGTTGCACGTACCGGGATGGCACCCGAGTCACCTTCACTTACCTCCGGCACAGCAATTTCTCCCTTGGTGCAGCAAGTGGTGAGGACGGTCGAAGCTGTTTTTCTTCGCCTATTGTTCATAACGACGTACCCTAGGTCAAATTCTGCACTGTCAAAGCAGGTATGTCTGTGTCGACACCAATCGCATTTCCTTTGCAGTTTCGCTGATAGCTTTATCCATCGATGCAAGTCGGCGAAGTATTATAGTTGACCCTCCAACTGCAGCTGACGATAAATTCGATTCAGCAGAATGTGGAGGTGCGATGCTTTCTTGTTCATGCTGTCCGTCCATTTTTCCTGGTACTGATGAAACGGCTGCAGACGAATCGGAATTAACTCTGGAACAGGAAGCGGTACCGGCAAACGTCCTCCGATACCAGGCAGACTTGTTGATGACGTCGACTCAATGTTGATCTGGTTACTGCTGGAAGTCCCAGGAGTAGGCTCGCTGAGGCGAAGTGGCATAGCTTGGAGGGTATGATCATGCCGTGAAGTTTGAGAAATCAACGGAGTTGATGGCACCGAAGATGTAGCTGGTGTCGATGGGGTCGTAGTTGTTGCTGGTGTTGTTATGCTTGACCGTGGCGTATCTGGGCCATTGAAAAGGTAATTGTTGTTTTCTAGAGAAGCAGACAGCACGACTGTCGACGCATTTTCTCCATTCAACCTGCGACTCGTGTGCGGCAAGTCTATCGTTCGATGTAGATCCGTTTTCTCTTCTCCGATCTCGACTTGTTGGCGGAATGTTATCATCCCTATCGACTGAAAGCTTCCAGCTGCTTTGTCGTCGTAGTGCGCTTGGAGATGGCACAACCGGAGCAGATGAAAGTGGCTCGTCATTGGGGAAAGCAGGAAAAGGCTTCAGTGGAGACAGGTTGCGGCAGTCATCGAAAATACTTCAACGTATTCGACGGCGTTGGAAGGTGAAGCGATTGAGCATACCCTCAGCACCAGCGATGTCTAGCTGGCCTACGCGACAGAGAACAGCGTTGCCATACGCCTCATTCGCAAACTGTTCGATGGATGTCACCGACTGCTTCAAAACACCCCTCGGCGAGCAATCACAATCCAGGATCGGCATACACCCACAGCCGTTCTCTGCAGCACTGGGCATACTGCCACCAGCTTCGGCTATATTCTTGGCCAGCACATAGAACTCAACTACTTCTTTCGCAAGCTCTGTATATTTGCAATCCACGGAAATTTACGCTTCAACCTCAAAGCCAACTCCGACAAGCCGCTGTTCTTCGTCAAAGTACCCTGCAGAAGCCATCTCGTTGCACACATTTCGAATTTTGCGAACCAATTCGCTTTGGTCGTTCGGGTACGTGTCAACCTGTTCCAATGTGCACCAGGCTGCTTCCAGTTCGTAATTTCCTCGTGTTAGCACGCCAACCGCAGCCTTCAATGCTTCAAGAAAAAACACCGCCGCATTCTTCCAATCCTTGCGGACTTTACACTGCAAGGCCTTCGCTCCGGTCTGGAACGAACCCCATCGACAGCGCACTCCGTCAATGCTCCGTCATCACTCAGGAGTCGACGCAGCGTCTCTCAGGTACCATCATGACCCCGCCACGGGAAAACTTCTGCACCCACGGCGCACGACATAGAGCCTTATTAATAAAGTCGCCGAAGTCGTCTGCCCAGCGACACGTCCGAAAATCCCGCGCACAAAGACGACATGAAGCCCAGCGTGTTGTAAAGCGCCATGTGAGCGGCTCGTTGCGCACCCACGACTTGGTTGTCTGGTATACGGCCGAGAACCTCTTGGACACGTCCAGCACCAGGTCTTCGGGCTCATTCTGCTGCTGATCCACACAGCGAACGACTGATCCGGGCGGCACGCAGTGGCGAAGAGGAAGACACCGACGAGCGTAATCATACGAAATAGCATCGCGACTAGCACGGGGAGAAGTGTCGCCATGAAGAGGATGCCGAGCACTGCGACACAAGTAAACGGGAAGTTAGATGTGTTGGAAGCCACTAGGACCCCTAACGCAGTGGGAAGTACGACACAAAAGATAAAGTGAGATTTAGAGTTCCGAGCACAGAGCTCGCCCTGCACCAGCCTATACCTACCGCCAAACGCAGCTGCCCGGTGCCTTCAAATCCTGATCCGAAGCCGTTCTTCAACACTCCTCCTCACCGGCAGTGTCAAACAACAAAACGCATCCGTTTCATTTTCCGTTTCCGTCGGTCACACCTCAGTGCAGCCCAACAACATCCCGCAGTACTCCCAATCTCGGTGCATCAACCGCCTTGGTCATCAAGTCCGCCGGCATCCTCTCGCCTTCGCGATATTCCGGTTTCAGGACTCCTCGCTTCGTTTAATCCCCCACAAACTTAATGCGCACATCAATGTGTTTTGCTTTCGCGGATGCGCCTTCGCCGTCCAGTTGCTTGAGCGCCGCCTGGTTGTCGATGTACAGCCCCATGGGTTGTTCATGCTTGACATGCAACTCACCGAGCAACACTCGCACAACGAGAAGTTCCGCCGCCATTACCGAAGCAGCCGTATACTCTGCTTCCATCGTCGACAACGAAACTCCTTACACGTCCAGCTGACTGGCATTTCGTCTAACGTAACTAAACCGCCAGTGACAGACTTCCGATCCTTCTTGTCGGCAGCGTAGTCCGCATCACTGAACCCGGCCACCTTCAGCAGCTCATCTTTTCTTCGACTGCCTCGCATACTAAGTCGTAGCTCTTTCGTTCCGCCCAGATACCGCAGGATCCTCTTTGCCAGCTTCCATTCGTCGGTAGTGGGTTCATGCGTACGCCGTGACGCTTGTGCACTGCAAACGCGATATCGGGGCGCGTACATCGCGCGACCCACATCAAGCTCCCAACTAGTGATTGAAACTTCTTCACAGTGATGATTTCATCGCCTCCGGCGGTCGGCAACTTCTCCCCACCAGTCCCTTGGATCTCGTTCCACTCCGGGCGTATGGGAGTACGCACACCGTCTGCCTGCTCCATGCCGTGGTCCCTCAACATCTCCAGTATCGTCACACTCTGATCGACATCATACCCATTCTCTTCATCGTAAGTTACACGCATCCCTAGGAACTTGCTCACTTGCCCCAGATCCTTGATAGAGAATTCCTTGAGCTCCTCGAAGAAAACGTTCACAGCCGCTTGCTGTGTTCCTATAATGAGTAGATCATCCACGTAGACACCGACCACCAGTAGGACCTCCTCACGCCGCCTGAAGTACACACACATGTCCGTGAGGCTCTGCTCGAAGCCGATTTCAACTAACTTCTTGTGCAATAACTGGTTCCAGAGACGTCCGGCCTGTTTCAGCCCATACAAGGCTTTCTTTAACTCCAGGGCTATTTCGTCGTCGCGTTCAACGCCCAATTCTTTCCGAACCTCGTCCGATATCTCCATTCCCTGCGGCAGGTGGATGAAGATGGCCAGATCTTCCTCTTTGTCAGCCTTCACATACGCATTCGGGACATCCCCATGCTTCGCTGGAACACGCCACTTTCGGGCCAAGGCAAATATCAGCTTAACGCTGGTCATGTCGATGACCGCAGCAAAGGTGATGCTGTAGTTCACACCGAAAGTCTGCTCGTTCCCGCTGGCAACGAGCCTCGCCTTCAGACGCTCAATGAGCCCTCAGCATCGAGTTTGGTCTTAAAAACCCATTTCGTATGTAGCACACGTACCCCTCGGGGCATCTTCACTATTTCCCACACGCCGTTCTCATCCAGAGCTCGCAGCTCTTCGACGACAGCGTTCGTCCAACCCGTCCTGTTTTGGCTACGCAGCTTCCCCGTAATTCTTCAGGTCGGGTTCAACGACGCTATAAACAACGTCTCTTGTGGTCTCCTCCTGTGGAGCACGATCATTCTCATTGTTCTGCTCTCGTCGACCCACAGATCTCGTTATCGGCCGCTCCGGGTCCAGTTTTTCTCGCCTTCTTGGCGTTCTTCTTGCGCCTCTTGGGACGCTTGTGTCCTGCAGCGTTGGGTTCGTCTCCACCAGCAGTCGCTCCGGTACTATTCCCAAACGGCTCCTCCTCAGAGTCGCTACCTTCTAGATACAGTCGTTGTACCTGCTCATTTTGCGTCTTATCCAGCGTTTCAATGTTTCGCACGTGTTGTGTGGTTACCACCACCTTGTCTTTTGGGAGATACACGCGGTACCCCTTAGTCTCCTCGCCAATACCAACGATCATTCCGTACTGCGCGCTGCGAGAAATTCTTGTTGCGCGGGTCACGGTAGACCGTGCAAGGGGAGCCAAAGACTACGATCTCCCTAACGACGGCGTCTTCTTCGTGAGCATCTTCATGGGAGACACTCGCCCCGGATTCGAGTTCGTGGGCGATCTATTCAGGATGTAGGCAGCGTACTGTACTGCATCTCCCCAAAACGTCAGTGGTAGCCCACATGCGAAAACCATGCATCTCGCCATATTCATAAGAGTCCTGTGCATTCTCTCAGCCTTGCCATTGCTAGCTTGGTTTCGAGCCTCGCTTCGCTGTCGCTCCACGCCAGTATTCTTACAGAAGAGATCGACGTTCTGGTACTCTCCCCGGAGTCCGTGCGCAGTACGTGAATCTTACAGTCGAATCTTTTCTCGAAAAATACCAAGAAGTGCTCAAACTGTTTGGCTGCGGCGTCCTTGGTCCTTGCAAGAAAAACCCGCCAGTAGTTAGACTTGTGATCCACGAAGTTTATCATGTAGCGGTTTTTGAGCCTATCCTTTGGCGACTCTACTTGCTTGTTGTAGTATCGCTCAGCTGTACCCGTCAGATAGTGGCCTAGTAGAGCCACCTTTACGTCTTCTGGCCATGCAAAACCACAGGCTGACTGAGCGAGGGCCACTTGCCTCTCAAATCGTTTACCCCACTCCAAGAATCCCGACCCAAGCCCAACATATAGCTCCTTGCCGTCGACAGCACGTATTGCGAGTTTCTTCTGACGAGCATCCGGGTACTTCACTCCAGCGTTGTTCTGCTGTCCTGGGTCAGTGGTCTGATAACTACCTGGAGTCTGCGGAGGTTGCGGAGGTACCTTCCCGCCTTGCGCGCCAGCGTATAGTCGCTGCAGATTAGCCCATATACAGGTTGTTGTGCAGCGAAATACGGAGCGTGCACCGTTGGTCTTGGTGCGGTTGGAGTACGGGGCCGCTGGCGAGCCTACCAACGAGTCAATAGTCATGCGTGCTCCCCGCCCGAGTTCCGACGTAAACAAATTCATGTCCGCTGATGTGGCGATAGGCGTTCCGAACCTTGGTGGACTTCTACCACCCTCGAATACCCTTTCCAGTTTCGTCTGCGATTCCTCGAGCCGTTGTAGACGCCCAGCGGGCCACGCATGAGTTCTAGCAGCTCGGCGTCACCTCCCTCCACCATTTTCCTTGATATCAGGGTATTGTCGCTACCCCTTTCGCGAGTAACGACGGTTGCTTTCTCCTCTGTGTCATTCACCATGCCAATCCTTTCGCGACTATCTGGAGGCGCTACTTCCGGTACATGACCTTCAGTACGAGCGACCTCGTTGGTGGTATCGTCCATTTGGGCTCAAAACCTGTTGGAAGCCACTAGGGCCCCCTAACGCAGTGGGAAGTACGACACAAAAGATAAAGTGAGATTTAGAGTTCCGAGCACAGAGCTCGCCCTGCACCAGCCTATACCTGCCGCCAAACGCAGCTGCCCGGTGCCTTCAAATCCCTGATCCGAAGCCGTTCTTCAACAAGACGGGTGTTGTTGGGATCTAGTTGTGTGGTTGATGCCAACGTCGGGAGGAAGTTGATAGAAGACGAAGCGACGTTGATTTAGGAAGGCTTGGAATGTGAAGTGGGTAGAATATTTAAGGGATCGGTTACCGATTTGAACTGGGTCAGGATCAGATTATAAATAGTCCCAACTGTGATATACCGGTACGTATACACAAAATGATAAACTCTGACCCACCCTGACCTGAAAAATAACGAACGGGTACCCTTCAATTAGAGAGTAACGTATTAGCAAATTAGGTAATTAGTAATAGATTAGCGAATCGCGAATGCACTTAGTGTCAGTGACACAAAGTTAGTGAACACAAAATAGTACACGTTGTCCATTGGAAACATCTGCTGAAGGAACTTCGCAACCGCCGGCTCTAGTTCTTCCAGGGAGGATGTAAGGATCTTGTCTTCGAAGTTGCATGTGATATATCAACGCGGCTGTATTCGGGAGGGTTACTAGGACTCCTATCTCTTTTGAATTCATTCTACAACTTTCCGCCGTGAACACAGGTCCACTTCACGGTTACCTTTTTCGGATCGGCTACCGGATTGAACTGGATCAGGGATCAGACAATACCTGGTTAAATAACCAATAGAATCTGATCAGAGACCCTGACCCATAAAATACTAAATCGATGCTTTACAAAAACAATTTTGGTGCTCACTGATTGAACATGCTTTACTATTTAAAACATCGCATTCCGTGTCATCTGGACAAATTAGTATATTAGGACCAGTAAGGTAATGTAACTACATACAGCCTATCCGTGCCACCTGTGTGGTGAATTAATGTCGCCTCTAAATTGAGTGGCCTCGTGTGTTTTATGCCAGTGGATTCATGTAACTCACTGCGACCTATCCGTATCCACTGCGTCAATTCGAGGCGTCAGGCCACAAAAATCTGGTGAACTAATGTAACTCGCTTCAACCTGTCCGTATTACTTTGGTCATACGTTTTGTATCTCAACTACACCTGTTGTTTTCACTTAAATGGATCAAGCAAACAAGTAGTATCTTCTCCTCGTTGTGAATTCTACCTGGTGACACTCAGATGAGCGATACCCAGGATTCTAGTCTTTTCAGGACTACTATTCACTGGAAGGGGTTCCAGTTGATCAAATGCTACGCCCCCGATGTCAAGACGACATACTGCTGCGGCTTCTACCGACCACGACGTGGCAGGCCCGGCTGTCCGCGAAACTTGACGTGCTCACGAATGGAGAAGTCAGAGAGAAGCAGTTTCTGCATTCGTGCAATACCGCTACGCGCCATCCCGGAGAAGATGCTATCAGTGAGATATCGGACGACTCATCGGAGGACTCGTCTACAAGTTCGGCACCGACGACTGTACCTGAAGAAGTGAGTCATCTGATGGCTACTGAGACCGACACTTTGGCGTTGTCACAGGTCTCCGCGACACCGGCTCAGGTTCGGGGACAGTTCGTGATTGGTGCTCTGACTCGCGGTCTGTCGCGGGAGCAGGTTATCACTCGCGTATACCGCACATGGAGTCGTCACTTTGGCGGGTCAGTCCACGACCAAGTTGAAGTTCCACGACTGTCGATGGCACGAGACGGATCCAAGTTTTTTCAATTTGGATTCACGTACCCTGGTGATAATGGGCCCGAGCGTGTGCTCGGTTGGGGTTATCCAGCGTTGATTCGCTTGTTGAGCTACGCAGACGTTTCGCTGTTCGTGGATGGAACATTCCGCTGCGTGCCATCATCATTTTTCAGTGCGTGGTAATTATGGTTTACGACAGAGGATCACGCTGTTTCGTGCCATGCGTGACCATGTTGACGACAAACAAAACGGAATGGACGCATTGGCCTAGAAGGAGGTCATCAAGGTATCGGTCGCACATATCAACGGATCCGGCGACATTTTCACTGGAGAGGACTGTATTGGAGTGTCCAGCGCTATGTCGGAGAGTGTGTAGACTGCGAGACCGGCAAGGGGCGACCCACGATCAGGGGCGAATCTCCGGGTAATATCCAAGTGACGTACCCTTTTCAGGTTATCGCGATGGATCACATACCCTCGCTACCAAAGTCGGTCAAGAGCAACACGGAGCTGTTGATCTGGGTCGATCTGTTCACGGGCTATGTGATCGCGAAAGCAAGCGCATCCAGAACGGCACAGACGATCGCTGAATCCTATGAAGAATGCGTTTTTCGACGATTTGGGGCGAGCGAAGTGATCCGACACGATCGAGAACCGGGATTTATGGCAGATTTCTTCCGATCATTTAACAAGATCCTCGGGCAACGTCAGAGAGCGACTATGGCCTACCGACCTCAAGCCAACGGAACCGCAGAGCGAATGGTGCAGACCTCGACAAGAGCGCTGAAAATGTACGTTCAAGATCTGGATCAACGAGATCGGGATGAATATACCGAACGTCTGATGTTCGCGATCAATACCGCTCTAGATCGAGTTCGTGGAGACACTCCATTCTACTTAGTGCATTGCTGGGACCCGAGATCGACCATGGAAGCGGTCATACCTGTGGGCAGCACCCGGAACCACGATCGAGACGCTCGACAGTGGAGGTACCAAGTGCAACGACATTACACCCAAGCTAGAGAACAGGTCAACGATCGTCTGAGGCAAGCGATAGCCGATCGAGTCGACCGGCATAACGACGAGGTCCGACCACACTCGATCGACGTGGGATCTCAAGTCTGGCTGTACTTGGATCGTGTATGCACGAAAGCTAGCTCATGTGTGGCATGGTCCTTTCCGAGTCGCGGAAAAGGTCAACGAGTACTCGATGAAGCTCCAGACAGCCGGCACGGATTATCGTCTGTTCCCGATCGTGCACGTCTCAAAGTTGAAGCTGGTTCTCCACTTTCCAGATCGGCCACAGGTAGAACTGACGGATCCCGACGCGAATCGACTAGATTTCGACGAGGTCCTGCTACCTGAAGACAGTTGGACACCGGATCTCGAGGACGGAGAGTATGAAGTGGAGAAGATCACCGACATGCGAACCGGTCGTCGGACCAGATACGGGCGCACATATCGGGAGTTCTTGGCGCACTGGAAGGGATATGACGACCCGAGCTGGATCGACGAGGCCGATCTCAACTGTGGGGCGGTCCTGCACGAGCTCCTTCGCGATCGCGTAAATCGGAATCGTTTCGGAGCGATGCAATCTCACGAGGAGGAGTGAGATCGACTCCTCGGGGCAGATAGGCTGCTCCGGGACGAAATCGGAAGACGGATCTGCAGATCGGCGGAAAGGGATATTTGTATGAGTTTTACATATGCATGTATATGAGTCTTGGAAGTCTAGGCCGGATCCCGCCTCACACGATGAGGTCGGAATCAGACACTGCTTAACCGAGCAACTATGTCAAGAAGTTGGGGAAGACCAGACAGATCAGGGCTCAAGAAGAAAAGAACGTGTGGGATTGAAAAGTAAAGCTGTCGGATCTCAGACTACAACTCCGGATGTCGAATGGCAACCGCCAGGAGGCGTAAGCGAATGGATCGAGGAAATCCCGATCGGTGGTGTCGAGATCGTGCGAGATCGTGTGGATCGACTGACGGGTGCGGCTACGGGACGAACTTGTTCCGCAGGCGGTTGACTCGACGAGCAGGGTGTTCCTGAGGAAGATCGCGGAATTGGTTGCACCAATGGTCAGCGTCGTGGCTTTCGTCCAGAGCCTCAAGTAGATCATCAGATGGTGTTCGGTGGTTGGCAAGAGATGGTTGACCGGGGTACCAGGTCGTCTCAGGGGATGGGCGGTATGTAAAGGATCAGCGGATCTAGCAGCAAATCCACGTTAGACCAACCATCTCGCATCAGAGGTAACAGTTCGTCCAAGAGTTGACGCCAGTGTACACCTGCGTCGATCCGACACCGTCGGCGTCGGGCGTGATAATCCGCGAGGACAGGATCGGCGTCCATCTGCGCAGTCGTGATCGGTAGATAGTGGGTGATCTCCCAGAATGCTTGGAGATATTGCTCCTCGAACGCCAGATATGCCCGGACCCACTCGCCCAATGCAGTGCGGGCAGCCAGGTGTCGACGCACGTCGAAGGTCACCGCGTCCACAGTATTTTCCATGACTTCCCATGGCGTGGAATTCATCAAAGCAGTGACGTTCGGGCCGGTGATAAGGGTGTCCAGATAACCAGTCCCAGGAGCAGGCCCACGAACTCCGCGCATACGCCTAGGGAAGTACCAGCCCGCTGGCATCGAGAAGTGATCGAGCAGCGTGCGGCGGATCATCCCGGTTAGCTGCAACTGGTTCACGATCGCGGCCGACCAGGTTCGACGTCAGCTTGATTAAAGTGGCGGGGACGATCGAATCCCGGGATGGAAGTGGATAGATCGAACAGGGGCGGGGTCAGTCCGCCTTGAGGCCCTGGAGATGGTGGAGGGGATCCACCTGGCGATCCGCCTGGCGATCCGTCCGGCGACCCGTTCGGTGATCCAGAAGGAGAGGACTTGGGGCCATCGGAACCGGGGACTTCGATCGGGTGAGAAGGCTCGCCTTCATGCCCAGCGGATCGGCGACGAGCTATAGAGCGAGATCGAGATAAAGCCGCCAAGACCTGGTCGTCGATCTCGTCTTCATCGTCCTCCCCTTCCTCCTCCTGTTCGTCGGTGAGTGTTTTCTTTCCCTCTCCTTTTCCTCGCCGGCCTTTTCTTCGGTTGCCTCTTCTTCCTTTTCGGTGTCGCGTTTTTCGCCCGCGCCATGAGGTGGGACTGACTCCGGAGGGGTCCCGAACAACTCGTAGTCGTCATCACCGCCGTCGTCTTGGATCTCCTCGACCAACTCTGGCTCTCCTCGATCGACTCCGGTTCTTCGACGTCGGAACCGGGAGGTGTCGGTGATCGGCTGGCTGGATGTGCAGGGTGTTCACGCCTCTTGCGAGATTCCGGCTGCTGCGATGGAGACGCCGATCGACTCCGATCTCTCTTCCCGTGCAGATCGCGAGGCGACGAAGAAGGAGCCCGATCGCGGGACGGTGAAGGAGAAGCAGACAGAGGCCAGCCGCCACTTGGAGACCCGGCTAGATGGGCTGTGTGCCACAGATTGCGAAGTGCTGATCGTGCCCCCAGACCCATGAGATGGTTGTCGCGAGCGAACAACAGCTCACGTTCACTACAGTCGACTTGCGCTCGGAGATCGTCCACGGTGTCAGAGGCCAGATCGAGCTGGTAAGCCAGATCTCGGTTGGTCTCCTCCACACGAGCCAGCTCTTGCTGCATACGAGCGAGACGGCGTTCCGATTCATGGAGATCGTCACTCTGTTGCTGGACTTGAAAGCGCAGATCTTGGAGTTCTGCCGACGCGGCGAAGCTAGCAGGCCCCTGCTGACGAGCGTCGATCTCGGCACGCAGACGTCGGATCTCTGCGTCTTGGTCTTGGCGGAGGTGCTCCAGACCTCGCAGTTCGTTGGACATACGGGTCATGGTTTGGTCTTGCCCCGCACGGTCTTGCAGCAGCTGATCTCGGGTGGTCCGAACCTGGCGGAGCTCCCTTCCAGGAATGCAACCTGCCGTGGCGCACCTAATGCAGAACGAGCCGAGGCGACCGATCTGCGCGAAGCCATGCCGGGAGAGGGTGATCGCGACCGAGGCGAGGTGTTGCTCGGAAGTCGCTCCGAAGTCTCAGATAGGTGATCGCTCATGAGGCGGCTTGGATAGCAGGAAGAAGATTGGCAAATGAGCGACCGAAGTTCAACCGCTGTACGGCCCCAACTTCGGACGAGGGGAGGTTGTGGCGAAGCGCCTAATAAGATTGGCGGACCGGCTATGAGAAAGACGGGGCGAAGATAAGAAAAGCACCACCGCCGATTCCGCTAAAGAAGCTTGGGTGTCTCACGGGGACTATGCGCTCACGTCATGGGTTGATGTCGAGGGGGCGAGATCAAGTGAGACAAAGAAGATGGCACCGCAGATGAGTCCAAATCGACGTCGGTCGGTGCGTCGGAATCTCCCGATCGACGATCGTGGCTCGATCGCTGAGCCAGCTGATCGTACCTCGATCGCCCCTCGATCGAGGATCCGCCGATCGACCAGCTGTTTCTCAAGATTGGGCGAAGTCGACATCGACGAGTGTACGAAGGCACCCGGAAGGATGGGTAAGAGCGGCGGCAGGTGACACGCAAGGCATCTAGCGGTCGTTTAGTGGAGTTCAGACTAAGTGTTTGGCTGAGATAGACATAACTATAAATCAGACTCGAATTTGCACTGAACATCGCAAGTGCCTTCCAGACGGGAAGAACATTGGCCCCATAAGGTGTTTGCATACTAGCGTTAGTAGATCTAGTGTTGTAGCGTAAGGATCGGATATACATTGGCCGACCTTCCTACACCTAAGTCTCTATCGTTCTAGTGCATACCTCGATCGACTGGACTACTGCTTGGCCGTCGATCGTCTTCAAACTCTCATCAACTCAAGTCCCGCTATTGGAAGCGGCAAGCACACAAAGGAAAGGAAAAGGAAAGGACAGCAACGCCCACAAGGCATCCCCAGGCTTAGGATCAAGTCCAAGCCCTCGATCGACTCTAGACAACCCCGATCGATCCATATACTCGGCTGTAGCATGAAGACATCCGCGTTACTCCACCCCGTCCCTGCGTCCCGCCAGGATGTTCAAGACTTCTCGTCACTGCACTCTTCGGAGTCCCGAGAGAGCAGATCCAGCCCACCGACGGGTACACAAGGTGAGACCAAGTTCAGCAGATCACGGATCATCGGGGACCCCCTCCGTTAGTTGGTGTCTGGGCGAAGTGGGAAGTCGGATCTGGCCTTAACAAGATTTTGGCTGATCCCGCTACACCACAATCTTGTACTTTTAGATTTCCACCAGCAGTTAGATAGAAGACTCAGGTTTACACCAAGGGTTTTGTCCTGGGGTCTAACTCAAACAAATACAAACATTTCCATTCTTTTAACATAACTGAAAGCCAATTGGGTCGTGTTCATCTCTATTGTGGAATAGATGCAAATCTAGGCAGTTATTCGTCGCTTAAGTTGCAGTTGAAGTCTCGTCACATGGCTGCTGTCACAAAATGTCAAACCTTTAGATATAAAACAAAACTCTCTCGTGTCCTTCTAACCCACATCGTTCTCGTGTACCTAACCTTAGTCCTGTCACCTCAAGCAACTGCGGTGGTTAGCGTAGGAGATATTAATCTATTACCACGTGGGTGCACGAAACGGACTTCGGCGGACGGACGAGCGACGAACCTTACGTGAAGATAGGACGCGCAGTGGGTTTGAACCACCAACCATCTGCTTGGAAATGCTGTGCTACTCGAGCCCGCCAGCATGTTTCATTTGATTCCAAATACACATCCTCCTGCATAAGCATCAGAATAGTAATCGCAACTGCGATATGAGTATTGGCTTCGTTTTCCCAAGTGTCTTCACTGTCCGGTAGGCCTTGCCAATGTACCAAGAATTGCTTCTTTCTGCGGCGTGTTCGTTGCTTGACCAGCCGCTCGATCAGATGTAGGGCGCGATCGTCGTTGTCCGGGGAAAAGTGTACTGGAGATACCTTTGGCAATGGCCGGCTCAGGAACCCTGCTGGAGACTCGACAACGTGACGCAGCACGTCGACGTTGAAGCTGTTATGCAGTCGGCGCATGGTCTTCGGCAAGTCTAGCTTGGCCACGTTCTGGTTCACCATTTTGGTGATCTGGAAAGAGTCCACAAATGTCGCTGCTAGTGTGTCTTTGTCAATACGGGTTCCACGCGCTGCATGAGCGAGAGGTAGGTTTCATGTGTTCAGGTACACCCAATCGCCTTCCTCAAACTGCACAAAACTACGGCCTTGGTCGTAATACGCTTTCTGCCGGACCTTGGCGTCACGTAAGTTCCTTTGTGCGGCTTCGATATTCTTCAGGCGCTCTTCAACAAAATTGGCAGCAAAATCATTTCGGGTCTCCGCCTCGACACCTGGCGTACGATCCACGCGACCTGTGTCAATTTGAAATGGCGACATTTTGGTCGAAGAGCTCACCAACGTCGCGTGAGCGTACTCCACAGTAGATAACACCTCGGACCAATTTGTCCCGTGCAGAGACACCATACAGCGAAGTCCATCTTCGAGAACTCTGATTTGCCGCTCAGTTTGTCCATCCGCTTGAGCACGAAATGCCGTCGTCATTCGTAGCTTGACTCCCATAATGCGCATCAGTTCTTGCCAAAACGAACCGGTGAACCTCGGGTCACGGTCGCTCACGATTGCAGCTGGTAGTCCATGGTTGCGAACAACTACATCAAAAAGAGAGCTGCGGACTGTGCACCTGTTGCTGTCTAATGTGTTGCCACGTACTTTGACCTCTTACTCAAATGGTCGATGCACACTATAATGGCGTCGTAGCCCGAAGATGCTGGAAGTCCTGTGACGAAGTCAATCCCCACAATCTGCCAGCATTCGGAAGGCACAGGTAGTGGCATGAGCTCGCCGTTCCTTCGCAAACTGCTCGACTTGAAGCGAGCGCAGGTGGCGCAGCTTTGTACGTAGCGCTTGATATCGACCAGCATGGTAGACCAGTAGTACCTTTGACTTAATTTCAATTGAGTCCGTCGGATACCCGGTGTGCAGCTACTGGGCCGTCGTGGAATTCTGCCAAAAGGGCAATGCGCAGGTCACCATAATCAGGAACACAAAGTCGTCGAACGGCTTCTCCAGTCTCCAGATAAACTAGGCCTTGTTCCCAGCGCAATATTGCGCCTGACACTTTCTTGAATGGCGACGACTTCCTAAACCAGCGAAGTGAGGGTCGCGTTGGTATCCTTGCTTGAACACGCGTTTGGTGGCCGAGTCCAGATGTACGTTTGTGATGGCAATCGTTGCTTCACCCACTTTGATCGTCAGCACTTCGTGCGCTACCATCACCGGTGCCGCGACACCTCTCCCCGGAAGTCGTCGTCCAGAAGCAAGTGACAGTCGGATTCCGGAAGTAGGGATAGAGAGAGATTCGATATCTTGTGGCGCCGCAACGACTTGTTGTCCGCAGTGCAGTGATCATCGCACTGGTGTACGATATGCTGTAGAATATCGATTTCTCATTTGCAGCTTGGAGTTCCGCTGGTCGTGACAATGCATCAGCGACAACGTAAGCAGCTCCTTTCACGTGGTGGAGCGTGAACGTGAATTGCCCAACAACATCCAGCCATCTCGCTAATTTGCCGGACACTTGAGGGTGTTGCATGTACCAGGAGCACGCTGAATTATCCGTAAAAAGTCAAACTTTCGTCCATACAAGTAATGTCGCCACTTGGACAGCGCAAGCTTAATGGCGAACAATTCCTGCTCATGCACAGGCCAGTTGCGTTCGGCCGACGAGAGTTTCTTCGAAAAGAAGGCGACAGGCATGTCATTTCCCGAGACTCGTTGAGACAGTACGCCTTCACAACATCGATCTGAGTCACCTGTCGTCACCACGAATGGCTTGTCGAAGTCTGGAAGCTGTAGTACAGGAGCTTGTTGTAAACGGAGCTTGAGTTGCACGAATGCCCGCTTCTGCTCGTCTCCCCATGTTTTGCTTCACCAACTCACTCAAGGGCAGCACAATCTCAGCAAAATCACAAATGAATCGACGATAATAGTCAGCCAACCCCAGGAAGCTAAGAAGTTGCTTGGATGTGGTTGGGTCAGGAAATTTCTCGATTGCCAACGTCTTGCGCTTGTCGGCGCGCAATCCATTCTTCGTTACTGTGTGACCTAAGAAGTTCACAGACTCATCTCCAAAGACGCACTTTGATCGTCGTGCGTACAGTCGTTCAGCTCGCAAGACGTCGAAAATTTGGCGCAGATGCTCGCAATGTTCTTCCGCGGAGTGAGAGTAAATGCAAAGATCATCGAGGTACACCACGACAAAGGCGAACTTTCCAAACAAAAGTCGCATAAGTCGGGACCACACACCTGGCATACACTAAGCCCCATCGGCCTTACTGTGGGACCGTCGACCACCGTCCAGGAGTAATTATTCCGTAGTGTTGGGGCCTTGCGAAGCTGGAGCTGTGGGGGACACCCTAACTGCTGACCGACCGTTATGGTGGTGAACTTAAGAGAATCGCGATCAACCACCGTTCCAATTTGGCTATTGTATGTCCAGCAACATATCCGTGCGCTGTTGGATTCTTGCCGTGTAAATCTCTGTCGTTTTTCGGAAAATCTGGAGACTTTGTACCGAGGTGACTTCTATACGATCATATTTGGGCCGAAGTAGTACTGGAGCCTTACTGTCGGGAATCCAGGGGTTATCTGCCCAAGCGAAAGTTCCCCAAAAAGCTTTGAATTCTCGACTCGGTGGTAAAACTGCTTCTATATCATCCAGATGCACTTCGACTTCGATTAGTTCTTTTGACTTCGGTTGATAGGTCGAGCTGCGAAGCGCTCGGCTCGCGACCGCTGAAAGCTGGGGAATGTATGTGGTTGCATGTTCTCGCCGAAGTTGCTGCTCCTCATCCGTGGGTACAAGCGTTGTACCTACCTCCAATTGCAATTGTTTCCTTCTGCTACTCCAAATTGTCGGGCATGATTTTCGAGATGTTGTCCATGGGCTCGTCAGCGGTTCCACTCCGGTTAATCCCATCCAATGACGCCAGGCTGCCTGATAAATGTCTTGTTTGCCTATTAGCCACGCCATAGCCACTTTCACTCGCTGTGCTTGGATCGCTGATTAGACCCAATCCTCCTACTTCCTTGGGTGCGAAAATCAGGCTGGGTGAACATTTGTGTCTGCTGGGATGATCTTTCATCTGACAGTGCCATAAGTATTGGTTTTGCATGTTAACAATCCGAGTGCACCCGTCAGGTGTTGGTGGGAAGACTTTTGCCGTAAACAGTATTGCCGGAATCACGACTGTGTTGAGTAAATCAACCCGATCTCTCACAGTCGTTGAGAGAGAGCTCGAACTGGTGAGTGTTTCGTGCGTAGGAGCACGTCGACAATTTACTTTGCGGCTCGAGCTGGTTCAACTCGTAATCGACGAGTTGATATCACCGTTCCTTCCTGTTCCTGTGCTACGTACGATCAAGTGAAGATATGCTGCCGGCATTTCTGTGCAGTTCTAGAACATTGTGATCTGCAAGAGCGCAATGAGATGGCGTTTTACTCGAGCTACCTGGTACAGACAAATGCAGATGCATTTGCTGGCAAAGGAATTGAGTTACATGTCCGGGACACGAATGTTGCCAGTGCAATCGTGAAGCCGTCTCCTTCTACAAGCAAGCAGGACGGCGAGTGACCCGACGCACAGCAAGTGCTGGCGAATCTGCTAGTGGTAAGACATACAAGTGCAAAGTGTGCAAGTTCGACGGACACAACCGAAGAACATGTAAACGCCATGCCAACGAATGCGATGAAGCAAATCCGGGATTGATACCAACTGCAGTGGTGCTACCGTCTCTCCGGCTTGCTTTTCGAGCACATGAGCAAGACGCCACTTCTACTGGAAGCCCACATGATGGTCATGAAAATGTCGAAGTCGATCTAGCACGAACAACATACAAAACCCCCAGCGGTACTGATTTTGATGAAGACACAAGGTATTAAGCGGACCACGAGCAGCCAAGAGACAACGAAGATGAAGACGAAGGAGGGACCGACACCCCAAATCTGCCACAAAACCGAATGTCTGTCGCCTTCTTAGTTGAATAACAAGAATCAAATAGATAATCTTATTGATATTAAAATACCAACTCTTCTTGATGTTGTTGGCGGCGAAATATTCACGGGCGGGTCCATACACAAGTATTCATGACCTCCGTGTCGAAGCCCCAGAAGTTGTCGTAGTAGAAGAGGCCGTAGGGCAGAATGGTGCCCTCGATGAAGATGCCGAACGTCAGGGAATCTGTGATCTTGATTGAGGACGAGATGCCGAAGCCTTTGGTTGAGCAGGTGGTGCACGTACGGTCTGGTCCTGGGCGGCCGCGAAGGAAGCGGTCAGTACAGCACTAACGTAGACACCAGGGCCATGCAACAACGTCGAATTGTATACACCGCAGAACAGGACCTTGATGTTGAACGTGTACGTCTTGCTGCATTTCTTGACGAGAAGACTGGTGATGAGCGGGTGGAAAGCCTCCGCCAGGCCGGTCGACTTCGACAAGCGCGAAGTAGCTAGTGAGCAACAGGCGATGGACACCCCCAGCAGCAGGCACGAGCTCAACAGTAGAAAGATGCGGGCGTCCTCAGTCTTTTTCAACTCCTTGTTCTTCTCGTCGCTGGCCTCGCACGTGTGCTTAAGCGATAGGCTCTAGAAGATGTACACGATGGACGTGGCCGACGAGCTGCACGGGTACAGGATCACCACGAATGTGGACGCCAACATGAGCACGATTGTCAAGAGGCTATATGATTGGCTGAATATACACTCATATATAACCAATAGGAAAAGCACAAGACATCTTACTTCATAAGGCTACTTACTAAGTACACAATTTGCCGAGGGATGTTAAGTGGAGAGGAGGACGCGTGGCAACTATGCCCACCTTGAGAGTCCTCCTCACTTCCGAACTGACGGCTTCACAAACAGTCTAATATTTCAGATACGTACTGAGACGTAACCATGGGCAAAGGTCACACGAGGAGTGGCCAAGTCATGAGACTGGAGAAGTTTACTGGTGCTGACTTCAATGTGTGGAAGGACAAAGTGCTGACCCACATTGAGACGCTAGATGAGGCGTACCAGCGTGGGTTGTTGGAAAAGGACCAACCTAGGGCTACGGTTGTCATGATGAACTTCCTGGAAGCCACACCGGAAAAGCCCGTGATCACTGTGGAAGGAGAGATTACGCAGAAGGAGGCAAAGGACCTGCGCTGGCGCCACCAACATTGGACTAGGGCTCACGCTGAACTGAAAAATTTGTTCAACCAGGCGTTGCCTAATGTCTTTCTGTGCGGTTTGGTGGATAATGTGTCCAGAATGCAGTCTTGCGACATCTGGAAGGAGCTGGAGCTAAAGTTTGGCTCTGGTGACGCTGGAGGTATAATCGAGTTACTTCGGCAGTGGGAGCGCGTAACTACGGCCAACTGGGGAAACTTGGGGCTACTGTTCAGCCAACTCAAGAAACTCCGGAACGACGTTAACCGCAAGATGAGGGCTCTGGTTGGAAAGGAAATGATCACGGAACCCTGGCTCTGCATGCAGGTGTTGACGCTCCTTCCAAGTGAGTTTTGGGGAAGCACCATCACCATGAAAGAGACGGAGTTTATGATTGAAAATGTGAAGACAGGTCTCCGTCGCGTGTTTGGAGATCGATCGAGGAAGGAGATCAACATGCTGACGGAGAAAGGGCGTCCGTTGGCGATCAACATTGCGAGGAAGTTCACGGGCAAGAAAAGAAGCCAAGATGAGGCCATGGGACACCAAGCGAAGGAATGCTTCTACTGTTTCGAGAACGGCCATTGGAAGAAGGATTGCCCGGTGGTGGCTGCGGATTGTGATCCAAACCGAACCGGTGGACCGCTGTTCCGGTCGAACATCAGGACGGCGCCTGGAGCGAAAAAGAAGCGGATGATGGCGGTGAAGAAAGGACCCGTGTCGACTACCAAGACGAAGGCAGCTGCTCAGCCAGAGGAAAGAACGCCTCTCGAAGATTTGATGTTTAATCGCGAGCTGGAAAAGGCGATTAAGGATGCGGATGAGTTCGAGTTCAAGGAGGCGGTTCCTTTGAGTGAATCGAGCGAAAACGAGACGCCAATGAACTCAATGGCCGTCGACTCTGAGGTACGGAAATTATATCCGGGATACCTCGATAAGCTGAAGCAACTAAGGGTGATTGACAATCTGTGGGTGGTTGATACAGGGGCAGGTCACGCAGTAAGCTCGGAACGCGGGCGGTTCAGTCGTCTTGGCAAAGGACGAACGCACACATTCGAGTACGGCAACGGAGGGACCTCATCGAGCGAGTTACAAAGAACAGTGAGATTTAGTATACTGAAACCAGGGTGTTACTACAGTACTATCTCAATAAAGAATGTTGCCTTTGATCAGAATTGTGGTAGTAACTTGCTTAGGGCCTACTACTTAGCCACACAAGGGTACCACCATATTCAGTCTAAAAATGGGGAATATTTGTACTTTCTAGATAGTAAGAACCGATTCATATTTGCTGCAGTTGCAATAGATGAGGTGTACTATTTCCCTAGTAGGCCATATATGTCTAACGTCAAAGTACTATCAGTTGGAACAAATACTCGACTTAATGTTCAGAAGACACTTAAAGAATGGCATCTGAGATTAGGTCATGTTGGAAAAGGCAGGCTAATAAAAACACTGGCCGGCAATATTGTGAAAGATGCGCCACAATTGTCACGACGAGAAATGGAAAGTGTACCATTCTTTTGTCGTACCTGTGAACTGGCAAAATCACGACGGATGTCATATAGGAATATGGTAGGCGAAAAGGCGTCCGTTCCTCTTCATACTCTGCACATGGACTCAGTGGGAAAAATAAAACCACAAGGTCTGTATACTACTAACGGGCACAAGTATGCCCTAGCTGTAGTTGACGACGCTACGGCTTATAAATGGTACTTCGTGTTGAAGTCACTAAAAGAGGTCGGGACTATTGAAAAAGTTCTCATTAAACAATTGGAAAACAATTCCCGTTTACAGTTAAAAGAATAAGGACGGATGGGGGTACTGAATTTGTCAACACTGTATTAAAAAACTACTGTGATAAGAATGGTATTGTGTACCAGCAGTCCAATGTGGAATCTCAGGAAGAAAATGGATCTGCCGAACGAGCACACCAGACAATTATGGGCAAAGTTAGATGCGCGTTAATGGGGTCCGGAATTGCTGCAAAATGGTGGCCGGGGGCACTAGAATATATGACGACAGTCAATAATAGTATTCCCACCGCCCGACTTAAAGGTAAGTGCCCATATGAGGCATTATTTGCAGCCCAACCAACCGGAATGAAGCTAAGAATATGGGGCAGTACATGCTCACCAACAATCGTCTTGAAAGCTTCTTTGGGAAGCTGAAAGACGTAATCAACAGCAGTATGAGCATGGATCAATGTGTAGAAGCTCTGGTGGCAGGTGCCAGACGAGCGGAGAACGAGTACGAGTACCGGTTGTCTCGTATTGATCGCTTCGTCAGCACAACTACGATGAGGAGATGTCAAATGTTCTAAGGTTTACGACCAACTTCGTAGATCAGCAAATTGACCCACAATATGTAGCTGCACTGTCGAAGGCGGAAGTATACGCGTACGAGATAAGCCCAGACAATACCGACAAAATCAAGGTTCGCGGTGGCTCCAGCATCCACAGACTCAACAAAAACGATTGGAAATGTGACTGTGGATTTACTAGACCCATTCGACTACCGTTCCGGCATGACATAACTTACGAAAGACATACAAATTTCGTAGGAGCTGTGATCCCGTGAAACTGTATCGAAAACGGTGAATTATATTAGTATGAACAGAATTCCTAAATGATTTGAACATTATACAGGTGGACCAGTTCTGTGTCAAATCTACGGTCTGTACGTCAGGTGTAGTACCAAGCCTTCGAGGCGAATTCAGCAACATTCGGAAGAAACCTCGGACGCATGCCGACCGATACAAGGAAGCTGTCAGGGCTACGCAATTAATTGCATCGGAGCTAGCTGATTTGACGAATGGGGATGAGTTCGATGTCATACTCGGGTTCATGCTACATCAGTGGCGCAATGTTCGTCAGAAGCGCAAGAGTGTGGGTCCAGACGATCCTTCGGAGGAATCGAACGTTTCAACCTGCAAAAGTAAGGTCGAAGAAAACATGGTTGATGCAGATACAGATGCCTCCGGAGATGCCGAGAGAGATGCAGCCGTAGACGCAGAGAGATGCAAGCCCAGCAAATACCCCGGGAAGCTATACCGAAGGTCCGTATTAACACAAGGGGTGCAAGGTAGGCCGGCCACAGAAGTAGCACACTGTGACGGCTTCAAGTGAGCGAGATGATCGCAAATGGTATAATGCTGCAGAACACGGTCGCGCAGCAGCTGAAGTATGCCCAAGCTGCCGACAAAAACCCTTTGTTCCGCTAAATGCGGAATCCTGTATTAGTACTGAGCCCATTTAACGTATTGCCCACCAAGCTGTTGGACGAGGTGGACCACTGTATGAAGATGCTGCTAGTCCGAAACACAAGACGGGACCCCGTACTAGCTAAACCTGAAGCCGCAGAAGTCACCGGTCCCAGTAGAGTGGTTGGAGTCGTGCAAATTAAGGACGTTGGAGCATTCTCGCGCCAGCCTTTTGAGCTGATGAAACGAGTTGACAATATGAAGGAAACTGTTCAACTTGGCTTGGATGCGGTAAATGGATTTCGGAGGATGCACTACCGGCACTCCCTGCGCAATACCATGACTTGCCCAAGCAAGTTGGAGATCAAATTCTACGTGCTTACCCATATCGACACATCGAAGGCCTCGATGACTCCCTTGAACTCGTGTATGCTATGATGTATAGAGTGGTATCGCCGTAGTGGCTGTTGGATGCATGCATCCGCGGACTCTGTGACAGACTTGCCAGAGAATACCATACAGGCCGATTTGCAGGGTTCCAAGCAGTATCTACAAAACTTCACGTGCGCGAAATACCGGGAGGAAATCGTATCGGATGACGTTCTCGCTCGCATCGTGACTCACGTTTCTGATTTGGATGTGGACACTGTAATGCTACCTCTGAACTTCGGCAGCGCGCACTGGTGGTGTATCGTCGTTAAGGTGTCTCTATTACTACGACCCGCTCAATCAAAAAGGATACGAGCGGGCTGCAAATGGGGTGGCCACGTATCTTAAGTTCCACGGGCTCATCAACTATGAAGTGGTGCCACAGAACCACCCCATCCAGGTCGACCAATTTAGCTGTGGAGTGTTTGTATGCTGGATGTTCATACGTCAAATGGTGAATGGGATCACGAACGGCATGAGCAATAACGCTCTGCCCCTGCGCCTGTTTGAGCTGTTCTACTACATCCTGAAAGGACGCTTAATCTTTGTGCATGGGCTCAGGAAACAATTCCTGTCACCAACGTGAATGATTCGGCAATTTAAGCGAAAGAAGAGTAAGTCATGGACTAGTCATGCAACAATCCTGGGAGAATCCTGTTCATCGCTCGCGACCACACGTCCTGTTGCCACGTCCAAGTGGGAGCAGCACATTGAACAGCTACCCAAGCCGTCCACAACGTATTGCACTTGGTTCAGAATGCTCACGGGGAAACGTTTTATTCGTGGTTCAGAAGATGAAGCACAAGGTGGCGCATAACTACGCACAGCTGAACAAGTCCGTGCTGCTGGAGCGGTTTTAGAATGTGGCGGAAGGCATCACTGTCAACCTGCTCGACGAGGTTTAGCTAAGGGTGGATGAGACGCTGGGACCGTCGACAAAGACCATCATACACGTAGCCAATCAGCTGCCCGCTGCAAAGTCAATCGGCCGCTGGCCGAACGAGCGACTCCGCTGGACAAGGGCGCTCTGTTCATGCATACTACGCGTCGCCATCCCACATGACCAGCCATGACCAGCCAGGCGGGAGTCTCCAACGGTGCCAAGCTGGCAGGGATGATATCATCTGTGTTGAAGTTCGTGAAGGCGTTCCACCTGAAGCTGTCGACGACTGATATGATCGAGCTGGTGGACCAGGTGGATCTAGAGGATGCCGGAAACGCGTCCATCGACTTCCTAGGTGGCCGCACGGACGCGATGGATTTCAGGCACCACATGGATACTAGAGCTCGACGCTGATCGCCGTGCGTGACATCAGGGGTATGTTGCCGTACGAGGAACGCGCAATGTGCCGCAGCAGAAGGCGCTAGGATACCGCGGCTCGTACAGCAACAACTCGTGGGCGGAGGTGTCTGCGGTACGAGAAGAAGGAAAAGGATGCGTTCATGCAAGCCTCAGACCTGTAGCTCTCGAGATGAATGTGGCGGTGCATCTGTTCGCCTCGACGGGACTTCTTCAAGGATGTTATCATCGGCCTGGGCTAAGGCCATGACGGACGACCACCAGCTACAAAGTGAACGTCGAATATTTCGTAGTCGATGAGGAGTTGATAGTTCTGACGGGGTAATTATTGAATTAATGCTGTACGGTATGTCTTGCAGCGGCTGCAGCAGCTTGATTCACCTGCAGGCACGCCCATTGAAGTGATCGAAGGGACACGGTATTTTTAGAATATGGCGATCACTTGCTTTCTTTTAAAGTAAGGCGGGCAATGGAGCCCAGGATTATTTTTCGTTATAGTCCTGAAGTATCCATGATTTGTGTACAGTATGTCATCAGGATTATAACAACCTGTCTAATAAGATCAACATTATCAGCAGATGGGAAAGATTTGTTCGAGAACAAGAAAAATACGCAAGATGCAACAGCCAATTGGTCAACGGGCGAAAGCTGCGGGAAGAACACCATGCACTCCACCACAGCGTCATTCTGCAGGATCTTGGCGACCAGGTAGGTAGCACACGTATCCATTCTTGGCGTGAAAATATCCCGACCGAAATAGCGACCAGTGTGAACTCATCGGCACGTAAAACACCAGACCCAAGTCCATGTCATGTCCGAATACGACCTTTATAAAAAGTTGGGTTCGGATGTCCGAACGCGCGCGGTATTGTTTAAATCGACCTGATTGGTCGATAAGTGCGGCGGGTGAGGTTTACATATCCGGGTGAGGTTTACATATCCGGGTAAGTGCTTGCAACCACTTTGTCTTTTGTCCGAGTGAACAGGCCGCGTGCACAGATCGCACTTTCGAGCGCATTAACATGCGAAGTGCTGCCGGTATTACACACACGCGTTGGCAGGAGTTGCTGGCTCAGAGCTAGCCGTCAAGTGTCTGACTACGTCTAAAAGCAAACATTTCACCCTAAAAGCCCCAACGCGGTTTGTCCGGGATGCTTCATGTATCTAGATTATCATCTACGCGTTATGGGGCTCTAGCAGATGCTATGGATAAAGTAGCAGGCGCTGTACAAACAACGAGGACGTGGTCATATAGGGTCGTGGTCATATACTGTAGGTCTACTGCACTCTGCATGAACTCTACTAAAATAATGTACAATACCCACTAACTGTAAGTTGCTTCACTGTAAAGAAGCACTGGGAGGTTGCCAGTTGCAAGCGATTGACATTAAATTGAAGTTCTACTGTCAAGTTACCAGTGCTGGATTACAATCATAGCCCAACAAGGGCCGCTTACAGTTATTTTAGAGTGCATGTGCAGGTAGTAGATTTCATACATAGTGCACTCAGCCTATATGACCACGTCATCGGCGAATCTTATAACGGGTCAGGTGTGTCCGTTATCTAGCTTACACTATAGATGCGAGGAAGCGTCACAGACTCAGAAGACTGAGTCGTAGTATGGGCTTTGTGGCAAATTAAATTCTGATTTAGGAGAGGGCCCGTCGGGTCCACTCAAATGCAAACTGTCGTCCTATCGGCTGAAATGTCTCTCCACTTTCAACCAATCAGAGACTGACAACGAAGTACACGCTAGCCGTGTCTTCGTATCTACGTTCAATATCAACCTATATAGATCTACCTACATATATAACTACAGACTAGCCCGTTACATCACCCCCATCTTAAGGTTGCACTCACGCCCCGTGAGTGCGAGCGAAGAACACGGAAGAGTCTGCTTGGAGCGATGAGCGCGGATGACGAACACGACGGGCACGGCGGACGAAGACTGGAGAAGGGGGAGCACGTCAGCGGGGCCACACACAGCGCTCGGGGTCCGCGCATCCATCGAGTCGACGCCAGCACGTCGGGCTCATCGACGTGAACAACATTTCTCGAGATTCACCGAAGCAGCACCGTGGCGAGTGGCTGTTTAGCACCGACAACCTTGTGGAGTGCGCGTGGGTTCGATTCCCACTCTGGTCGTCGACCGATGATCATGCTCGCCGGTATAATATCGTCGGCGGCGCACGCGGTCGAGTATCGTGCGCGTGACAGACGCCGCGGACGGCGTGTCGTGGTGGGAGACGCCGCGACAGTGGTCGCCGTTCGAGGATCCGCGCGAGTATACATTCAAGAAGTCGGTGGTGCGCTCGGAATCGCTCGCGCACACGAGCGCGAGTGAGGACTCGTAGTCGTCCATCACATCTGGGACATCTTTCATCAACTGTGTGCGCGGCTCCCAGGAAGCGTCAGCTGGAGAGTGTCCAAGCCAGCACACGCGGTAATGCTTCACGGAGTCCGTCCAATCCGTGCGCGTGTGCGGAGTCCAGTCTCGGAAGGCAGGCGCAAATCGTGAGTGCTTACAGTAGCTTAGAACATGCATTGAACGTAGGACAATACAGTACAGCGATAAGTAGAGAGCAAAATGTGACGGGGGTCACACGCACCTTTGCTTTAGAGAAAGCGTTAACGCGATAACCACAACAGACGTCTGGTGTTCCTGCTATAAGCTTGCCAAGGCCTGGCATTTCTGTCCAATATGGTACCGAGTACCAATTGACTTGCGAACTTCCGGGTTAGACTTATTGTGCCTTGCAGAGATTTTGCCCTCCGATAAGCGACTTATATCGGACCCAGCTTTAGTTTAAATCTTGATTCTTGCTAGGGTGGGTACCGACTTCCTCGGCTTATAGTGGACACTCTACGTACCGGTACAGTGTACCACTCTGAAAAAGAGACCTTCCGATTTTGGTTACTGTTAGCGGTACCGGTATTAGTACTTAAGGGCACTCCAATGTCTTGTTGGGCGATGAGGTATTAAATACGCCTGCTGTCATGATGACTCGTTAAACGATGCGTGCCACGAGTCACTACAGTACACGCGGTACGGGCGATTAACAAGTCCATTCTGCCTTTGATCAGGCGCATGTATCTGTATTACTTATATGCAGGTGTCCACTATAAGCCGAGGAAGTCGGTAATATCATCCCCACCATAAAGTTAAAACTTACTCTTCTACTTTTTGAAAAAATGGCATGGAACCTATGCCTCCAGGGGCACGTGAGGACACCCTTTCGACAAGGCTGTAACGGGCGCGGCTTCAGTCTCCGCAAACGCTGAAAGTCTCTACCTGTAGAAAAATCAACCTGTAGAAACATGATGCCGATAAGTGTTTAATCAAAGCACTTCACTTCACCATTTCATTTAAATTTCAGAGCTCACCCGGAGGAGCAAAACATTTTGGGTCAAATTCGGTCAAGGTCAAAATGGGTCAACACTTTTAAGCCGAACCCAAGGTCTAATTCAAAAACGTTGACCCTAAATTTGACCCATACAAAGATCTTTAAAACGATTCTTCATATAACTGTCATATTTAATATTTTGGATACTTGATATTATATATAGGGAAAATTCCAAAGGGGACTCAAATCGAAAAACATTTTCAAAAGGGGACTCGATAATTAGAAAGCTAGCTTTTACTCAGCCTGAGAAATCGTCGCTGGACGGCAAGCCCGACGGTTTGAAATATCCGCTAAAAGTCTGACATTTTCACGACTTTGCTCTTCAATAACACCAATGAACTGCGTGACATTTGGGTGTGCGAAGGAAAATGCCTCATTAAGCGATATGTTGTAGCGCTCGAGGGGGTTGTTCGTTCGGTTCACTAAATCTTGACGAGGACCAGACACATTCCACCACTCCGGCTTGAATTTCTTGATCCACGTTCTTTCAAAAAAATCCAAAATCGCTTCCAGTTCTCCTTTGAATAGGAAATTCCAGCTGCCAGACAGTCGTGCTTCAACCAAGATCGAACATCACGCTTCCCCTATCAGAGCGCGGGGTCACTGTCAGTCTGTCGAAGTAGCCCTCCCCATTGCTAGGAATACTTCTTCTTCCAAAATTTGAAGTTTCGGCATTTTTCGTCGAATTGTTTGCTTGAAGTGAAAAAGGCAGCCAATGATGCGGGTATCAGGAAACTGATTCTTGATAGCCTTGATCATTGCATACTCGAAATCGCAGGCAACGTGAGCTAGCTTGAGTTTTCTCTTGGTTGCAACGAACACGAAGTGCAGCAAATGCTCGTAGACATCTGTAGTCTTTGCCCGTCGTTAGCACATAAAACACGGGCAAGTACAGGTCGGAAATGTTGTCAAACATCATGATGATCACAAGCTGGTAGAACTGCTCCGGTACACATCTGTACGTGGCATCAAAGATAGGAGAGGTTTGTTGCTGCCTCATTCGATCGACAAGCTGAGGATGCGCCCACCCGATAACTCGATGCAAAACCTCGCCTTCATAGTAGGCGAAGTGGAACTGAAAGCATTTCAGGCATGGGTTGTTTCGAACGTCGCAAAGTGGCTCACTCTCGATACGGCCGTATATTCACGTCCAAAATGGGTTGTTCTCGTGCGATAAAGCCGACCCAAAATCTGCTTTTTGGAAGCACTCTGAACAATCAAAGCGTCATTGTTGTAGAGCTTGTCGCGAATAATGCGCCAAATTTCCTGAAGGGTGAGCGTAACGTCAGCCAACCCAATTTCATCAGTTGACAACAGCATCTGGTCTTTCCAGTTGACGACAGTTGAGCTTGAACTTATCGGGCGCCGGACGTCAGAAGCACAATCAGGCTGATGTTCACCTGACACATTGGTTCCAGTATCCGTCACAAAAAGCTTGGCCTTGCAATCCGTCCCTCTGTAGACACTGCACCGATAGTTCGTGGAAGAAGCCCCGGTGTAGTAGCATGCGTAGGAATACCCTTGATAAGTCATGGACTTGTTCCTCAGGGACGCGTTGGTTGGCTGTTCGACTTGAACGTCTGGAGGTTGAAGTTCACCTCCGCTCAAACGACGGTGATCTCCTTTTTCTTCTCCCTCTGCAACGTGTCGACTCGAGGATAATCGTCTCATTGGAGACATCACTCCAATCCGATCCGTCGTTGCAGAAATCGATCGGAGGAAGGTTGGTAGCCATTGTTGCTGAAGGTTGGAGGAGTAGAGGTCGTGAGCTTGATGCTTGCGAGGTAAGAAGGCAATTTAAAAGTGAGTATATTTGCGTTTGAGCAAGATATGTTGTGTTCTCTCCTCCTTATAGCTAGTTATGGGCTGTCGTTACAATCACTTCGCTCGTCCTACGATCGATACTACGCTGATCATGACATTGCTCGTAACGTCGTGTGTCCTTCCTCGTCAATCATTGAATTCCTTGTAGTTTCGTGTGGCGATCCCCGAGATCGGTGATAGCAAATAGCCGCAACCGAGCAAATCCGGGGTAATTTTGCTATATGAATGGCATGCTTTCGCGCGCATTTTAAAAAGAAGGTTTGACCACGTTATAGCCTATCATACTGTATATAATTGATTTTAAGGTTAAACTCCTTACCCTTTTATCATGATCAATTTGACCCATGTCAAATTTGACCCGCCTGTTGACCCAGATAAATGTGTTGACCCATTTTGAACTTGACCGAATTTGACCCAAAAATTGATATCCGCCGGCTTGTACAGACAACAACGGAAAAATACGCCAGCACTGACCAGTATCATCCATAGTAACCCGGAGCCTACCAAAAATACGCCAATCGAAAAGAAAATAGCTGATTGGTCAAAAGTAACGCCCGAGTCCTAGAAAAGGGTCGATATTGTATAAAAAGACGGCCAATCATGTACAGAAATCTGCATCGATAAGCAGTGCTTGATTTGTATATAGTTAGGAAGGTATATTTTGTTTAAGTCAAAATATGCAAACGATTTGTATACTGCACCAAATTATCTTCCATATGATTTTCAAGGCTATAGATTTTTGGCAATTTCTTTTGACAAAGATTACTGCACGGCGCCAAACTGCTAAGGGATTGCCTTCCGGCGTACAGTATTCTCAGAAATTCAAATGAGCGTATTCCGGCGATGCCCCCAAACATCTAGAGAAAAGTCTTGACCAGCTTTCTCGTTTGTAAATGCTCGCGGGGCGGCAATCCAGTAATTTGTTTTGTTGGTTACAAGAGCGAGTATAGGACGACATGATTGGCTATAATTCAGCTGTTCTTTTATATCGGACCAGAAGTCTGGATTTGTCGCATGGCGTATTTTTAAGTAGAGTGTATTTTTCCGTTGTTGTCTGTAGCTGCGAGTGGTGTGCCTAAATCGCGAGGTTGATTAGTATCATTTGGTTTGACTCCGTCTCAATTTAATATGATCTGTATTTATATAATAATACATGTATTAATACTAATGAAGCATTGGTCCAATCTTTTCCTGACGTTTGGCAAGAACCTTGTTTCAAACTTTGATTCACACAAATCATCATTTCATCAAGCGACATCACAGATGAACTAAGGGCAACATGTAACCTTCAGATAAACTCAGCAGATTTTTACCAACTGGATTCCACCATCACTACCTACGCCTCGTAGCTGGCATACCACTTACGCAACGGTAACGGCACTAGAAAGTTCAAGCGGCTCGGCGTACGGGGTTCATTCGGTGCAGGCTGTGGGCATCCAGAAGCTGCCTTGAAAACCTCCTCAAGATCCGTCTTTAGGAGCTGTTCTCCGACCGCAGGGATACAGACGTGCAATCCAAACTCGTCATCCTCACTTGCAATCGACCAGCACTTCACGTCTCCAGCATCACTTGAGCCTTCATTCACGTCCTTCGACACCATGTAGTTGGCTCCATTGAACGCAATAGTCACTTTGAGTTTGTCGTTATAGTCGTCGGACGTCCAGTTTGCTGTCGATACAACCAAGTCGAGCTCATAAAATGGCAGACTGCGGTTTGCACTCAAACACCCACTCGAGGCGACGCTATCTCCGTAGCTCAATTGCGTCTCCGTCCACTGGTAGCCGCTTCCATTCGTCAAAACCACAAATTTCCGGCTCGGCATCACCAGGCCCGAATCAACAGCCACCATCGCATCAAAGGGGCCGATGTTTCACTTCCATTCCGGGAAACACCACGCCCGAAAAACTCATGTTGGTGCTGCGACCTTCGACAAGGAGCTCGCTTGCATTGCGTATCTGATTCAGCCATCTCGCCAACTTCTTCTGGGGTGCACTAAGGCGTTCACTATTCGCCAAAGCTGAATGCACCGTCGAAAAGGAGGAATCCCTTTCACCAACATCGGCAACGAGTCCGTAGCTGGAGTCGTCGCGATCGAGCGCGAGCACAAGCCCAACAGCAATCAAGACCAAGCCTAGCAGAAGCACTAAAAGTGACCAAGGCCATTGGTTGCGAGGTGGTCGTTTCTCCGGAGATGCCCGCGCTGCATCGTCCTGGTCGTACGACGAGTCGAGCGACACCGTGCTCGGTGGCTCCAATCGCTTCTGTTCGAGGTTGTCGCTCTCACCCTCCATCTTGGTAAATGACAGCAAAGTGGACGAGGCTCAACGCGACCAAGTCTCACGGAGAAAGCTCGACACACCGCAGCTTCCCAGGCAGGGCAGGACAGCCCAGCTGCCATATCTCAGCACTACATGTAGCTGTTGTTCAAAAGATGCATGTGCTAGTTAACTACTTCTAGAAGATACATAGTTTTTCGTCGCGAGGTCGTCCATGAATGTCAAGGCTAAAGTTGTCGATGACAGGCAAGAAGATGGACGACTAACGCATCAAAGTTGACTACAGTACATGTACTTCATGTTTGTCAACGCGTCCATCTCGGCCAGACCACGTTGAAGCTTCACGTAGGATCTGCGTCACTTGCGCTTGTTTGTCTTGTCACGAACCCTCCCGCTTCTTGCAAGCCAGGATGTGTGGACCGGGGCAGTGCATCGACTGGTTCGAGCAGGATTCACCCGAAGTCATTGGGGCCTCGAGAAACTCGCAGTGCTCGAGCTTTTCAAACGGTTGGTTGGCGTCCGCTGTCGTGTCCGAAAGCACCTTGACAGTCAGCGCCGACTGCTTCCCATGAATCACCAGCACGGGGTCCTGGTGCTGCTCACCGCTTGACGGGAGATTTGACATTGGAGGCGGGTGTTGGTCCTCCTTCAGTCTCGAGCGAAGCCAATCCTCCGCGCACACGGCGAACGGCGTATCGTAGAAGGTGAACTGCAGCGGCTTGCAATTCACGCTGAACTCCGAGTAAGCCACCGGTCGGAATGCGCTGTGCACGGTATCCGCTAAAGTATGCAGCGGCGGGACGTCCAGCGTCGTTAAACACGTCACGTTCGCGCTGCTTGTGCGCAGGCGATAACCTCGGTGGTTCGTCAGTACGAACACGTCGCTCGAATTCGTAGACGAAACCTCCATTCGGCCGTCAAAGTGAAGCCTGTGCAAGCACTCGGAGAATCTAGGATGCAGTTGCCCGGTCACGTTTAGTAGATCAGCACTTCCATTCGTCTGCATCGTGAGATTGAACTCGATTGTCGAAGCGTTCTCCAGTGCGAGGAAGACTGCTTTGGCTTGGCTGTGGGCAGTCGACTCGGAAGTTACAGCTACCCAGAGACACATTACCACGTTGATAAGCACGAACAATGTCATGCCGAGACAGACACAGTCATGACCCGTCCAGCGAGGTTGCTTGGCAGCAGAGGCCAGGGCCGCCTCCATCGTCAATAGACAAACACAACTGTCGAGCAAAGACTCTTTTCGCAATGTACAGCTCTCCCTAATATTATCAACCTCACACACAACTACAACTCATAAAATAACCAGCAAACGGGATCACCGCAGGCTCTGGGACTAGTCTGCGAGATCCCGTTGCCCTCCACCCGTCCCACGCCTGAACTCTTAGCCGAGGGTAATCAATGGCCCCACAACCAGGTTCTCCCAGCGCAGCGCTAGTACCAACACTTCTCGCATCCAGAAGGCGGCGTCAGCCTGCGTGGCTGAGCCTAGGGATCCTCCGTACTCTACCTCAAAGCCTCGGATCCGCTGGCCCTCCACCTCTGGCAGCGTCGTAAACTTCCACCAGATGAAGGCCTTGGACCAGATGACGCACTGGGACGGCACTGTGGTGGCACTGCTTGACATGAGGTGCAGGTCATCCGCGTCCTCGGGGTTCATATCCCGAATGCACACGAGGTGTCCGTCGGGCGTCTTGGTGCGGAAGAGCAGGTAGATGGTGTGGTGAACCCACCCGTCGATCGTGTGCTTGATCTTGCGGCGCACGACCACCACGTCGTTCTCGAAGCGCTGCAGCACCTCCACCTTGACCTCGAGGCTGTGGCCGAAGTAGCGCGTCACCTGGTCCTGCACGGCGCGCATCTCCCAGCTGCGCGCCGCCAGGTCCTCGCTACAGTCTTTGGCGAACGTCTTGTGGAACATGAAGTTGACGTTGTTGCTCACAAGCTTGCGCTTCTCTCGCCAGCCGCAGATCTCGAGGCCGCTCGAGACAAAGTCCTCGCTGGTAGAGAAGGCTTCGATTTCAAGGAACGAGTCGCGCATGATGCGGAGACACGTGGCCTCTTCCATGGGACGCCACGAGCGCGGCGCCTGCAGGTCAAAGAGCTCCTCGGCGACCGAGTCGGACGTCGTTTCCCGCTGTAAAACCATACATTCCAACACAAAAGTTAGATCTTTCTCCGTCGCAATGACTGCGACGTCACGTACGTGGTCGTACTCGAGCTGCAGCATCGAGTGGAAGAAGCGGTGGTCGTCCAGCGCCTTGCGCAGGCTGAAATTGTGGTTGGTGAGGTGCGTGGCCTCCAGCGTCAGGTCCGAGATGCTCTGGTGCAGCGGACTCTCGGTCTTGATGCTGCCGTCGCACAGACTCCGGATGCGGCTCTCCATGGCCGCCACCGTCTCCTTCATCGTCATCATCGTGTGCTACGCAATGTTAAAAGAGTCACAGAATAAGAAAACGTTCAATACTGCTGACTCAGCACAGACACCGGGATCGCGTGTCTCACCTCTCGCTTGTGTCGACTGCGGCGCTCGTAGCTGCGCAGTCGTGCCTTGGCCTCGGACGGCGGTGCGCGCTTGGGTTTCCTGTCCGGCATCTTCTTGGGTGACGGTTTGCGGCCGCGTCGCTTCTTCTCGGGCGGCAGCGGCGCCACGGCCGACGACGCGAACAGCGCGTCCGCCTCCGTCATCATGGTCAGCACCTCGTCGGGTCCGCTCTCCGACTGCTCGCCACTCACGCGGTCGTCGGCCATGGGCTCGTCCTGCTGCTGCGGCGTCGGCGGCTCGCTGAGCGCGGCGCTCCAGAGCGAGTCCACGTCCTCGTCCTCAGACATGTCGGCCGGCAGCATGATGGCCATGACGGCGGCGTCCGCATCTTGCTGCAGCTCTAGCTGCTCCAGGTCGCCCAGCTCCTCGTCGCTCAGCATGAGGCCGCGCAGCTCGTCGGCTGAGGGCTGGCGCAGCGCCTGCATCAAGTCCAGCATGGTACCTACGAAGCTTACGGTACGGTATGAAGCGAGACGTGACTCGCAACGAGCGAAAACGATACTGAGCGGGAGCCCGACGAGCTGGGACAGCTGGGGCGAGAGGGGGTGCCGATTTTTCACTTGCGTCCAGTATGTCGCCTTCTTCCGCCCAAGTTCAACGTCTAAAATTAGCGGCTCCTGTTACGCCTCGACGGGCGCAGGTGCGCTCAAGGCGCGAGGAAAACTGTATCAGACACATGGTTCAAACGCCAGACTGTGTGAAAACTGCCGCCGCGCGATGGGGAGAAACTACTGCTGGCGGGGCAGCTTGTGCCGGTGCGGCAGCGAGCTCTTCACCGCGTTTCGACGGTCTGGACGGTACACTGTACCAGTTGGTCCGCTTGGCGTCACCGTGAAGAAAAGAAAGGCGGGCGCCCGTCTTCCCACGCTGACGCGCCTGTCTATTATAGTGTGGTGCACCTCAGTTGCTCGAATCTAGCGTGCCGGATACCAATCACTGATTGAATCAGTGCCAAAACCTTGTCCAAAAATCGGACGCACACACCAAGCTCGCCTAGGCTAGTCGCGTCGAAATTCAAGCCGCGTATCTTTGACACGCCAATGCGATTTCATGCGCGCAGATCGACCGGCTGGCAACGCTGTTTGACGTTTGTTTCGCACGAGAATCGAGGCCGCAAGCAGATGCCGAGGCTCTTCAACGTGCGCGGGCGGGTTGTTAAAGACATTGCGTTTCCAAGAGCGTTGGCTACCACGATGATTAACTCGCGCAAAGCTGCTGGCAAGACTCACTCTGGTGTCGAAGCACCGGTAGCGTGCGAGTCTCGGCAACAACCGGTGTACGACAATTGCGTGCATGTTCAGAGCTGCAATTTGCGGCGTTTGTCGACGAACGTGACTGTCACGGTGCTACCATTCCCTTCGCTTGCTGACAAAGCGATCACAGTGCCCGCACGGTGCGGTTCTTAAGCTCGGTATCGGGCACCGGCTCCGTGAGCACTACATTATATTTTACACGTAGCGGCGGCATTCCTCGAAATTCGAGTCGCAAACTTGGCAAACTTGAAATGCGCGACCTTCGGGTTTCGGAATATGGATCCCTGATTACTGCTTACTCAAATCAAGTGAGATGATGTCATCTTCAATGTGGCCCGTCTGCGTCTCTCGGACTGGATGGGTGCATTAGTCGTCCAAATCCTGGCATTTTATACGGATAAGTAAAATAATGTAAACGCTAATTTTGGTGTGCTTTCTCATGATCCGATAATAATCTTCAGTCTATACTCAAGTCGGGAGCTACAGCCACTGGGTGCTTTTGCGCGTTTCCGACGGTCTTGTGAGGTTTAACAAGCACGGACGCCGACATTTAACAGTCAGGTTTCGTTCGCAAGGGGCGACTCGCCAATCCGTTACACTAGCGCACCGTTGCAGCAATTACGCCACTGAACGTGCAACGCTCTTCGATGCTGCAACTTGCAGCATCGCCTGCAAGTGCACCCGAGCGACCTGAGCGACGTCGGCGCTGTCACCCGTTCCGGTTCGCCGCTACGGTCATCCTGAGGCGTCACCCAGAGTCTCTATCAGTTGAAGTCCAGGTAGTAGACAAACATTCCCATTCCTTGTCCACCTTGTCTTTGAGCAGCAGGACACTGGCGGTGGCTTGGCATGCGAAACTGAAGTTTTATCAAATGAAAAATCTTTGCTGGGCAACTATTTTCTTTGATCCGTGTACGACAACTCTTCGCCGCTGCGCTGAACCTGCACAATGATCATTGATCAGATGCCTTGAGGAAGCAAGTTCAAGAAGCCGACGTTCCTAGCAAGCACCACCACTCAAGACTCGAACGACTTTCAACAATTGGCTCGATTTACGATGAGAACGTGAGGCGAAATGGCGAGCTACCAACGGCCTTGGTAGTGAGCTGAACTGAACGAAGCTGGTGCGATCAAGAGGCTTATGCTGTGCTAAGTTACCAGGTTTGACAGAGGTTATCATAATTATCAGGTTGCGTACACGTTCACCACTCCGACCGACAACTCGGAGTGGTGAACGTGTACGCAACCTGATAATTTAGCCAATGGGAGAATTCATTGTACAGGTTTCAACACGTGCCGCTACATGTACCGGTATATCTCGTGTACAATGCTATATCGGTGTGGACAGAGTCCACTTAATTCCTTGTTTGATTTGCTGTTCGTTTTTCCCGCGAAACAAAAACATGGCGCGAACGTTGATTGAACGGATGGCACTTCTTATTTGTCCGCCTACCGGTAGCTCTTCGCTTGTGTCGACGATGGACGCTGCGCCGCGCGAGATCCGATGGCTCAGGCGCATCATGACGGAGCTGGGAGATGACCACAAGGCTGCGAATACGGAAGAGTCCGCCACCAACCAGCAAGAGGCCCTGGGCGCTGCAGTCCGCCCGTTGACGCACGTGAAAGCGGACGAGGACGACGATAGCGAAATCGACCGACTGCTGCATCGAGCGATGATGTTGCTGCGGAGTAGAGCGAGCAATAACCAACTTAGTACCGCCTCTGTGCTAAGCAATACATGTAGCGACGAGGAGGAAGACGGAGATGACGAACTGGATCAACTGCTTCAGCGAGCGTTGAAGCTTCTGCGCGAGCAGGTGGCCAAGAACAAGCTACGCGGTTCTACATGTAGTAACGAGAAGGAGATGGAATTAATGACAGTAGTGCCAGAACAGGAAGGGAAGACGACGAGCTGGACCGGTTACTACGCCGCGCGATGGTGCTTTTCGCTGAACGCCGCCAGCGGTCTGACGGTCGCGACAATGCTGCAACTGTAGAACTGGATGTGGTGTGGCTGAAGACGCTGCAATCGGTAGCATCTCCCGGATCGCCTGGATTGACTGACGGTGAGGAGGGAGAGGACGACGAGCTGGACGAACTGCTGTGGCACTCCTGCGGCGGCGTGTACGAGGCAATCAGCAGACTATCGATGATACAGCTTCCGTCTTGGAGAAGGAGGCGAGTCCAATGGACTGGAGGAAGACGTTGCATCTGAATATGGTGCAGCAAACACTACGTTTACATTAGAAGCAACCCAATCTTCTGCTGCGTCGGTTCCTGCAGTGGAGCAACCTGCACGCTGCGTCATCCCAGCCGAAGATATTGCATGTGAACAGCCACAAGTGACCGGCAACGAGCCCGAACTACAGACACTTCGGGCAAACAACGCGAAGCTCGTGGCTGAGAACGCAGACTTGCGTCAGCAGCTTCAGAACAACAGCAATAGCGACGCGAGGCTCGTGCTGCTGCTCCAGGAGCAGGTGCAGCGTCTGCAGCAGCGCGAGCTCCAGCTCATGCGAGAGCTGGCCCGATGCAGCCCAACGACTTGATTTTTGGCTCCAACGTTTGAGGGCTCAATCGTCCCGCGACCAAGAGATCCCAAGTGCCGGCGGCAGGAGCTCAAACAGCCGCTCACCAAGGACTGCGCACCCTGTCGGGGCAGCTGAAAGAGCCTAAAGTGGCAGCTGCTGCGCGAGACAGAGGCCGAGTTCAGCGCGAGACCCTGGTCCAGCGGAAACCCGAGCTCTTGATGGAGGAGACAAGCCGCGGCGTCATACATCGGGCGTTGTCTTCTTCTCGCTGCTCGAGGACAAAGAGGCCTAGGACAGTACGAGGTGGAGGACCGCAAAAGAAAAAGGGAACCAAGAAGCGCGCGCAGCCTCACGATGCTGGCCAAACTGGGCTTCGACTCCTTGACGCTGGGCAGCGCTCGTGTTGCGGGTCCATTTTGAAAAGTAAAACGCGTTTTTCAGCGGATGCTACTTCGTGCTATGATTTGATTGGTAGGTCGACTTCAACTTGAATTTGTCGAGAAATCAGCACAACTTACAAGGCCGAGCGCTATTACCGGTACCGGTAATAGAAACTACAGTTCTCTATTAGAGAACTGTAGTTTCTGGAGCTATTCAAACTCTGGAGCTATTTTTGATTTTGCTCCAAGATGATCGTCCAGAATCTGGTATCTGGACCAGATACCATTTTGAAGTGTAGTTCTTGGAGTGTCCAGTCTGGAGTGAGATGGATACAAAAAGCGCCTTGGAGCAACGGGGGCCTCGATAAGTCCATGGAGCTAGCTTTTGGAGCTAAAGGGTTACACAAAGGTTACGATTTACTGTTGTTGTCGGCTTAAGTACGGGATTTAAGTCCAAAACTCTCGAATAGCTCCAGAAACTACAGTTCTCTAATAGCGCCCGGGCGAGCTCTGAAAGTCGAATGAAATGGTGGTGAGCTGTTTGATTACTGTAAACACGTATCGGCATCATGGTTCTACAAATTGAGACTTTCACCGCGTTTGCGGAGGCTAAAGCCTCGCCGCTTGGAGCCTTTGGAAGCTACCAGTACTAGCTTCCATGCCAAATGTTGTATGGGTTTTAAAATCGCGGTGGTCCAGCGTAGGAGACGAACATGAGGAGCGGTAAATTGAATTGAGGTTTCATCGTGGAAGATACTCAGGTTGATACATATCCACGGAGGGGGCTGCTAGTTGAGTGCATGTAGCTTCCTAGTTTGTGTGGAAAATGTCTAATTCTGCCGGACAATAGAACCACCCACCCGGCTTGAAGTAGACGTCGCGATGTGGACGTGCTCCACAGAGTCCCAGTCATGTTGTCTTTGAGCATGTTCAGATCCTGGTTGCATATAGTGGTCAGCTGTGAATAATATTCACTTGCTATTTTGAAACGGCTATATTAAACAGATTAACCTGTCACACCTGATAGCATCCGTGGACAACTGCCGTATCAGGCATAAGAGCATCTCCACCGGTGAGGTCTAATCGGCAGTTTGATCGGAGCTGATTCTGCACCGGTGAGGTCAAACGAGGGTCAAACTGGCACTTGCGATCAAACCTTTGCGAGGGATGACAGCGGCCGCACGACAACTCGTGCTCTATGAACGAATATGCAACCTGATTATTCAGCTGCCGATGAACAATATAGATGGTGGTTGTGATCCAAATTGCCCATGATCTCGCTCTCAGTTTCGGTTTGGCAAGCATATCGACACAAGCTCACCGTGATGGCGAAAGGCACGAAGGAGAAGACACCACGTTGTAAAAACTACAACCCCATTGAGGATACGGCGCTCAGCCGTTCTTGGGGGCGCGTCAGTGGTGACAGTTCGGTTGGCATCTATCATACTGCGAATCGTTTTTGGGGTCGCGTGAAGGAGGAGCTTGAGACGGATGAAGATATTGCCCCTCTGTTGCGGACTAACGTGCTGGAACCTCGTACTATCCAGAGTCTTCAGGCTCGGTTCGGTGTCATTGGGAAGGCCGTCGACAAGTTGATGAAGTTCATGGTGCGGACAAAGGAAAGCGGTGAACCAGGCCGTACGCTTAAGGATTCGTACTTCAGTGCTCTCTCCATGTATCAGATGAACAGCCGCTCGAAGAAGCCGTTCGAGTTCACTGGTGCCTATCAAGTGCTTTCACAGTTACCTAAGTTCATGGGGGCATCAGCAAAACTACGACTACACCCAGTAAGAAGCGTCCAGCTGAAGGAGAAGAGATTTCAGACTTCAAGTCTGGTGACGTGATATCGGTCACCACGCCGTCTGGTAAAGCGAAAGGTGTGAAGGCATCGAAGCGTGAAAATCAAGAGCTGCACTTGTCCACTCAGAAAATCGCCGTGGGTGAAAGGATTGCAAAAACGTCTGAGAAACGCAACCAAATCTTTTCGCCCATGGGACTCAAGCTCTGTTTACCAGAAAGCCCGAGAACGCGGAGTATGCCAAGTATCTGGCTTTGCAGCGAAAGATAGCCTTGCAACCGCAAGGAAGCGGAGGGTGAGGCTCATGGACGTGGATGCTGAGGAAGAGGAGAAGATCACATCGGAGACGGAGCAAGTCGTTCGTTTCGATGTCATTCTAGACAGCGGAAACTCAGCGTCGAAGGTAAGCATCAACTCACTTTGTGACGCGACAGAGGAAAACAACTGAACATCGGAAACGAAATGAGAGAATTTCTTCACGCAAAGCTCACCTCCGAGCTTACATTAAGCTAGTCAATATGACGAACAACTTGCCAACCACTTGGTTACTTGCATACTCGTATCTCGCTATGCTTACTTCGTCCAGATTATCAAAGTGTCTAATCAATTTGCCTCGCCGTAGCAGTCCCGCAAATGCTCAACCATATCATCGCGCAAGCGAAAGTATACCGAAGAGACTTCAAAACCCTGCAGTCTTGTTACTGCGTCCGCAAGCGACCGCGGATGCTGGTGCACAGGATGAGACACAGTAAACTGAGGAACACCTGCCGGTTGGTTGTTGGCGTTAAACAAGTACGAGTTGCTGTCAAACTCGGTCCTCTCATCTTCGACAACCATATTGTGGAGAATAATACATGCACGCATCACTCGGCACATATCCAAACGACGCCATAGTCTGCAAGGGACATCTATGATTCTCCATCGAGACTGTAACACCCCGAACGCCCGCTCAACGTCTTTCCTACAGGCTTCTTGCCTCTGAGAATAGTGTTTTCGCTTTGCTCCGGACGGCTGAGATATTGTCTTCATGAATACAGGCCAATTGGGGTAGATGCCGTCGGCTAGACAGTACGCCTTTTCATACTCATTACCATTCACGATAAATTTGATCAAGGGGGCGTCTCCACGCATCAAACGATCAAAACCTCTGACCGGTCCAATATGTTCAAATCATTTAAACATCCGTCCAACCGAAACTGGCATGTCAGATCGATAAGTCATAATAGTCTGCACACGCTTCCAGGACCATCGTGGGCTTCTTTTCTTTGCCCTTGAATTGACCAGCCTCTGTACTCGGACAATTTTTCCATTCCCAGTGCATACAGTCGATACTGTAAAGGATGCCCACAAAGCCTCGACTTGCATTTATTTCGAGTAGACGCGAAATGTCAGCTACACCAGGATCTTGAAGATACTCTTCCCCAAAGCACCTATCGATCGCTTCAACTAAATGCCTGAGCGCATCCAGGATTGTTGTCTCTGCTAACTCGAGATTCTCGTCGATCATGTCTGCCGCAACTCCATACGCCATTACACGAAGATCAGAAGCAATTTTCAACAATGGATGTATTCCCATCTTCCCTGTGCAATCTGGCTGCTGCGCAAAGTAGTCAGGGTAAATCGCTAGCACAGACTCGTACACACGGAGGAATAGACGTTTGCTCATTCGGAAGCGCCTACGGAAATCGACGGCGTTGTAGACAGGATCGTCATTGAAATACTGCTCACAGAGACGGCGGTATAATCACGATCCTTGTTACGACTTTTTCCTGGGTGGGATCCACCACGGTTTGGTTGCTCAGCGTCTTCATCGGAATCTGAACGAAAGAAATCCACCCAAAAGTCCTCCACATACGTGTCTTCCAGCGTGAAGAGTGTCACATCGGCGTCCAAGACTTCCCCTCCATCTTGAAATTCGAGAGTGAGAGAATTCAATTCAACGATGGCCTTGCTCTGTTAACTTTCAACCTACGTGCCGATGCTTGTTTGACTATCCGATCTAGTTCGACAAAGAACCGGTGTGATTTAGGGTGTCAAGAACGTATCAAAGCATTTAAATGACTTTTGCTTTTGATTGGACCGGTGGAGATACTCTAACAATACTATCCGATTTGTAGTAGACTGTACCTACAGTCCAAGCTACAACCACCATTTGACGCAAAATAGCAAGTAATAATTTTAACCATCTGATACTACGGTATTACATTTTGCTATCAGAGCCCCCTGATCTCGATGAAAAGCTGCTTGCAGTTATGAGTGCCCGAGGAAAATTTTCTCGACGAAGAAGAGAAAACTACTCAAATATCCACTACGAGCTTCTTTCAGCCTCTCTAGGTAGTATCAAATCCCTATAAGATATCAGGTTCGATAGGTATCAGATTTACTCCATACATTTTACTAACTACCAAGTCGGTGGATCGATTTCGTATCAGATATAGTAGTGTATCAGGTGTGTCAGGTATTATTTAGGACAGATTAATCTGTAGTGCGGTCGATGGAGCCGCTTCTATTGTTATAATTGGAAGGAAACTTTCATAGATGTTGCATGAATGTTGAACTAGCACGCCACAGGCAACACGCTGCTTTTTGACTAGTTCTCGCTATATATTAGTGACTGGAGTGAGTTTGGCTCATGTCAACGTCGGGATCTCTAAAGTAAGCAAGATGAAGTTGCATTATGAGAGGAATCTGACCAAAAGCAAAAATTAACATGTAATTTTGTCAGTTCTTGAGGGTTTATTAGATATGGAGATGAGCTGTTGGGCTGGTGCGTGTTGTTGATTTTTCTTTTTGAGCGGAAAATCGGATCACTGATATACTCTGAAATAAATTTCAGAGAATTGTTGTCTCGCAACCCCAGGCGCAGCGTAGAATGCATGTTCGCCTTTCAAACACGAGTGTGTCATTATCTCGCCGAGCAATACGCTCAGCTGGGTCAACGCGAGCGATGAGATCGATCAGGCCTGGGGATAGTTTGTCGGCGTACTTCCACGACTTGAAGCCGTGACTCCGCACCGATTCAATCCCACGAACACCTTCTCCTACAGAGAAGCTAACGAGACCAGAGAGGAGCCCGTGGGCATCATGGTAGAATGTTTTGAAGGTCGTATTCGGACATGACATGGACTTTAGGTCAGGCGTTTTGTACGACCTAAACGCCCGACCACGATGAAATCCCGACCAAATTGTATTTGCTTGGGTCTGTTATGCGTGAATCAAAGCGCACCAGAGCAGTGTACGTGTACAAGCTTTCAGGGTTTCAAGGTGACTGCTCCAAGGTCTAGGACCTGAACGATCGGCTAGACTTCTTCGTGCAATCCATGCAAAAGTATACTACCAAAAGTATTTTCTTAGGAAAACTATGCGTCAACTGAAGCGTGGTCGGATTGAGTAAATGTGCAGGCTGGGGTTGGATCCTACAAGGAAATCATATATTCAGCAGTCCCACCTGTAAAAAAATGTCAGCCCGGCCGATGTGCCACATAAAGTGGTATGTACCTGCAGAGAAGCTGGCCGATTCGTTGTCGTCAGTATCGGCATCAAAGTCAAGCGAGAAATCGTCGAGAGTGTTGGCTTCCACTTCTTCATCGTCGTCACGCTCTACGGCTGCACTATTCTCCGATTCATCGGCATCAGAGCTGTTTGGGTCGCTGTCTTCATTGATATCTTCGTCGTCGTCGTCATCAGGCACCTCGTCTTCGCTCTCCACAACTTCGACGCTCGATACCGGTAGGTCAACTGCAGCAGGAACAGTAAATTTGGGTAGTGTTCGGAGAGCTTTTCTGCGAAGACCAACCGACGTATGCATCTTCTTGCGAACGTAGTCGAGAGAGATGTCACGAATAGACTTAACGAACGTCGGCAAGTCTGGTTGGGTCTTGATGGTTGCGTTGATCTCCCTATTAAACTGTTCGAGTGGATTGTTTGTTCGAGACACTAATTACTCTTCCAACCCATGAATATTCCACTCGTGAACCGAGTAGCACTCCATCCAAGTCGCTCTAAAATACACCCAGAACTGCCTCCATTTGGTTTTCGAGTAACGATAACCGATCTCTTCTTTCACCCATGCGATACCAGCTCCTTCCACTTTGTCGGGATCAATCACAGTTAACATGTCGAGCACGCGTTTCGCCATCGCGATCTTTACCTGATTGTCTGGGATGCACAATTTCTTCATCTTTCGACACAGAGCCTGCTTAAAATTAAAAAAAACACCCGATAACCTCCGCGTTGGGGAACTGAGCTTGAACACCAATAATCAAACCGACTTCGAAGTCGCAGATGACTTCAGATGGCTGCATGTCGGAGTCGGTGCTCTTGATAATTTGATCTAACAGTTCCCTGTACGTTTCCTCGCTGCTGTTGCTGCACAGTACGTAAAAGATCGGCACGAACAAACTGCGCGGCCGGTCTTCTGCCATTAGCACAACACACTGGTAGAAACCTTTCGGGGCGCATCTGAATGTTCCACCGAGGAACAGTGTGACACTGTGAGCCGATAGCACTTCCATTAGACCTGGATGAGCCCACCCAATCAAACGGTTCGGCTTTCCTTTGGGTTTCTTGTTCGGAGTCACCAAATGAAACTTGAAAAACGATAGTTTGGAATTCGGGACCATCGATAGAGGTCGCACTTCAACAACCCCATGCAGCTCTCCCCGTAGTATTTGCGCTTCACTCTGAAAACCCGACTAACGACTTGCTCTTCGGTAAGACCCTCGACAATTCGTTCATCATGGACAAGATAAAACTTTATGCAGACTTGCTTCCAGATATCAGTCGCCGACATATCGAGCCTGCTGAGTGCTAAGCGATCCGTCATATCCTTCATCGCATTTTCAACACTCACTGAATGACCTTTCACACTAACTGGAAGAGGACAAGTGTGACTGCCCACGCAAGTCAACTCATCCCTAGCTCCAATATAGCGGAACATTTGGTTCGGCGATACCGCTGCACATGAAGACGGTATTTTTCGGGAGCTCCAGCCTCTCGTGTATTTATACCCGCGATGGAAGCGAATTGTGCTTGAACCGCGGGGGTTCTTGGTAGTGCTGGGGGAAGTCTGCTGCTGTACTGTGTCCCCAGAAGCACCAGATTGAGTTGACACCACGGTTGGCGTAGAAATGGCTTGAAGGTTGGCGCTTGGGCTGCTCAGAAATTCTGGATTTACTTCATTCGTGCGTGGGAGTTGCCGAGCTTCTGGTTGCGACCGACCCAGTCGGAGACGAGTGGTTGTGGTTCTCATTGACCATCTCGCCATGGGCAGAGGATGTTTCAGGCTCGATGATGCTGACGAGGATGAGTGTTGAGGCCGATGTCTCTTTCAAAATGACTCTGGCACCTTCAACTTGAGTTGGCGACTGGTGTGTGAAGAAATTAATGATTCTAATTTAATGCTTACGATTCTTCCATCGCATGCGACGTGTCATCTAACTTTATCGTGTACAGGTAGCACACGTATCCATTCTTGGCGTGAAAATATCCCGACCGAAATAGCGACCAGTGTGAACTCATCGGCACGTAAAACACCAGACCCAAGTCCATGTCATGTCCGAATACGACCTTTATAAAAAGTAACCGAGCATCATGAACCACATGATACCGAGTGACCAGACGTCGGTCTTGACCGGATCGTACTCCTTGCCTGTCACCACCTCGGGGGCCATGTAGTAGTCTTTGCCCATTCGGCCGACGCAGCGAGAGCTCGCGTCCACAACAGACCAAAGTCGGAGATTTTGCACCTGCCTCCATGCATCAGCACGTTCTCCAGCGACAGGTCACGGTGCGCGATGTTGAGCTGGCGGTGCAAGAATTCCACGCCAGCGAAAATCTGTGTCATCATGTCGATGAACGTGCGCTCGTCCACAGTGCCGCTGCGAGGCGGAGAGGTGACGTGGGTGTAGAGGTCGCCATCGGCGCAGAGCTCGCTCACCAGGTAGATGTGCTCGTGCTCCTGGAAGTGGAAATAGGAGCGCACGACATTAGGGTGGCCGCCGCTTTTCACGAGCAGCTCGGCGACGAGGCATTCTTCTTGGGGTCGTCCACCGCGCGATCAGCTCTGACGCAATTCTGTGCGTGAGCGGCACAGGCCAACGATATGCACTTGACCGCGGCGACTCGATTGGTGAGACGAAGCTCCGGCCTGGGTTGTTGCTGGGTGGATGGATGGGAGTATTTGACAAGGGGGACGGTCACCCGACCGCCTGACCCAGAGGGCACGGGCCACGCAGCCAACGGAAACCTGCAGACCCAAGACACCAGGAGCCAACCACTAAAAATGGAGAGTTGAGTGGTTCACACCAAGATGAAGATCAGGCCGCCACTGGGGCTGGGTAGATAGACGGGGATTATTCAAAGGCAAATAGAAAGGAGCAGATAAATGGCTGACAGGTTTGCTGTGATGACACCGTCGGACGCACAGGACATGCGGGCTCAGGACGGGCAACGCCACGATGAGGCGAGGGAGGGGTACCAGGCAGCGAACAATGATGACACCGCGGTGCTCGCAGCGAGGCCTACAGCGGCTCCCGTCAGCTACGCAGCTGCTGTCCGCCAGAACTGCAGCAGAGGACCGAGGTCGTCATTTCAGGCATCCACCACCATCGCGGGGATGGAAACCGAATGAACGACAACTCCTACTGGCCACGCTCCAGAAACAGTGGACTGGACAGCGCACACCGATGGAGTCGGAGGAAATGGCGGAATTCAGACGGCTCGTACTCCGTCCGTCGGAGGTACACCAAGACGAGGCGATCAGAAATCGTACGGCCCTGGAAACATCTACGCTCCTGGAATATCTAAATGGGGGCTGGAACTAACACATGCCCCTGAATTCTTGAAGGCGACTATGACGCTGCAGCAGCGCCCATGATTGAACAGTTCCACGAGGAACACATGGAGGATACGCTGACTGCAGATGTGCACCCAGCAGCCAAGCTACGCCGCAACATGACGCACCTGACACTGTTCGCGCGATTGTATGACTCAAAAGCGGACTCGGAGTGTGGACGGGCGATGATTGACAGGATGATGGACGAGGTGAAACTGCTCCACTTTGATGGTATCCACACTCTGAAGTTCGTGTTTAACTCGCGTAGAATAGCGAACATGTACATGGGGTTGGCTTTTCGCCTCAACGGCACCTACATTGAACTGGAAGATTCGACACGCCACAGGCGGCCGGCACGTATCGGCCGGCGCAGATCAAGCGCCACTACGCGGTTCGGGTGTACGGGGCCGAGGTACTTGGACTGGTCAAGTTGCTCACAGTCCTGGGGCAGATCCCTGGAGTTCATGTGGTGGATGCGGAGCGACCGAAGGTGGACTCCGCCGAGATAGTGGACGATCGGTTCATGCACATCCGGTTTGACGCGGAAAAGTGCCCTGAGGCGCTAAGAGGGTCACCAAGCTGACGATTGGAGGAGAGATTGTGACGCTGCATCACTATTTGGTGCAACAACGCCTACCTTGTGGACACTGTTACGCGCCTTTTCACACTACGGGCTTCTGTCAGGCGTCGCAGGCCCTGGTGCTGAGGATGAAGGCCAAACATCTCCGTACGTTTGCAGGGACAGTGCCGGATTACAGCGTAGGGGACGCGGTCCAATACAGGCATTCGGATGGGGAGAGCTTGGAAAACTTTTTATCCAATCTGCAAGACGAGCTGGCCAACGAGATGGCTACCCCGCAGTCTCTCACTCCGCAAAATGTACTAATAACGCCGCAGCAGGCGGCCGGGGCTGGGTCTCATGCTATACCTACTGGAGACGAACACGGGGCTGCAGGCGAGCGAGAGGAATCCGACATCACAACTTAACCCTCCTCACATAACAGAGCACAAGCAGTTGACGAGTTCAAGACGGTCGAGAGTAAGTCCGCCAAGAATCTAAGGAACGCGGTGGCTAAGCGTGTCGAAAAGGAGAAGGACTAAGAGGTGCAGGGGCGGACCCAAGGGACCGCCAAGAACGTGCGGCCAGGAACGGACAAGCGATCAGACTCGACTGGTTACCACAATCCAAAAAGGGCCCAGGGCGAGACGAACCGAACGGGAATGTCCAGCAGCGGCACGAAGAAGTCCTACAAAGCTGGACAGGGGCACCGTCTTTTCTCGAAGTTCACTAGGGACAGAGCGCAAGGCCGCTTTGAGGCGCTAACGGAACACTCCCATGGCAGTGACAGCGAGGAGGACAACATGGAGAATGACGAAGCCCATTATGCATATGCGGACGAGGAAGCAGCGCAGACACCACCAGTGACGGACGTCGATATGGTGGTTGAGGCCGGACTGGCCGTGGAGGCCGCCTCAACAGCGCCTTACCGGCTGGATCCGATGACGCTACCTGAGATGAGGAAACCACTTCCGACCGATACGGACGTGGATGAGGTCATGGCTGAGGACTGGGTTTCAGTGACCTCCAGCTATGTGGGCTCATCCGCCCCATCACAACCCAGGTTCCCAGCGCCGACACCTGGATCCGATTCCCCTACTCTCTCGACTCTGCTTTCATGGAGGGCGCTAGTGATGAGGACGAACAGAAGGTAGAGCACCGACATGGCTCTGCTCCTAGTGGCGACGCTGACATCTCTGCGTCGCCCTCCAACGCGGGCGACTCCCAGCTACTGAGTCAAGAAGGGTTCGTGATGGGAGAAACGCGCCCGGCGAAGGGCTACCACAGCAATTACCAACTTTCCTTTTGCCATTCAGAGGATCGCTGAAGGAGGTACCTGCTAACGGCCAGTGCGCATACGCGGCACTTTACGCGTCCACGATGTATATCAAGAAGAGGAAACTGCATTTCATAAGTGAAGTGGTGAAAGGAGCGAATGTGCTAAAGCGCAGTGTCTACTCTTTGATGATGACGAACCTCGCGAATGACGTGGCATGCTCGGTGGTCGACCCGGTCGCGGAACTGGCGAGACTGCACCCCAATCAGCCCACGCCAACGGACAGCGACGTCGCTACCGCAACACTTTTTGGTCACTATGAGCAGGAGAGGGCACGATCGGTGAACACTCAAATCCCAGCAGCCTTCTGGGCGGGGGCGGAGGTGCTGCGCGCAATGGCACAATACATGCGCGAATCTCTCTTCGTGATTGAAGTAGACGCGAGGAACGATGCCAAAGTGCAATGCTACTACTACAAGGACTGCACGTTGCCGAATGGGGAGTTGCATGAGTCGGGATGCGGCAAACCAATGGAGGACAAGGACGCCACAGCACTACTTCGGCAATACGCTCGGCTGCATGTGCTCTCGGCAATTATTGTGTTCAAACCGGATGAGGCACACTTTTATGGGGTCCACCACAAGGATCTTGCAGCGAAGTGGCAGGCTGATGGTGACAGGAAGTTTGCACGCACGAAATGCGCGGACCATCTCTGGTTGCCCGAAATACTGACGCTCATGGACTACTGTGATCCCAGAATCGAGGGCATTGACCTGCAGCAAGATGACGATGACAACAACACCATTATCATCGGGGGCATGGATAGACGTGCTCGGTTCGATGTGGTACATGACAGGATCGGCATAGACAAGCTGGACTGTGCCTATTACGACATCGCCGCACTTGATAGTGATCTGGAGGAGGAGGGATATAGACTTCAACAGGCGGTGGGGCATGCAGACAGTGAAGACGCACACGGATTCGATGGCGACGAGGGGACGGCCACATATAGATCGGAGTATAAGCACCGACTATCGCGGCACGGCCGGGTTGCACAGACGGTTTTGAGCCGCATACTAGACTCCATTGGGTTTGAACCCGAGCTGATGACGGATCGCTCCAAACTACGCCTTCTGACTCAAGAGAACCAGGCGGCCACAACTGCTTGACGGACGGCCGAACCCAAACGCTCGCGTCCGCCGAAGGGAAATACTGGTGACGGGATCAAAGAGATGCTACCTGGCTCCTGAACGACCGAGCACAGCTCCACAGCCTGTTCAGATGTCTACCCTACCCGGAACTGGTGGCGAAACTGCTACCAGCAGAGGACCTACGGCGTTGGGGTGCCGTGGAGGCGTACGAAGGCCAACTGGAGACGATACGGCACATTATCTTCGACGACGCAACGATCACTCAAGCGGTAGCCTTTGGCAGGGCTTGGGAGGCGGCCTGTACGGCGGATGGTGGAGGCGAACGCGGCATGATTGTGGCAGGAGATTCACAGCGATGGCAGCGACTGAAGCAGATGTGCCCACAGGCACCGAGTCGAGCAAGACCTGAAGTGATCCCACTGGAATGTTGACAGGTCCTTCATACACTTCGGTACACACTGTGGGCATGGACATTCACGCCGATGGGCCGTTACTCGGAAACTCACATCGGCCAACTCTACCATAAACACCCGGTACTGCAACGACTCTTCGAACGCATTGCCACGCGCAAGGAATGGGGGACGGCGCTGACGCTTCCCAGCGGGGTCACGTGGGCGGACAGAACAGCATCATTGGAAGCTGGGCTGTCTGCTTCCATGAGTTGCTGATGTGTTCCACAGCCCACAGCATGGCACATCACTCCACTCAGGGTGATGGCCCGCAGGTGCAGCGTCAGCGACAGAAGCGACGCGCTACACCGAGTAAACGGACCCAACGAGAGAGGGCAAGGACGCCGAAGCAACACACGCTGGGCGACTTCTTCCCCACCACCGAGGGCCAAAAATGGGAAAAACAGCTCCGCAAGGAGCTCAACAAAGAACAAGCTAAAAGGATAGAACGAAACAAGATGGAAGAGCAACTTCACTACGGATGCGCAAGAGAGGACGCGGTCAGTCTCCACCGTAATGACCAGACACTTAGTTGTGTCACTCAAAACGTGAACGGCTTTGGAGGCAGCACCAGGCATCGCGAGAAGTGGCTGCTCGCGTTTAAACGCACAGACGACCACGGCCGTTATGACGTAGTCGTTGTGCAAGAGACACATGTGGAGCCTCAGGAGACGCATTTCATGACAGAGCTGTACGCCAGGACGTGGGGCTATCGCACGGTCCCCAACAGCCCCGCGCTGTCGTATTGGGCACACTCCACGGATAGGAAAGGGGGTTGCGGTGCACATTGACCCTTACGGACAGTTCAAAGCTGCGCAACCAGTCCTAGAAGAGGAGTGGAACGCCAACTTCATGGCTGTCCAAGGAACGTATGCGGGCACGACGTTTTTGAAACTCTGCGTTGTGTATGCACCTCACCAGAGGGCAACGAAGGGAGGCCTTTTACAGATGGCTTGCGGACCTGTCACTGCCTCGAACGGACCGACTACTTGTGGGCGGAGACTTCAATTGCACCCTCGACTCGAGGATGGACAGAAGCTTCTACCGTAAAGTTTCGGACCATGATTCGCCAGCACTTGCGCACATATTGGTGCAGTGGGGCCTGGTTGATGCACTTGTGCCACCAGGGCCGTTGGCGCCACACGAACTGCGGGAATACCAGAACAGCACGCACACGTACCAATACACCGTGCATGACGTACGGCGAGGCTCGACCGGTGGTACACAACGGCCGATATGACAGCATGGGTGGCACATCTTGAGGTGTGGTACGGGGGCCATCAAGCGGCTAGACTACACATCCGGCCGCCTGATGACCCAGTCCGTATCCGCAAACCCGCCAGAGTGTATCCGCCTCCTGCAATCGCGCGAGAGGCCGTCCAGAAAGTAAACGTCTCCATCCTGCAAGAATATGCGGACTCGCTTACTAACATGGCGGAGGACTCGGACGCTAGCATAGCCTCCTGGGAGAACCTGAAGATACGGGTCCGGAAGGCGATACACAGCACGGTGAAGCAAAGGAGACGGACAAACCGACGGACCTACAAGCAAAACCTACGGAGATTGCAGCGGCAGGAACGCAGATTGCGGGAACAGGCGGCAGGGCAAGACCCACGGTCGACTTCATCACCGACATGGTGGACGTGTTGACTTTGGACGATATCCAGGGTGGCACGCCCCTCCAGAGAGTACGTACAGCGATCACTGACTGCCTGAGGACCAGTGCTTGGGTTAGGCAGCAACGCCTATTTCGAGAGACGGGCCATCGAGCGGGAAGACCTGTAAACAACTTTTTCGCAGAGTGAGCAGCAAATATGCGGACAACGCAGTACGCAGGCTTGATGCGGCAGAAGGCCACCCAACGAGGGGGACCACGACAAGGCCGACACACTGACCGACGCCTGGACGCCGATCTTCCAGCAAAACGGCTCCAAGATGTGCGACAGGACAAGAGCACTTGAATGGTTAGGCCCGGAGGGACAGTACACCAAGAGCTGGAAGGACTAATGGAACCGTACACAGAGGCGGAAGTTGCGGCTGCCATCGGCCAGTCACATACGGGGAAGGCTTGTGGTCCGGATGGACTGGGGAATGACTGGTACCGGGACAACGCGACCTTGCTCATACCCATACTCACGGTGCTCTTTAACAAGTGGGCAGCTGCTGGCAAGTTCCCGCCGTCCATCCTGGAAGCTGACATATTCTGCCTCAAGAATGGAGGAGAAGCAGCGGACCCGCTGAATTTCCGGCCGTTAGCGCTGCTGGACACGGACTACAAACTATGGAAACGCATATTGGCGACCAGGACCAGTCAGAAGCTTCATTTGATCGTCCATCCCAATCAGAACGGCTTTGTGCCTTTCAGGACGATTCGCGCCACGATCGACTTGTTCACGGCAGCGCAAGAGATGGCGACTACGGACCCAGCACTTCAGGAAGCCTTAGCTTTGCTACTGGACTTCTGCAAAGCTTACGACTCTGTCGACAGAGAGTTCCTGTACGCGGTTTTGCTATGGCTGGGCTTCCCTGAGCTGTACGTCGACGCGATACGAGGCCTGCACGAAGGGACCAAAGTACGCTCCTTAGCGAACGGGTACAGGTCCAGGTGGGTGCAAGTCACCAGCGGCATCCGTCAGGGTGCCCGCTGGCGCCGCCCCTGTTCATTCTAGTATTGGAGGCGCTTTACAGGCGCATCGACAAGGACACAGCGGTCACAGGAATCCCGCTCAGGTCTGCGGCTGGGACGTTACGACTCAAGGTGGGTGGTTTTGCGGACGATACCGCATGCTACGTAAACTCAACTGCGGAGGTTTACTTCATCATGGACATCACCAGGATGTTCGTGCTGGCATCCGGACTCAGGCTAAACGAGAGCAAAACGATGGTGATAGCTCTCAACTCCTCGCTGGACGCGACGATGGTCACGTTACCGTATCCGTTGCAGCTACAAGGGAAAGAGGCGCTCGGACGCTACTACGTGGGCGGCATCCCTGACGTCCAGTACAACTGGCAGGTCGCACGCAACCAACTGGTGGCAAGGTTAGTGCTGGCGGAACAGAAGACAACCACCGTTGACCAGAGAAGCATGATCGCGATGGCGGTCATTTTCCTAAGCTGCTGTACGTGGGCAGACACCAATGGCCTTCCAAAGGCGTGGTCGCGGATTTCCAACGCATGATCCACAATTTTGTGTGACACGCGAGGTTCACAATGGAGAAAATTGGAGGGAAGGCGTGGCTCAACGAGACGGTAGCTGGCCTGCCACGAAAGGAGGGCGGACTGGCAGTGCCAGATTTGAAAGTGGAGCTCATCACGATGGCGGCGGCGACGGTGACCAACTGGGAGGTCGAGGCCAACAGGGAGGAATTCGTGGTTGGCGATATTCTGATGAACACGGGAGGGTCTGCCAGCAGAACCGCAACCTACGTATCCCCGACATTGATGCCACCACCCCAGCTTAAGGGTCCACTGGGCTGCACATGTGCAACACATATGGAGGTATGGCGAGGCTCAAGTCCAAGCCAGCTATGGTTGTGGCACTGCACAGCGCAGCGTACTTCCGCGGACCGGTGGAGCTGCACTGGGTCGGACGCAGGGCACTGGTAGACCTGATCTCACTACGGGGAGCGGTCGCTGACTTATACATCGCGATGGAGGCTGACACGTTTGGACATTTCTGCGTGGAATGGATCCCTTACGTGGTACTAGCGACTCTAAGGCTCATCTCAGAGCGGGGGCTGATAGTAAATCCGAACACGAGGTTCCGTCTTCTGACCCAGCCTGGCGTGCAGCTGAAAGACATTGTCCACTGGAGATGGGCGGCACAAGGATCTGGTAATCACAGGTCTTCTGACGAGCTTTACCTCTGGCGCTCGGAGGCAACTCGGGTATCTGATGATCTTGATGGTACTCAATTTCCCACAACTGATGAAACCCGGTTCTCACGATGGGCCCATTCACTACGACACTTCCAAAGAGGACACGGTTCACGGCGACCTACAACTCACGACGGAGCGGAGACTGGCTGGACCCGGCACAGCACCACTACCCGAGGACAAGGTCGCCATGAGTATTCAGACACACCGCGAACTCGTACAAGGCATACAACAGGCTGCGTCTGCGCCGAACAAAGCGCAATGGGTACATCCGCACCCGAGATTATCACGGTCGGTGAGTCTCTGGGTGGGTAACCGCAGGTGGGCGACACCACGGAAGGAATTCAAGCGCTTGTTAACGTCCTCAACTTACGCCAAAGGACTTGCTCGACGCTCTGCCAAGCAAGACAAATGGGAGGACATGAGCAAGGATGCGGCTGCCGGACTGCAGCGACTCGGATGGGCGCAAGTCCGTAGGGTGGTGGGCCTGAACCCATGGGGAGAACAGTTGCTGCTCCGGATCAAGCAACATGCGATTTCGACGTACAACCCAGTCACTGCGGGGATAGGATGTCCTCACAAGGAATGCACACGGATCGGCTGGGTCACGCTGCACCACATCTTCTGGGGGTGCCCGGCCGCGAAGAAAATGAGGCACTTGCTGCTAGAGCGATGGAGATCCGCGGGCACACAAGTGGACAATGCGGAGCAGGCGATTTTCTCACTCACACTACCATGCATGCCGCGGGCTATTACCATCAGGACGGGTCAACTCATAGCGGAACAACCTGATGAGGACGTAGCAGAGATAGGAGCAGCAGTGGAGCTCATCACTGCAGCCTGTTGGCGATTTGATGCAGCACTATACCTACTTGCTGTATGGAGGTGGCAAACTGCTCATTTCGACGAGCTCAATGACACCTCTGTGGCGCATCATATGGCGAAGCTGGCCACCAGCCTCAGGACGGGACACGAGACGGTGGTGAGGAGCCAACAGTGGGGGACAAGAGCTCCGTGATGCAGTCAATAGGGAGGACCAACTGCGCCATGCTTGGTGCGGCGTGGGGAGGACCAGACGTCACGGTGACGGTGAAGGCCACGAACTACGTTGTATTTTTCGAGGGTGGGACTACCAATGGAGGGACATCCGAACCGACAGGAAGCAGCGGTTCGGTCGTAGTGCAAGTGCAATGGTCGACGGGTCATTTCACGATTCAATACATGTGCGGAACAGTATATGTTAGCACGATGGAGGCGTCTCCACACGCAGCGCAGCTGGGGCTGATGACGGGACTCAGGGCTTGCTACAGGAATGGATGGTCGCCGGTGCAGGTAGTTGAGGACAACGAGTTAGTCATTAGACAACACGCAACGAGGAACCCTCCCCGAGTGAGGCGCCTCCAAGGAGCCTACTGGAAGGCGAGGCGCATTGCCGATGCAGAGTTGGTCCGTCCACCAGCGGCACGACAACCGTGCGGCGAACGAGGTCGCGCGATTGGTACGTACGACGGCCAACGGCATGGAGTGGGTGGCTAAAACCGACAAGACGCAAGGAGACAAATGGGCAGCGATCAGCACGTTGGTGAAAGCCGACGTGACTCACTGGGCAGGAGTGAACGGGGATCAGAGCTTGTCGGGGTCCGCCACGGGCACTGTGTAACCTATGGGCGGGCAGTGGTGGCCCGTGCACTGCACACCTCATCACCGCGAAACCGACTCACGCACTACTGGCGGCGGACGGGTATGGGCGTTAGGTGTCGTTAGGAGAAACACTAAATGACATTAATGCACCTCACTTCAAAATGGATGGGAGTATTTCCGCTTCACCGTACAACGCGTCGACAATTTTTCGTCGGAAGCGGAGCTGTGACGTGGACATCCTAGTTGAGTTCTCCAGTGGTGATCCTCCAGAGCTGCAAATTGTGTTGTGGGCGACAGAGGCGAATACGACGGAGAGCCCTGCATTGTGTTTCCAAAAGAAGGACGCGGTGCAATGAACATATAGCTCACACCCTCCAAGGCTGAAGCCCTTCGAAATTGTTTCGGCCATTGCTTCTTCTTTTGGTCCAGCATTGACCAACGACGACGTACTTGTTGTGTGACGCATCCAGCGTCATGCTATATTCTAGCTCGGAATATCGACCAATCAAATTCATTCTAGGTTCAATGTAGATTTGTAGGTTGTAGTTGAGCTTGAAGTTCAAGCTCAATCTACAACTTGCAACACGACCATCGAGCTGCTAGACTTAAAATGAATCAATCAGTTTGCAATTTACCATCGAGCCCCAAACTCATTACATAGTAGCACTTGTAGTGATCATCAAGGCCGTCGCGTCGCCCAAGCTTCCTCCGCCGTCGTGCAAGACATGGACCAGCCAGCCACGCCCCCAAAATATGGGCGAAATGCTGCAAATTCTGTCTCAACAATAAGCTCAAATGTAGGATCAATTTAACGAGCACACAGTGCCCGATTTGAAAACCTACTCACGAAACCGAGAGCTACTCGAAGAGCCGAGCCACCCAAGTACCAAGGCACCATGGACGAAGACCTTGAACTTTGGTTCTTTTCGATTGAGCAATACTACTCAGACTACCACCCACTTATGTGAGAAAGCTCACCCACTTTTGTCACGATGGTGTCGTGCCACCTAGCTCCAACACCAATGAACTGGTACCGGCAGTTCGTGATGGAGTGCGAGCACAACGATATCACCCGCACGTGGGAGACGTTCAAGGCCGCACGGCGCAAGCGCTTCTTGCCGCCTGACAACGAGTTTCAACTTCGTGAAAATTTGTGTAAGCTAACACAAAAGGGGTCGCTTCACGACTATATTGGAGAATTCCAAAACCTTTGTTCCAGTGCCGAAATGGGTAGTTGGCACTGGACCAGTGCCTGTTGGAAGTAGAACCTGAGTTCCAGTGCCGAAATGGGTAGTTGGCACTGGACCTCAGGTTCTACTTCCAACAAGGCCTCCGCCAAGCGACGAACAATCATATCCGTGAACATCACCCGGCTACCCTACAAGAGGCGATCGAGCTCGCCCTTCGTTTTGATCATGGTTTGGCTACTGACCGTTTCGCCACACTCGGGGAGGAGTGGGAGAAGACGGCTACTTGCCACCGATGCCACGAAGTGGGTCACATCGCACCCAACTACCCGCAACTCCAGCAGTAACCTTATTTTAAAAGGAGGTCATGTGACGCATCCAGCGTCATGCTATATTCTAGCTCGGAGTATCGACCAATCAAATTCATTCTATATTTGTAGGTTGTAGTTGAACTTGAGGTTCAAGCTCAATCTACAACTTGCAAAGCTGCTAGACTTTACACACCATACCTGACTCAATCGGAACGGAAAACAGCATTCAGTGGGGGTTGAGCAAAACGAACACCGCAACTATGATTTTGAAACATAATGAAAGCGTAAATTCTAGCTTGCTTCTTTCTGCTTCGATTGAGGCTCGTTTCAACTTAACACACTACGTAGTTTTTGAAATTTTGCGTCGTGAACAAGGGTTCCAGTGCTAGGAGGCCATTACACCTTCTCTTCCTTTTTCAAGTAGCGGTGCCACAGTTACGTGGACCACATAGCAAACGACCATTTGCCCAACACGCAGCAGATTGCTGTGCGGACGGCTCCTTCATCGACACTGTAATCGGGTCATTATATCACAGTGACAATGTACGCGCTGCTGCAAACAATACCAGAACAGCAGAAGACGGTGGATTCGTAGTTCGTCAAGCAGACCAGTGCAGTCAGCGAACAGAAGAGAGCTAAAACACACTTCAGACGAGCCTCTTGTGCGCACGGTGTGTCGCTCTCTCTGAATATTGCGGCAACTTGTACACGTAACGCTCACTTGATAAACCCGGCACGTACGCGAGCGGGCTGCCGAAGATTCCTCTATCACTGGCAAGTTGCCAGCGGGAACGTGTGCACATCTTCAAGGTACCACTAAGGGCTAGGTTAATAATGTCATTTGGAGAGCAGTGACCTCTGCTCATGAAGTCAATGCATTTGGCCGGAGATATTATATTGAAGACGCTGGTTCATCAAGCGACATCTTCTGCAAGTCGTAAATGGGCTTAACTACATCACTAAGTGTCTAAATCTATTAATTTTATTTTAAAGCTCTGACTCCCGGTGCGGGGTTCGTTGTTTCAAATCCCCCACACTTTCAGCTCCGGTTTAGCCTGGTATACCGTGATTCATTTGTAAAAAAAATGAATCAATCTACTTGTTGCTCTTGTATTGATATGATTTTATTGTGTTACTATGCTTTCCTGAGGCTGACATTCTGACAACAGAGCCACAACGAGGAAGCAGATGCGTACCCACCGCTATTAATGAACGTTGGAGTCCGAAGAAGCAAGCTTCGTCTGGGTGCCGAAGATGGTGGGTGCGGATTTCTTGAAAGTGCAAAAGAGATTTCGTGCGAGTACAGCCACAATTAGGATTTCGTGCGAGTGCAGGAATAATTGAGATTTGATGCGAGTGCATTTCACTTCAGATGGCAGCCGTATGGCCTTGCTCATCTGCGTGTTCATCTGCGACCATTGGCCGATCACAAGAATGCAAGGCGTAATGCGTTACTGCGCATGGCCTCCCAATAAGACCACCGCTTCACCATTTCCAAACCGACCATGGCAGAGGAACTCGTCCCACTTCCGGAGGAAGACGTCGTTGGCAAACTAGTCCTCTCCGAGACGATAATAGCGACGAAGAGGAAGAAGCAAGTCAATCTCAGCCAGGGCTGGTCGGTCATGAAGCAGAAATTAGTACTGGCACACAAAAATCTTGGGATAACACACAGTGGGGTGGGCGACGTGGTTGGACATAGCACCAACCTAACACTGCACGTTCCCGCAGCGTCACGGGTACTGCCGGGGAGAGCCCCACATAGAAATAGAAAATAGAAAATAGAAATTTCTAAAAATTACTTCCTGTTTAATGACAGTAGTACTTCTTCACTCCGGCAACTAGTCCCTCGAAGTACTCGGACGGTCCGACCGTGCCGTCGAAATACCACGACCGCCAAAGATACTCGTCCAAGTAGGAGGGAAGAAGATGCTTGTCGCCTCTCATCTTCTTCAGCTTGTGCTTGATGCGCACCTCCCATGTGCCCTCTATGCGATTAGTGGATGCGCCAGTCGTAGGGTCGACAAAGTTCTTGGAGTGGTTCACCCACTTATGCGTGTAGTGCATGTTCTTCAACCATCTGTTGTTCTCGAGTGTGTGCTTGAGGTTGGTGGACACGTAGCTAGCGAATTGGTCCGACATGATCGTTGTGTGAGCCTTGATGTGCTTTTTGATGAGCGGACTAAGTGTATTCTTCGTACGATCCTCGTACGTCAGGACGCCAAACCAGCGACCGGACGTACGGTCGACCCCGCCGAACAGCCAGCAGTCTGGGTGGTGCACGCCCCGGTTGTACTTGCTTTTCTTCTTTACACTGGTTTCGTCAATCTCGACGATGTGACCAGGCCCGCCTACCTGTACAAATTGAAAAAAGCGTATTAGAAAAACAACTTATCTAGACAATTCGTAGAATCTCACCTGCATCGGACACGCAAGCATCTCCTTGCTGCACACATCTCGGCAGAAGGAGTACCAGTCCGTGACGGCCTTGTCACTGACGCCGACCCATGCCATCGCAACGCTTGCAGGTAGGCTGGAAGCCCAGAAGTACATCAGCCGCACGCACTGGCACAGCGTCAGCTTCGCCTTCGTAAAGAAGGAGCCAGTCCGCAAGCTGCGCTCCTTGCGACATCCTTTCCGCGAGCACCGCCAGCGCCAGCGCTTGGCGCATTCATCCGCGGCTGCTTGACTGGGCGGGCACAGGCGCATGTCGCCATCGCACTTGGGGCGCAACATGCGCCGTGCCAGCAGCCCTCTCGCCTGGCAAAAGGCTACACAGGTCTTCTCATCGGCCGTGGCCCTCATCACGTCGTCGAACGCGAAGGCCACGCGACTCAGGTGGTACGCGTACGGTGACGGCGACGGGTGCGCCGTACCGGTGCTGGGGACGGCAGTGGTGGGGGCGGTGGGGGTAGCAGGGGCCATGGTAGTGGGAGGGGTGGTGGGGAGATGGTGCGCTTGTGGGGCTTTTTTGAAAGTGACTCTGAAAAGTAAGTGCCCCGACCGGCTGTGAACCCGCACGACGCGCCAAAGTGGGGCCCTCTCTACTTTTGGCGCAAAGGATTTGGAAAATTGTCAGACGGTCGCAAAAATTTCTACTTCTATTTCTATGTGGGGCTCTCCCCGGCGGTGCCGCGTCACGGCGAAGGCAGGGGCAGAGGGTCCCCACCGGAGACGAAAGCGTGAGGGCAACACGTGAGGCCGGAGGTTCTATCTCTATATCGCGAGCGAAGCGAACCGCGGGGACGCCGGAGGGGCGGCTGGTCATTCATAAATTATTAGAGGGTTTTTGTGTCTTATCACGACGCAAGGTAGGTCAAAACAATACATTTGCCAAGTCAAATGATTTGCTGTGTGAAATTACTGTTAATGCATGTGTTTACCGCCTTCTGTCGTCATGAAGGAGTTTGCAGTCAAGAAGCGCGGTCAAATCGTGCAAGAGCACATTGCCGGCAGAATCACGGGTTGGCAGAAGAATCGCGGACGCTTTGCATGGTCGCTCCGCTTCACGAACGGCAAGATTCAGGAGTTAGAGTGTCAGGATCTGGCCGAGCTACTCTCCTACAGCTACGCGATGGGCATGAATGTGGATGGTCTACCAGAGTGATCACGATCCGTTAGATTTGGTAGGAGTATCTTGCATAGGACTCCGCTAACCCAGCAGCTATTAATACGTATTGCAACATCAGCAGCCAGACTTGCACTTGCAATACCACCACTCCAGCAGGATGTGCACTTGCAATAGCTCTCTTTTACATCTCTATTTTGTACTACTTTCAATACCACCAATTTCATCGTTGCACTCGCAAGTCCTCCGTTTCAGAGGCTGCACTCGCAAGAAATCTCTTTTGCACGTCCAAGAAATCTTTTCTCTAAGAGGGTTATCCAGACTCAGCAAGGACAAACTCTCGAAACCAAGTAAAGATCATTATCCAAAACATCATTGTTGCCATTGTATGTAGTCGACTCTTACCAACGCGAGTACACCAAGTGGACAGCACTAAACTCACAACGTATTAAGGAGAACTTACTGACGAAGACGACGCTTGCAGCTCGTCTTACCGCTGGGGAAGGTCGGCTCGGACGCAGAGGATCCCGCCAGCTTGCTGCCTGTTGTTTGGTTCTGGTCGTTTGAAGACGGAGTACCAGCAGAGCCGCTGCCCACGTTAGTCGTCGAGCCATCAGACTGGTTGGGGCTGTTGGATTCGCTGCCTCCATCAACATCGGAAGAACCCGCGACCTGGCTGCCGGTCTCGCTCGCCTGGGCACTGCCACCATCACCCGACGGGACGGAGTCGCTGCCACCGTCAAGACTCGTAGATCCCTCGGGCAGGTTGCCCGATCCACCTGGGAGATCAATCGGCTCGTCAAACGGTTCCGAGCCGGAAGCACTGCCCTTATCTAGGCCAGATGAACCCTCGGTGGACGTCTGCGTCTGACTACCTTCGCTACTACCCGGAATGCTGTCTGACGGCAGCGAGCTGCTTCCCTGAGGGATGTCGCCCGAGCCGTTAGCCTCGCTGCTAGAACCACTGGGGAACTCAATGTTGCTTCCTGGTTGCGAGTTGCTGCCTTCAGCGATGTCTGCTGACCCTCACTGCTAGTCGGGACACCCGGAACGCTGCCGGATCCCGTCGAAGGTGGACCCTTCGGAACAGAATCGCTGCCCTCATCGATGGCGCTGGAGCCGTCAACCTTGCTGCCAGCATCGCTCGTTGTGTAGTCACTGCCCCCGTCCAATCCAGTCGAACCAGTGGGGCTGCTGCCGGAGCCGCTCAGACTACGGACGCCGTGCTTCGGCGATGAACCGCTGCCAGTGGAACCCTCGCTCTCACTGCCCGTCGGGATGCCTGGTACACTGCCAGATCCGCTCGTCGAGGACGTAGGTGACTGCTTAGGGCTGGACTCGCTGCCAGAGCCGCTCGACGACGTAGATCCAGTCGAAATGGGGAGCGGAGGAGGGCTCTTGGGGTTGTACACACTACCAGATCCGCTTGACGACGGGGTAGACCCAGTCGAAGGAGGGATCGTGAACGAGCCCTTAGGAGCTGAGTCGCTGCCCCCGTCAATTGCTGAGGAACCCGCAACCGACGATCCAGTGCTTTCGAACAAGTACGAGTCACTACTCGAAGCAAGTGCACCTTTGCCCTTGGAAGCTGATCCGCTGCCTTCGTCAATTGCCGAGGAGCCCGCGACGGATGATCCAGTGCTTTCGAACGAGTACGAGTCGCTGCTCGAAGTAGTCGGTGCCGCGGTGGTCCAGGCGGGAACCAACGACGCAGACTGCACGGGTGAATCCGACGGAGCGACGTTTATCTTCGGAACGTTGGCAGAGTTGCCTTGCTCAAAACTCGACACGCCGTTCATGGCCACGGCCGCAGCGACGATCAATGAGAGAGCCTTCCACGATAGCATTGTGTTCGATATATGTGTGATAACCGAAGGTGGATGATGAATGAATGTGCTGCTGCCTTGGCAAATTGAATAATGAGCTTCCTGGGGGCCGGCGTGGAGGCTAGCTGGTTGCAGAGCCTACATGTACCGGAGAGGTGGCGGTGAGGGTATCGGTGTTCCTAGTCCAAAGTGAAGGTTTGTACGAGCATGGTAGAGGGTGAATACACTGGTTAGGCGAAGGTATCAGCTAGAGACTGGGTTCCGAAAAGTCATTTGCTGCGACTTTCGTGCGATGACCTGTAGCAGATGTCCAACTTGTACGGCTCCAGTGTGAATGCAGCACCATACGATCAATCGGACAAGCGCTTTTCCACACAGCACACGCCCACTGCGCTGTAGTCGACATCCGTTTGGTGCCATGCGAATCGGACAACCTGCAGACTCGCAGACACAAGTACACCCTGACCGAGGTCGTTCTAGAGCGTGCTTGCTCGGAAAGCATTTACCTGTACAAGGCGCTGCAGGCTGCTGCAGTGCAGCTGGTGTACGTGAGCTCCGCGACCCAGCTAAGTTCGTTCTTGTCTGACATGGCGTCCGACAACTGCCACGACAGGTTGTGCCGCGGAAGTGCTAGCAAAATATCCGCTACAATTTGTAGCCTACAAATGAAGGGAGTCGAGGCTTGTTGTGCGTTTCAAGGTGAACTAATGTCAACACTTCAGCGCGTTGTCGACCATCGCTACATGTACTGAACCTTGCAACACTTTGGACCAGTTGACTCTGCGTCAACACAAGGCTAACACACACGCACATGGATTGAAACCCGGACTCTATTGACAAACCTTACACAAGCAGAGGAACACATCAAAATAATATGTAGACGGCATCTCCATCTAGTTGCGGCGCAGACGACGCTTGCAGCTCGTGCCCGTGCCAGGGAACGTCGCCGATCCGTTGTCCGTCTGGGTCGGAGTGGTCGAGGCACTTCCGGCCTCGCTCGTCGGTGTAGTGGCCTCGCTTCCAGCTGCACTCGTAGGAGTGGTGGCTTCACTGCCAGCCTCACTCGTGGGGGTAGTAGCCTCACTCCCTGCCTCACTGGTAGGAGTGGTGGTCGCACTTCCAGCCTCGCTGGACTGGGTAACAGCGTCGCTGCCCGTAGTGGCTTCGCTGCCGGCGAGCGAGAGGGATCCCTCGCACGGCTCCGAGCCCGCAACATCGCTGCCAGTTTCAGAACCGCCCGACGGAGCCGAAGCAGAGGCGGAGGTCGACGCGCTGCCGAGGTCAACACCGTACGATCCCTGCTGCTCCTGGCTGCCGACCGTCACGTCGACGTCGCCCGAGCTGCTCGTAGTCTCAGGGATCGAGTTGCTGCCCTGGTCAATGGCGCTCGAACCTGCCACATCGCTGCCAGTCGTGCTGAATGTGACGCCCGTCTTGCCGGGGGCGGAGGCGTCGCTACCCTCGTCGATGGCTGACGAACCGGCCGCCGAACTGCCCGTGTACGTGCCCGCGCTACCGCTGGCGCTCGGGAGGGCTGTGTCCACCTTGCTCGGGTACGACGTCGGACCCGAGGTACTGTTCTCGTCCACGGCGTTCGAGGCGTCCACCGACGTACTGGTGATGATGTCCGTCGACTGCACTGGAGATTCGTCGGCAGGCGTCGCGGTCGTGGACGACGGCAGCGTGACGCCACCGCCGTAGCCCTGCTCGATGGCGCCGGCGCCGTTCATGGCCACCGCGGCCACGACAAGCAGAGAGAAACTCTTCAATGACAACATCGTTGGGATGGAGAGATGGGGTAGTAGTGGTGAGTTGTGAGATGCTGCGAATGCCGAGGCAAATTGGTGAATGAGCTCAGGACTGCTCGGCGTCGAACCGACCTGGTTGATTTGCTGGGACGAGTCAATGAGGCGCTCGCACTCGCCAAGTGCCCCTTGCAACTGAGACCCGAGCACAGTAGCAGAGCCACAGACGCGAACGATATCTGTCACCTCGACTTGTTGCTCAGTAGCAGCTGGACGATCATTTTTTTATCTGCTGCGACTGAGGTCGAGGCAAAACGACGACGGCCATGCCATCGAGACTCGAGCGTCAAGAAAGACATGGATAGGCGCACGTGCGTGAGCGGCTTGTGGTCGGGCACAGGGGGCACTCGGAGTTGGCGGAGGTCGTACAATAGAACAATGTGCTTGCGCATCTGCTCCAAGCGACCGTCACGAACGCCACGCAGCCGGGTCTGTAGCATGTTAGAAATGGTGTGGCACGCAGCCGATTTCGGCGAGGGCTGGCGCGGGGTCGGCGTTGCTGCTGTAATGAATCGAGGCGGCAATGGTTGTTGCGTCGGATTGTTCGTGCATGATGTTGGTTGGCGTCGGAAGACGCAACAACGTGAAGAGGACGGAGGGCGAATCGTTGGGCATCGCATCTGTCGCCGCCGCGCGGTAGCTCTCGCGTGTCCACCGTGGCGCTGAGTCGACGTCAGCGTCTCGACAATCAAAGCCTGCTAAAATGAGATGATTATATGTACATGTATGATTCATACATGTATTAATACATAGAATCATACAGAATGAACAACTTCTTGGCATGGAAAGGAACGTTTTTTAAATTCAAGATCATGTTTTCACTACAAATGTTCCGATTAAAACGATCAAATGTAAACCAGGTAGTGACTTGGTCTCCTACTGGCGGAGACGACGAGTTCGGACCTGGCAGCCTCCATTTGAGGGGTCTCGCCATCGCCGCTTGTGGATGCCTCACCGTCGATGCTGTCGTCCTCGTTCGTGGAGCCATCCCGGTCGCTTCCGGTGGCACTCGACGGCGGGGCGTCGTTACTGTTGCTACTCACGTCGCTTGAGGTGGGAGCTCAACACTGCCATCCCCGTAGCAGACGGCACGTCAACGTAGCTTCCATCGCCACTGGTAAACTTGCCACCGGGGTACGATCCACCAACGTTGATCCCCGAGCCGTCCCAGCTCAAACTGTTGCCATAGCTGCTGTCGGGTGTTGGAGTCTCGCCGGGGTATGCGTCGCTGCCCGCGCTGTCGCTGGTCGACTGCGTGTACTCTCCGCTTCCACTCTCTTGGTCCGTGGAACTCTCGATCGATGTTGGCGTAGCAGTGGTCGAGACACCGCCTCCGTAGCCTTGCTCAAGGCTCACTACGCCGTTCATGGCGACGGCCGCCGCGACTACGAGAGAAAGAGCCTTCCAAGATAACATGGTTAATGAAGTGCGATGTAGTGAGGTCTATAGTGCTGCAAGTGACTTGGTAAGTTGAGGAATGAGCTATTGGTGGACGTCCGAGCTTCGTTCACGTGGATCCGCACCATACCAAGAAAAACAAGACCAAGAGTCAACGCTGAAGGCCGAAGATTCTGCCCTCCCACCGTGGGCCACGTGGGTACCAAGTACATGTTTAACCCATCGCACGCAACACCAAATCCAAGAAGTTCGTGTGGACATGCAGGTCGCTGATGAATTTGCTCGAGTTGGTTCACTCACACGCACCGACACGCACGAGATGTGTGTCCAGCGGAATCAGAAACGGATCGGCGTCCGGCAGTGGGTCATGACAGGAGAAGTAGTGATGAGGCCGGATCTGGTCGATAGCGTGTGTGGCTCACTTCAGCTTGGGTGCTTGAATACAACACGTTGAAGATGTTGACTGGCGAAATGCCCAAAGAAAGTTCCGAATTTGTATCCGGATGGATGAAGAGTTCAGCAAAATTATCCGGACAATCGCACCCAGTGCCGTCGATTTGAGCAATGCCCCCACCGCTGCTTGGTTGCTTATTGCTAAAAAAATGGCAAGATGAAGTCTGTGTGTTCATTGATGTGCAGAAGGAGCAACATGCTCAGTCCAATATGTTGTAGGTGTATCGACGGCGCTTGGGAGACCCGTTGCCCTCGTTGATGTGTGTTTCGTTGCTGCTTCGAGCGACGTTCATTTCCACGAACTCTTGTACGGGCAGCACACGATAGAAACCACGACGCGTACTCAAAAGCGGTCGTTTTCCAGCAATACACCGTACGAAAGATACTGCACTGGCCAGAGGAACAGCTCGCTGCCGACGGTCTTTTCCAAACTACCGATCCCACCGCTACGGACAATGTGCTTGGAGCGGATCGGCACGTTGAGCAACTCTTCTAACGGAAGCCGCTTGTAGCCGGCGATGGCCGCTTGCCCAGACGAAAATCCAATGGAGGGTCTTCGCGCCGTCAGCTGCGCGCCTTCTCCGGCCGCGTCAACCCCGACAACAGCAGCCGCAGCTTTTGTAGCCTTGCGGCGACAGAACTCGTGGAATAAGTAACGAGCAGTCATACCTAGTCCCACGATCAGGAGAGAAACCAGCAGCAGCTCAACTAACGGGGAGTAGATAAGCCACAGTACTGGGTTTTGCGACCGGGCCGGGAGGAATCGGATCGTGTCTTCAAACGCGTTGCTGATTGCCAACCGACCTGGGAAAGCAGCGCCATCAACTATGCGCTGGTGCTCCATATCGTGTTTCATCGGTAGAACAGACAGCAAGCGGCTTCGCAGCAGGCAAGCCGCTAGAATCACTGCCATCACAAGCTCACTGCTTGACACAAATGTGCGCGTTGCCAGCATATAAGCTCGACCCTCGTCAGCGAAAACGAAAATACCCCAAAGAGAATGCAGCAGCAGAAGGAGCAGCACCCAGACACGCAGTGCCGACAAGAAGGTGTGGACCCAGGAAAACGAAAAGGAGGCCTCGTCGCTGCCAAGCGACCACACAGCAGTATGGGGAAGTAGCAATAGCCACGAAAGAAGCGCTGACACAAGTGTAAGCATCGCTACAGGCGAGCTATGTATCAGCGAACACGTAAAGAGCGTGGAGCGTCCTTCGCCTTCAACCAGATCCCGCATCTCTTGCTTCGTAGGCGTACGCAGTAATGGGGGCAGAATAAGTCGTTCTAGTAATTCAATAGCGCTCCACGCGTGAATCATCAGCACCACCAAGTCGACCAACACCATCACATTGTAGAGAAATCCCGAGCAACTCAAGTTGAGCGCCGTGCGGACTTCCATCCAGCCTCGGAACGACGACTCCTCTCTGGAAACCGCTGGGTGGAAGGTGTAGCTTCGAACAGCGTTTTGTCGGAAAATGAAGTGCATGTCTAGCACTTCAACATCGTCTGCCGTGAGCCGAGCCTTGTCAATCTGCAGTGCTGCAAAACCAGTTGCAAATTGGCCCACAAAGGCGGCACTTCCTCCAGGTACTTCCGGGCTGGCACAGCCGAAGATCCGTCTCAAAGGTTCCTGTTGATCTAGCTGCTGTTGGTCGGCAGGAAGCTCAACGCCTCCTACACATACCACTGCACTGAGTGGCATACTCTTGCCAATCACATCCAGCAGTGCTCTCAGCTCGCGTTCTGCCTCTGACATCGGTGCAGCTATCATCGCACTGGTCACGTGCGGTGACCCGAGCCGATACTTGTGCAGGAAGTTCTTGACCATGGCATCTTGACACAACGGAGGCCGTCGGAAGACGAACAACAGCTTGCAGGCTGCCCATGCCATGGCATCGGCACGCATATCACTGGTAAGGACCATCGTCGGTAGGTGAGGTGTCATATCTTCCGTCAGTCCATCAGGGGGCGAGCAATTAGTCGCTAGCACATGAATGAAGTGAGAATGGACACTTCCGCTCTTGGTGCTACCAGTGAGAGCACGCAGTTCGCTGCAAGTGTCGCGGAAAGCTCGCCACCCGGTCACACTTTCGGTCGGAGCTATATCATCCGCGGAAGACACATCCACCAGTCGCAGGGAGTTCTTGGTCGCGAAAGCGAAGGCGTCACCTGGCCCGAGCCACTGCGTTTTGTACCACAGATCGCGGGCATCTAGTGCTACCAACAGCGGCAAAACGAACGCATCCAGCAGCACACGGAGCTTCCAGTGCATTGCCCACAGCAGTCGGAGTAGTCGCAGGGGTCGGATTATAAAATGCTAAATTGTATTGCAATATTAGTGGTTATCACGTGATAACCATTTTTAATACGGTTAGTTAGCACGATTAGTGGAACAATACCACAATTATTGTTCATTTGTGGTAATTCACAATATTAATGGAACCAAACCAATTATTGTATTGGACCAATATTCATGTTGGATTTTGTAAGTGCGACAATATTTCCAAGAAACGGATGATCATTGCAAATTACTACATGTATTGCAATTTGCAATACATGTACATGTGGAGTTAAAATATGTTTTTAGTGGAATAGTATAATATTTTCGACCCCTCACGAGCTAATACACAAACCTCAAATGAGGCAGCCTGGCTGATTTCATTGCGCCACGCGAGCGAGCTCGGTGCGGACACCGCAAATGCCAACCGTACTGGAATTCAGATGCCAGACGCAGTGGCCGGCCTTCGTTTGCAATGGATCGTTTCGGTGCGCGTGAGTGGATCGTATCGGCTAAAACCAGAATTGACGTGGACATACAGACACACACACCGAACAGTTTGGTTTCGAGCTCTGCGTCTAGGGCGATGACCAACCTCACACGAGTTGGTATGTGCTCCATGTGGGGAATAGGAACGTTCAAACATCTTCTTCACCCAGCTTGCGTAGCTGTCTATTCACAAGTCTCACACGACCCCGAAGTTCGATCGCTTTGATGGCTTCTGTGGGTCCATTGTGCTGTTCCTTGCCTCCTCCTCTCCTGGTATCAGTAGTTTGCGACTGAAAATTCGCTGCTTGTCCTGAAGCTCACTTCTCAATTCACCAGATTCAACAACCTTCACTGTAACCTCTCAAGGCAAACTACATCAACCATGCTATCCTGGAAAGCTCTCTCAATCCTCGTTGTGGCGGCTGTCGCTATGAACGGTGTTGTGGGCGCTGATCAGGGGTACGGAGGTGGGGTATGGACTACCGCACCGCCAACTAGTGCACCTGACGATTCACCCGTGCAGTCGCAGAGCCCCACCGTCACCACTGCTACGCCCACGTCGACCGAAAGCTCTACAGATGAGGACAGCGGTAGCGGGGAGAATTCGAATCAACTGACGAGGATACCAGTACTGGCAGTGATGTCAGCAACGGCAGCCAAGTGGATGGCTCGTCCGCCATTAACGAGGGCAGTGACAGCCGCCCCGGTAGCGTCCACCCACCCCGTCGAGCACCGATGGAAGCGTCGATTTCCACACCCGCCATTCGGCAGCGGCAGCATTGATTTCCCAGGAAGCGGCAGCATCGACTTCCCTCCGTTCCCAAGTGGCAGCGGAAGCGTCGACTTCCCACACCCGCCATTCGGCAGCGGCAGCATTGACTTTCCTGGAAGCGGAAGCATTGACTTCCCTAGCGGCAGCGGCAGCATTGTCTTCCCGCCTTTGCCAAGTGATGTCGGCAGCGGAAGTGACAAAGTTCCCCTGGAAAGGGAGGTCTCTCACTCCCTTCCAGCGCTGAAGGTAGCGACAGGGACAACTCCACGGACGGTGACGATAGCACTGCGGTGAAGCATCGACGGGTGGTGCTGGTGGACCGACGGGGGTGCAAGGTCCGTACTCGTCGCCTTCGTCAGTAAGTAGCGATGTCCCAGTTCGTAGTTTTCCCATTTCCTCCGTTCGTTCGTGGAAGTGTCGTTTTCGTAAGTCGTGGCTAGAGCAGAGGAGTAGGAAGTGTACGATGGCAACCACCATGTTCCCATAACGTTGAATATCCTTTCAAACAGATCTACTGCGTGTTGAAAGCGGTCGATCAGTCGACACTACAGTAAATCAGTAAGCGTTAGGCCCTCATTGTTGAAGTTGTTGACAACAACAACTTGTTGCCGACTCATCATGTTTAACACCACGAGAGCTCACCGCTCTGCACCAACAGATACGATGCCAGGTTACATGTAGTGTGTATTGCCAACCAACAGCACGTACGAACAATCCCGACGCAACAACCATTGCCGCCTCGATTCATTACAGCAGCAACGCCGACCCCGCGCCAGCCCTCGCCGAAATCGGCTGCGTGCCACACCATTTCTAACATGCTACAGACCCGGCTGCGTGGCGTTCGTGACGGTCGCTTGGAGCAGATGCGCAAGCACATTGTTCTATTGTACGACCTCCGCCAACTCCGAGTGCCCCCTGTGCCCGACCACAAGCCGCTCACGCACGTGCGCCTATCCATGTCTTTCTTGACGCTCGAGTCTCGATGGCATGGCCGTCGTCGTTTTGCCTCGACCTCAGTCGCAGCAGATAAAAAATGATCGTCCAGCTGCTACTGAGCAACAAGTCGAGGTGACAGATATCGTTCGCGTCTGTGGCTCTGCTACTGTGCTCGGGTCTCAGTTGCAAGGGGCACTTGGCGAGTGCGAGCGCCTCATTGACTCGTCCCAGCAAATCAACCAGGTCGGTTCGACGCCGAGCAGTCCTGAGCTCATTCACCAATTTGCCTCGGCATTCGCAGCATCTCACAGCTCACCACTACTACCCCATCTCTCCATCCCAACGATGTTGTCATTGAAGAGTTTCTCTCTGCTTGTCGTGGCCGCGGTGGCCATGAACGGCGCCGGCGCCATCGAGCAGGGCTACGGCGGTGGCGTCACGCTGCCGTCGTCCACGACCGCGACGCCTGCCGACGAATCTCCAGTGCAGTCGACGGACATCATCACCAGTACGTCGGTGGACGCCTCGAACGCCGTGGACGAGAACAGTACCTCGGGTCCGACGTCGTACCCGAGCAAGGTGGACACAGCCCTCCCGAGCGCCAGCGGTAGCGCGGGCACGTACACGGGCAGTTCGGCGGCCGGTTCGTCAGCCATCGACGAGGGTAGCGACGCCTCCGCCCCCGGCAAGACGGGCGTCACATTCAGCACGACTGGCAGCGATGTGGCAGGTTCGAGCGCCATTGACCAGGGCAGCAACTCGATCCCTGAGACTACGAGCGGCTCGGGCGACGTCGACGTGACGGTCGGCAGCCAGGAGCAGCAGGGATCGTACGGTGTTGACCTCGGCAGCGCGTCGACCTCCGCCTCTGCTTCGGCTCCGTCGGGCGGTTCTGAAACTGGCAGCGATGTTGCGGGCTCGGAGCCGTGCGAGGGATCCCTCTCGCTCGCCGGCAGCGAAGCCACTACGGGCAGCGACGCTGTTACCCAGTCCAGCGAGGCTGGAAGTGCGACCACCACTCCTACCAGTGAGGCAGGGAGTGAGGCTACTACCCCCACGAGTGAGGCTGGCAGTGAAGCCACCACTCCTACGAGTGCAGCTGGAAGCGAGGCCACTACACCGACGAGCGAGGCCGGAAGTGCCTCGACCACTCCGACCCAGACGGACAACGGATCGGCGACGTTCCCTGGCACGGGCACGAGCTGCAAGCGTCGTCTGCGCCGCAACTAGATGGAGATGCCGTCTACATATTATTTTGATGTGTTCCTCTGCTTGTGTAAGGTTTGTCAATAGAGTCCGGGTTTCAATCCATGTGCGTGTGTGTTAGCCTTGTGTTGACGCAGAGTCAACTGGTCCAAAGTGTTGCAAGGTTCAGTACATGTAGCGATGGTCGACAACGCGCTGAAGTGTTGACATTAGTTCACCTTGAAACGCACAACAAGCCTCGACTCCCTTCATTTGTAGGCTACAAATTGTAGCGGATATTTTGCTAGCACTTCCGCGGCACAACCTGTCGTGGCAGTTGTCGGACGCCATGTCAGACAAGAACGAACTTAGCTGGGTCGCGGAGCTCACGTACACCAGCTGCACTGCAGCAGCCTGCAGCGCCTTGTACAGGTAAATGCTTTCCGAGCAAGCACGCTCTAGAACGACCTCGGTCAGGGTGTACTTGTGTCTGCGAGTCTGCAGGTTGTCCGATTCGCATGGCACCAAACGGATGTCGACTACAGCGCAGTGGGCGTGTGCTGTGTGGAAAAGCGCTTGTCCGATTGATCGTATGGTGCTGCATTCACACTGGAGCCGTACAAGTTGGACATCTGCTACAGGTCATCGCACGAAAGTCGCAGCAAATGACTTTTCGGAACCCAGTCTCTAGCTGATACCTTCGCCTAACCAGTGTATTCACCCTCTACCATGCTCGTACAAACCTTCACTTTGGACTAGGAACACCGATACCCTCACCGCCACCTCTCCGGTACATGTAGGCTCTGCAACCAGCTAGCCTCCACGCCGGCCCCCAGGAAGCTCATTATTCAATTTGCCAAGGCAGCAGCACATTCATTCATCATCCACCTTCGGTTATCACACATATATCGAACACAATGCTATCGTGGAAGGCTCTCTCATTGATCGTCGCTGCGGCCGTGGCCATGAACGGCGTGTCGGGTTTTGAGCAAGGCAACTCTGCCAACGTTCCGAAGATAAACGTCGCTCCGTCGGATTCACCCGTGCAGTCTGCGTCGTTGGTTCCCGCCTGGACCACCGCGGCACCGACTACTTCGAGCAGCGACTCGTACTCGTTCGAAAGCACTGGATCATCCGTCGCGGGCTCCTCGGCAATTGACGAAGGCAGCGGATCAGCTTCCAAGGGCAAAGGTGCACTTGCTTCGAGTAGTGACTCGTACTTGTTCGAAAGCACTGGATCGTCGGTTGCGGGTTCCTCAGCAATTGACGGGGGCAGCGACTCAGCTCCTAAGGGCTCGTTCACGATCCCTCCTTCGACTGGGTCTACCCCGTCGTCAAGCGGATCTGGTAGTGTGTACAACCCCAAGAGCCCTCCTCCGCTCCCCATTTCGACTGGATCTACGTCGTCGAGCGGCTCTGGCAGCGAGTCCAGCCCTAAGCAGTCACCTACGTCCTCGACGAGCGGATCCGGCAGCGTACCAGGCATCCCGACGGGCAGTGAGAGCGAGGGTTCCACTGGCAGCGGTTCATCGCCGAAGCACGGCGTCCGTAGTCTGAGCGGCTCCGGCAGCAGCCCCACTGGTTCGACTGGATTGGACGGGGGCAGTGACTACACAACGAGCGATGCTGGCAGCGAGGTTGACGGCTCCAGCGCCATCGATGAGGGCAGCGATTCTGTTCCGAAGGGTCCACCTTCGACGGGATCCGGCAGCGTTCCGGGTGTCCCGACTAGCAGTGAGGGGTCAGCAGACATCGCTGAAGGCAGCAACTCGCAACCAGGAAGCAACATTGAGTTCCCCAGTGGTTCTAGCAGCGAGGCTAACGGCTCGGGCGACATCCCTCAGGGAAGCAGCTCGCTGCCGTCAGACAGCATTCCGGGTAGTAGCGAAGGTAGTCAGACGCAGACGTCCACCGAGGGTTCATCTGGCCTAGATAAGGGCAGTGCTTCCGGCTCGGAACCGTTTGACGAGCCGATTGATCTCCCAGGTGGATCGGGCAACCTGCCCGAGGGATCTACGAGTCTTGACGGTGGCAGCGACTCCGTCCCGTCGGGTGATGGTGGCAGTGCCCAGGCGAGCGAGACCGGCAGCCAGGTCGCGGGTTCTTCCGATGTTGATGGAGGCAGCGAATCCAACAGCCCCAACCAGTCTGATGGCTCGACGACTAACGTGGGCAGCGGCTCTGCTGGTACTCCGTCTTCAAACGACCAGAACCAAACAACAGGCAGCAAGCTGGCGGGATCCTCTGCGTCCGAGCCGACCTTCCCCAGCGGTAAGACGAGCTGCAAGCGTCGTCTTCGTCAGTAAGTTCTCCTTAATACGTTGTGAGTTTAGTGCTGTCCACTTGGTGTACTCGCGTTGGTAAGAGTCAACTACATGTAACACATACAATGACAACAATGATGTTTTGGATAATGATCTTCATGAGTTCTACTTTTGCTACGTCTGGATGACCATCTTTGACACGCAGACGAAGTTTGCTTCTTCGGACTCCAATGTTCGGAGTGGGTGTTGTACTAGCGGTGGGTACGCACCTGCTTCCTCGTTGTGGCTCTGTTGTCAGCATGTCAGCCCCAGGAAAGCATAGTAACACAAGAAAACCATATCAATACAAGAGCAACAAGTACGTCGTCGTTGGTCAACGCTGGACCGAAAGAAGAAGCAATGGCCGAAACAATTTCGAAGGGCTTCGGCCTTGGAAGGTGTGAGCAATATGTTCATTGCACCGCATCCACCCACCGCTTCTTTTGGAAACACAGTGCAGGGCTCTCCGCACAACGCAATTTGCAGCTCTGGAGGATCACCACAGGAGAACTCTACTAGGATGTCCACGTCACAACTTCGCTTCCGACGAAAAATTGGCGACGCGTTGTACGGTGAAGTCATGGAGTGCGAAAGACTCCCATCAACCCAGCAACAACGCAGGCCGGAGCTTCGTCTCACCAATCGAGTCGCCGCGGTCAAGTGCATGTCGTTGGCCTGTGCAGCTCACGCACAGAATTGCGTCGGAGCTGATCGCGCGGTGGACGACCCCAAGAATGCCTCGTCGCCGAGCTGCTCGTGAAAAGCGGCGGCCACCCTAATGTCGTGCGCTCCTATTTCCACTTCCAGGAGCACGAGCACATCTACCTGGTGAGCGAGCTCTGCGCCGATGGCGACCTCTACACTCACGTCACCTCTCCGCCTCGCAGCTGCACTGTGGACGAGCGCACGTCCATCGACATCATGACACAGATTTTCGCTGCGTGGACTTCTTGCACCGCCAGCTCAACATCGCGCACCGTGACCTGTCGCTGGAGAACGTGCTGATGCATGGAGGCAAGTGCAAAATCTCTGACTGGTCTGTCTGTGGATGCGAGCTCTCGCTGCGTCGGCCGTGTGGGCAAAGACTACTACATGGCCCCCGAGGTGGTGGCAGGCGAGGAGTACGATCCGGTCAAGGCCGACGTCTGGTCACTCGGTATCATGTGGTTCATGATGTTCACGGGCCCTCTCTGGTCTCGTTAGCTTCTCTGCAGGAGAAGGCTTTCGTGGGGCTGAAGCGGTGCGGAGTCACGGCCGTCTTCAAGTCGTGGAAGTACGACGACAAACTATCCCCAGGCGTGATCGATCTCATTGCTCGCATGCTGAAAGTTGACCCAGCCGAGCGGATTGCTCTGGGTGAGATCATGACGCACTCGTGCTTGAAAGGCGAACATGCATACTAACCTGCGTCTGGAGTTGCAAGACAACACTCAGTTGTGGTATTCACACCGAACAAATCCTCGCCTGCACAAGTTGAAGTCGACCAACCAATCATAGCCGTGTTGAAGTTATCGTATGTTTCCTGTGTAACTCAAATTTGAAGTAATACATGTAGTTACGAAACCTTTGTGTTGCGGACAACTTGTTTCGAACTGTCAAGCAATGTTGTCTCGTTTCTCTTGCGACCAGCGTAGCGAGAACGCGATTCACAAGGGGATGAAACAGCGTATCGACCGCCACCACAGTCGTAGACATCGAGGCAAATAGATCGAAACCGTTGATCTGGCATAGACGCGAACCGAGACTGCTTACGCAACGACATGAATCATAATGTATTTCTTATCGGAAATACATTATGATTCATGTCGTTGCCGTATTGCCCTGTTTGCAATTTAGCGCTGCAATATGCGCGCTCTGTCTGGTTGCCACCGGCATCATCCTTCAGATGAAGAATCACCTCGGATCTGGCATCCACTCGGCTTCGAAAGCAATTGTAACGTAGCCACTTCCTGCTGTTGCTATAGTGATAAGTTCTCTATTATGGCGTTTTTGCGCAGAAGAGGGCTGCCCAGTACTATAATATGTGAGCCTATGTGTATTGAAACGAGGTGCAGGCCGTGCATGATACAGCTTTTCATCGTGCGGATCGCCTGCAGGATACATACCCGACCAGGACGACTAGGTACGCCGGGAGGGAGCAGTAGCTTACAGTGTGGGATCCTTCGTCACCACCGCATAAAGCTTCTTGATGGTTTTCGCTTGGTCTTCAATCATGCTGTTCTGGCGCTCAAGTAAAACATTTTGTTTTTCAAGGAGCATTAACATGCGGTCACTCTTGGACTGATTTCCTCGCGTGGCGTCAACTTCCCGTTGCAGTTGCTGCTGTCTCTCTCGGACCTGCTGCCGTTCCCCTCCACTTGTTCCTGTTGCTGCTGCGTCACCGCTACGATCGCCGCCATTTGATGCTGATACTGCTGCAGTTGTTGCTCGTACACTGACGGTGTGGGCTGGGACGTTTCTGTCATTTGCTGGAGCTGTGGCGCGTGGTCCACGTCCAAACTCGTGTCCTCTTGGGCGGTTGCTACCGTCTCCGCCGGTTCCGCTTCCTTCTCCCCCACCAGAGCTGCTGCAATCAAGTTGAACCTCCTGCAGAAGTTGTAATACCAGCCATTGGAGGCCTGGAAGTTGCTCAGCCCATATTTGGGCACCAGCAGTTTGGCCTTCTCCTTGACAAGAGACGGCGGGACCGGCACCTTCCGAGACTTGAGGCCTCGCACCCACTCGTACAGTTCTCGCTCAAGGGGGCCGTTAACGTGTGGCCTCCTCGTTTGCGGTCGTCTCTGGTCTCGGCACTGCCGTAGCGGTACCTCGCCCGCACCTCTGGTCCTTTGGCTTTGAGCTTCTGGATGGCCGCGCGTGATATGCCGTAGCGTCTCGCAACCTCCGAGTTGGTCAACGCGCCGCCGCTTTTCTCAATGAGTTCCAAAATTTCCACGCGCTCGCGGTCGGTGAGTCGCTTGCCGCAGCCTTTTCCTTTCTTCGCGGGCTTCGTAGGTGCCGCCGAAGTGTCAGCGACGACTTCCTGTGGGGGACGCCTTGGTTTGTGGGATCTAGAGCCTCGTTGACGGCCGTAGAGGGCGCGATGGACGCCGCTGAGAATGTGGTAGACACTGGAACGGGAGGCACCACGTACGCATGGGCCTGGAGCGGCGTAGCAGAGGCGGCGGACACCGTCGAGGACGCCAGGTCTCGTGTCGACATAGTCGAGTCGGGAATCGCGCAACCTTCCATACAAACCCCTCTTAACGTATACTTATCCAAATACTTTTCAAAACCGATACGGTTTCGTACTTACAGAAATATATCTACCACATAAAAGTACACAAAGCTTCCAGACTTGCGTTTTGTATTGAAGAATGCAGCGCGCGGTGCTCACGACGCGGCGCCGGGCCTTCTCGCAGCAGGCTTTACGGCGCTGGGAGGAGGTCTCCAGTGGCCGCCGCGCCTCCAGCGTGAAGCCCCTGGGTGCCAAGTCGCTGGAGCTGGACGGCCGCTCGTACCTGCTGCCCACTTTGACGCTGGCCAGGGGCTCGTGGTCCACGGCGACCAAAGAGGCCAAAGACTCGCAGCTCTTCCAGGCGCGAGCCAACCGCCCGACGCCCGTGGTGCTGGATATGCAGCAGGTGTCGAGTGACGGTGGGAGACGGATTTTCTCTTCAATATCGCGGATATTACCTAATTTGTATTTTATCTTTTGCAGGCTCACCACACTCGCAGTCGATCAAGAAGCACGAAATGCGGAATGAGATTTTGCAGCTTCAGGTGCGGAAAATGGTCATTTATTTGTGTATTTTATCTGTTGGTTCTAATATGTTGTACTGTGTAGGAAGCTGGGTACATGCCCGTGGGGATCACGAATGCCAGCGAAGACGTCAAGAAGGCGGCGGCGGCTCTGAACCTGCCATACTTTATCGGCACGAGGTTGCAGCTGAAGCAGCAGAGTCAAGTAGTTGCGGCTGTGCAGGAGGAGGAGCAAACTCCTGTTGCTTCCAACGACTCAACTTTTGGTGAAGAGGAGAAACCTGTCACGACGATTTCTGCTCAGACCGCGCCCATGGTGGTGACCCACTCGGTGCGCTCTGGCCAGCAGATTTACGCGCAGAACCGGTCGCTCGTCGTGCTGGGCAGTGTGAGCTCCGGCGCGGAGGTGATGGCGGACGAGGACGTGGTGGTACTGGGCACGCTCAAAGGCCGCGCACTCGCGGGCATCGGCGGCAACGTGCACGCGCGTATCGTGTGCCAGAGCTTCGACGCGGAGCTCATTTCCATCGCGCACTGCTTCACGACGTGTGACGACCTGGCGCAGGACGAGATCGGGACGCTGCAGCTGCACAAACCCACGGCCATCTCGCTGCAGGACGACCGACTGCACTTTGAGTCGTCGACGTGACCTCAGCGCCTGCTATCGACTGCAAAGAGAGAGCGCAATTTCACCAAAGACTGGCGCTTGTATATCTACGACTGTCTACGCTCCAGCCGCCTGCAACCTCTTCCTACTCTTGACGCCAAAAACTGCAATAAATAACCTGTTCTACACTACCGAAGCTTGGTCTCGTGTGCTGTCCGACTACAGCTCGCTGCTCTGCAGCCAGTCCACTGGGGACCGGAACGTCTCCTGGTCGTTCACGACGCTCTGCAGATCTCGTCGGTACTCGAAAGTGCTCTGACAGTCGCGACTGCAGAATGCACTCGTGTCCGGCGCGACGGCGAGTGGCCGGAAGAAGAGCAGTCCGCAGTTGTAGCACGTCGTCTGAGCCACTTTGCGTTGCGCTTGAGTGCGAAAAGTCGACTGCACGGGGACATCCGCCTGCGTCCACTCGGCCGTCTCCTTGATGCCCTGGAAGTGCTGCTGTCGCCATTGGCCGGCCGCCTCCAGCTCCTTGAGCAGGTACACGCGCTGCCAATCGGGGCACAAGCTGCTGGCGCCGGCCTCTGTCGGTGGGTTCTCCACGGTCTTGGAGTTGGCTCGGGTCTCCATGTCTGCAGGACACGAACACGCTCGCGGTCGCAGATGCAGTCGACGCTGCACGAACCGCCACGCGCGCACGTAGATGCTGCTGTCTTCCAGGTCGCTGCTGCTGCTGCACGTGACGGTGGACGTGATTGTGCTCATGCCGGTGGTGCCTTGGCTCGGCGACACCCGCGGGTTGTTCGTTGCTCGCATTTCGTCGTTTCTTAGTCCACGAGGAGCTGCTTGCGCGTTGTGAAGAGAATTTCAGAGTGCTGCGTCTGACCTGATCTGAAGTCGCCAGGCGAAGAATTTGCGAGACGGGGAGCGGAGAACACGTAGACGATGGCGATCGACTGCTTCTCTCAAAGCTGCACCCTGACAAATGCGACGTCAGTTGTTAAAGTCGCCAAAACAGCGGAACGAGCCGGAAGCGTCCACCTTACTTCAACGAACTGTCCTTCTTCATTCCCTGCGACACGCCATAAGTCGGAATGATTGCATCATCCAAATTCCCTTATGTGCACCACACCACTCGGCTGCAGCCTGTGGTCGTCACTGTCCGATCAATCACTTTGGTGTCAATCATGTCGAACATCTTCCTGCGTCGCCTGGCCCCTTCTGTGGCTGCCTCCTCCGCCCTCCTGGCCTTGTCGTCCACTCGCATGGAGGCCGCCGAGCCTGAAAGCAGCGCGCAGCCAGCGACGCCTGCTGTGGACTTCGTGGGCGTCTTCGTGGACCAGGAGTCGGCTACGCGTCTGCGTCAGCAGTTCCCAGCCAAGTTCGGCGGTGCGGACGAGCCGCTCGTGGTGGTGCTGCGCTTCCAGCCTACAGTGGAGGAGCAGGAGGCCTTCGCACCTATTCTAGGCCGTGCCGCCAAGTTGCACGTCAAGGGCGTGGCCCAGGACGATCACGCGCAGACGGTAGGCCTCATCCTCTTCAATTAGGCTTTGAATTAGGCTTGAGCTCATCTTAATTGACTTATTTTAGGTGCTGGTGGCCGTGACGACCGAGACCGGCGAGTCTCTCGAGTACGAAGGCGCCGCTGAGCCCGCCCACTTGACGCTGTCCACGTCGGCTGGCGGATTGAGCGCCGGCTACTCGAGCGTGCTGCTAGAGCGACTGCGCGCCAGTGACAAGCTCCGCTACCTGCTGGACGAGAAGGTGGAGACGACTCAGTGGACCGGAGAGCTGCCGGCTTTCGACTCCAAGCACCTGCCGCTCTTCAGCCCGTTCCCGGCCGTGCAGGTTACGATCAACAAGGTGGACGCCAAGCAGAGCGACGAGCTGGCGCTGCAGGGCACTGTGTGTCTCTCGTCCCGCTTCGACACGACCACCGGAGAGTGCCTGGCCCCCAAGGCCGAGTGCGGCTTCTGCAAGTTCATGAAGGCCGGCCCGTGCGGCAACGAGTTCTCGGCCTGGGAGACCTGTCTAGATCGCTGCAAGAAGAGCGGCGACGATTTCATCGACATGTGCGGACCGCAGACCCTCGCGCTGCGCGACTGCGTGGACGCCAACCCCGAGTACTACCACGTGCTGAATGACGGACCTGAAGAGGAGAAGAAGGAGACCGAAGACAAGACGGAGACCGAGGAGAAGGAGACCGAGGACAAGTGATTTTTGCCGCGACGTTCATTTTAGAGGAGGCTGTTAGCTGCAAGAGTCATTCAACACCGGCACGGAAGTGCGCCGTTTTTTATAAGGGGGTGACTGGTCGTTACCCCGTGCGTTTGCGCTCACTTGTCTCGCTGTTTGTGTTCCTATCTAGCATCGTTCAGGTCAGCTTGTCTCCCGAATGATCAGGTGCAAATGGATCGCAGACATAGCGTGAATTCGCTGCTTCGTGCCGACAGCCTGAAAACAGGACCCAGCACCGAAACACAACCAGTATCGGCCTGGGATAAAGCAGCTCCTGTGCGCCGGCCGCAGCTAGTGCAGCTTCCGTCGGGGCCAGTATCTGCTCCAAAGAAACTTCAGCTGCAGCAAGAACAACATGTGAGTCCGAACCAGCTATCTACTGTTGCATCACGCCAACCACTGCGCAAGACGGCATCGGCAGTGCGGACGACTAGGATTGCAACCAAGCGCGTCACGAAGGTGCCGAAACTTGCCTTCGGTCCGGGCAGCGGCAAGCGAAGGAGAAGCCAGGCGATTTCAAATTCAAATCAGTTCAATGACGCTGATGAAGGTGCACGACAAGTGAACGCAGGCGTATATTTGTTGGAGAACGCGAAGACCGGGCATCGATACTTCGGGACGACGTGGGATCTACAAAACGCCGCGGCGCAGAGTTTTCATGACCTGAAGCGCGGTGTGCACCCCCATCACGCACTCGCCAAGTGCTTTCAACTTTATGGCGAGGCTGCCAGCGGCATTCGCTTTCGCGTTCTCGAGAATGTCAGCCCTCCATCGTCACCAAAGCCACCGTCACACAACGATCCAGTCAGGGCGAAAAGAAGGAGGGTAAGGCAACTTGCACTGGGTCGTGACGATGACAATAACGATGGCTTTGACGTTCGTGCGATGGAGCGAAAACTTGCGGCTCGACTGCGTTTCCATCAGCGAAAGGTGGTTCGACGTGCAGCGTACAATATAGTCCGTCGGTTTTTGGTCGCGCCAGTGCTCGCGCGTGCGTGGCCTCGATGGATTCGAGCAACGGAAGCTTTAGCGTTCGTTGAAAACGTTGCAGCCAGTTTGGAACTACAACGCGTGGCTCGCGGTCATCTCGCTCGACTTATGGTTACTGGAAAACGCCAGGGTCGTGCAGCACGAATACTACAGCGATTCATGCGTCGATCACTCTTCACATTGGCTTGTAGGCGGCGTGCACGTATTCTTCGCGAGTCGAAAGCAGCCTGCGTTATTCAGCGATCAATGCGAGAGTTTGTTGCTCTTAAAAAGTCGCAGGAGACGCAATGGAGTACGACGGTGGCTCGCAGCGCGAAGGTTGCAAACCCTCATTCGAGGGCATTTAGCCCGATGTCTTGTCGGGCGTATGAGGCTGCATCAAGCTCGCGTGCTTGCTGCTACCCATGTGCAGCGCGTAACTCGTGGGCACTTGGCCCGATTGCAAGTACGACGTCTAGAACAGAATCTTATCAATATCGAGGCCGCTACGCAGATACAAAAGATCTGGCGAGGTTATTCGGCTCGAGCGAAATTCAAACTACAGCGTAGTTTTGAAGGGGCCTTACGACAAGGCGTCGTAGGGACCAATACACGTTGGACGAACTGCAAGATGAAGCTGCTAGAACAATTCAGCAGGCTTGTGGCCGTTGGAAGGAGCGGCGTCTGCGAGAGCAAAACGAAAATGCCACGACAATCCGAATGGCCTACCGCAATTACGTCGCCAGGAAGTTCGGTTGGGCTGTAACAACGCTGTTGCTTGAGACGTCCATGGCTAATCGCATCCAAAGAGCAGGTCACCGATGGATGTTTCAGCGAGGCTTTCGCCGTGTGGTAGCTCAATTTCGACGAGACATGGCCGCACTTACTATTCAGTGCTTCACACGCCAGCATCAAGCTCGAAAGCAAGCACACGTATTAAGAGTGAAGAGACAATATGCAGAAGCGATCAAGACGATACAAACTTTCTGGCGAGCATGCTGGATGTTGCACAAGCTGCGCGAACGAATTGTGACGCGAAAACGTGAACGCGCAGCTCGACACATCCAAGCCTCATATCGTGCGTGGAAAGCACGATGCGAATATCTCATGATTCGAGGCTTAGCTCGGCGCAACCGTGCTGCCACGATGATGCAGTGCATGTTCCGAGCTCGCCAGGCACGGCGTGAATTGATGCGTCGTCAGGTGGTTCGGCGTCTGGGCGCCTGCGAGAGCTGCCGTTCTCAGCTTGCGACGGTGTATCATTTCGCAGCAGAGAGCGAGCTGTGTTCTGCCTGCTGCGACGAGTTCGCCAGTCTGGATGATGTTGTTATGGATTCCATCGATGTGAACGTATATCGTCGTCTCCAAGTAACCCTTGCGAGTGCTCAGCGCGCTTACCGCGGCTTCCAGGTGCGGATGATCCACCAGTTCGGGTCTTGCTCACTCTGCGAGAAATTTGCAGTCCGCAGGAGTTGTTGGGCATGCTTACAAGGTCATAATTTCGATTCCGGTGAAGACAAACGCAAAGGAAACCATGCCATGGGCCTGACGTTTTGTCGGTCGTGCGATGCACTGTTCCACAATCGCAGACATCCCACTGCTTCAAGCTTGCTTCAGCACCAAAGGAAGGATATTGAGCGTGCATATACCGAAGATGAAGCTGCTACGACGATACAGAAGTATTATCGCCGGCTTGCACAACGCTATACGATTTCAAATCTGCAGTTTGCTCGACAGACAGCTGCCGCGAAGCGTATTCAAGGGCACTACAGGCAACGCCGCCAGCGTCAGATTACGAGAGCAATTTGTGCTGTTCATAGGCGGCAGCAGCTCCTCGAAGTCAGCGCTGCGATTACAATTCAACGCGCAGTACGTGGCCATTTGGCTCGATGTGAGCTCCGTCTTCTCAAACATGAGCGTGACAGCGCGATCAAGATCCAGCGAGCTTTTCGTCGGTACCAAGCACGGCGTGTGTACTTCGCAGCGGTTTTAATTCAAAGTCACGTACGCGGCTGGCTGGCACGGCGCGTGGCTGCTACATTACGGCAGGAACGGCTTAAAAGCAGCGCAATGCTGCTGCATACTGCATTCAGCGTCATGTGCGTGGGTTTCTGGCTAGGCGACGTTTATTCCATGCTAGATGGGAGGCCGCAGCAGTGTTATTGCAGAGTGTCTGGCGTGGATACGTTGCTAGATGCGAGCTGCATGCGTTGAAGCTCGAGAAACAGCGGCAGTTCAATACACAACTCCGTGAAAAACTGACAAAGCTTGCCGCGCAAATTGCCGAGAGCGAGCGGGTCGCAGCTACAAGGATTCAAACGATGGTACGTGGGCGACAAGCTCGGATTGAACTGCACAAGCGTAAACTGGAGGCTGCTAGAAGCAAACGTAAAATGGTTCGTGACAGCGCGGTGGCTCTCGAAATGACGAGTGCATCGTGTATCCAGCGGCACGTGCGCGAACGTATCACAAATACTGCAAGTCGGCAACGACTTCGTGCACAATGCTGCGCTCGGTGCTACTTGAGTCGGCGAATTGTGAAGCGGGCGAGACTTAAGAAACAATCAGCTGTACGGATTCAGCGAGCGTTCCGGTATTCCCGTGCAAAGCGGCGACTTGCTCGACTTGTTGACACTGATGGCACCGATGATGCCGCAACGAATCAAGCATCTGGGTGGGTCGAGCTATTTGACGAAGCGAGTGGATATGTCTACTATTACCACACGACAACCGGAGAAAGTGTCTGGGAACGTCCGTCAGGGATGGTCGCATCAACACGGGCACCAGAAGACGCGGTCAACGAGAATGTTGGCGAATGGGTCGAGTACTGGGACGAGAACGTCGGTGCGTCGTACTTCTACAATGTCAAGACTGGCGAGGCAACGTGGACGACACCAGCAGGGTACCAGAGCAACACAAGCAACCAGGAGTACACCTCCACTGCTGAAGCATGGCCGCTGGAAAATGGCGGGGCGTATTTTACGCTTCCACCACGCTCAAAACTCGACCCGTCAGCAGAGCTGGCGGAGACAGGAAATCAACAAGCAGAAGCTTACGGGGACCAGTACTACGCACCTTACGGCTACGATTTCGGTGGAGACCAGGCGTCGCAGTGGGGATACAACAACGGTGGCGACTATTACTACGGAGATACTGCTGCTGATGGCTCGGCATACGCGTACCCCTCGAGCAGGCAGATAATGGTGAAAATGGCCAGCATGATCCGGTGGACACCGAATATGACATCAACTATAAGATTTACCTGACACAGATCGAGCGCGAACAGCAGGAGCAGCAGCAAAGTGCAGATAACGAGAGCGCTCAGCAAGGCGAGCAGGATGAAAAATCCAACGGCACCAGAGACGCTTGAATGCCACCAATTCCTTCTTGTAACTTGGTACTTTCATTTCTTGCTTCCTGCCCTGAAATTCTTCTCTACATGCGCCAGCAGGCGAAAACATCACAAGCTTCGTGATCGACAGAAACCTACCACGATGGCTGGTAGGCCTGCGCAGCTTGGTTAGCCATGAGGGAGGCCTGGTTGCGCTGCTGCTGCTCCCGATCGCGAACCTGTTGCTGGCGCAAACGTGCCGCCTCCATGTTACGCGCAACCTCGTCTTCGTCGCTCTTGGCGAAATTAAATCCACAGCCCATGCAGAACTTCGCCGTGGACTTGCACTCTTTGCTGCAGGTCGGACAGTTCTTCGTGTTGGGCTGCGAGGAAGGCGCCGACCAGGACCCGGACGTAGGAATTGGCGCCGGTAGGGGCACGGACGCGTACGACGATGACGACACGGATGAGAACGACGACGACGGACTCAGCGCCGGTGCGGCGGCAGCAGGTGCCACCACCTTGGTTCCGCAGTGAAGACAGAATTTCTGGGTTGGCTTCAAAGGCTGGTTGCACTTTGTGCAGGCGCTCGGGGTTGCCAGGGACGGATCCGGTGCAGAGAACGAGGATACCGAGCTGACGGAGGACACAGGTGATGGAACTGCCACTGGGGCCGGAGGCGGGGCAGCAGCAACCACCTTCGTGCCACACTTCGGGCAGAATTTCTGCGTCGCCTTGAGTGTGAAATGACACGACGCACAGCTGTGCTCGCCGCTAACAAGCGAAGATGACGACGATGAGTTCGACGCGGACGAGTTCGTTCGCTGCAACGATGCTGATGAGAAGCTGCTGCTAGGAGTGAATGGCGTCGGTGACGAGAAGCTGTTGGAAGTTGGTGCGGCGGCAGCAGCCACTTTCGTCCCGCACTGTAGACAGAACTTCTGCGCGGGCTTCAACGCCGCTTTACAGTTCATACAAGCGTTGGACGCAGCAGCAAGCATCGCCGAGGAAGCACTTGGCCCCGTCGACGACACTGACAGCGTCGACAGCCGCATCGCTTCCTGGCGCAATTGTTCCTCCTGTTTCTTGGCTTCCTGGCGCAGTTGCTCCTCCTGTCTTTTCGCTTCAAACGCACGGCGTGCTTCCTCCTCGGCCTGACGGCGGTTCACTTCCCGCCGAGCCTGCTCCTCTCGAATCCGTCTATCTTCCTCTCTCTGTCTCTCCTTGGCCGCCCTCTTGGCCTCCTGTTTCTTCAGCTCGTCCTGCGCAGCCTGCGCCTCCGCACGCAGTTTCTCTGCTCTGGCCAGCTTCTCCTGTGCCATCCTCTCGGCCTCCTCGCGTCGTTCGCGCGCCTGCTGCGCCACGTGCAGATGCTGCTGTCTCTGGGCCTCCAGCTCTCCTGTCTGCGCGCGTTCTCACGCTCCACGGCCGCGCGTTGCTGCGCCTCGTAGTCCGATATGGCAGTCTGCGCTGACAGCCTCATGGCCTCGGCGCGGTCGCGCGCGTCCTGCGCTTGGCGCTCCGCCTCCTCCCGACGGCGCGCGGCCTCGTCTCGCTGCGCGTCAATTGCGCGACGCTCACCCTGTGCCGCCAGCACACGCGCCTCATCGTCACGTGCGGCTTGGGCTTCCACCTGCGCGCGCTGCTGCGCCTCGTACTGGGCGATGGCATCGGCTGCGTCCTGTTGACTCGCGTCGGCGTGTCGCTTGGTCTCTTGGGCGCGGAGCTCGGCCGCTTCACGCGCCTGGTGAGCACCCTCCACATCTGGTGACGGAGCGAACGTCACGTGGCGTGCGGGGGCGGGCGCGGCGCCTGGAATGGCCTCGCCTGGGAGATATACACGGGTGCACATTGTGATACATTGGTTTAGAGGCTTGTAGTGCGAATTGAAGGGCAATTTCGACACGGTTAGAGAGTGCGCGACTTACCGCATTCAGGCAGTAGGCGCCCTGCAGATCAGGCGCCAGGTACGAGCCGCACTCGCCGCAGAAGCCCATGGAGATGCCGTAGGATCGGAAGTATGGAGAGGTCCAGCGTCTATTTGATTGTGACAGTTTTGATCCGTTGTGATTGGCGTAAAAGAGACAGTTGAAGTGCGAGTTGTTGTGGGCCACACTAGCTGCTGTACCCATCTTCTCGATAACCTGTCTAAAATGATATTATGTGGTCGCCCCTGGTTGATCGCCACGTAGACCCCAACACGCTCGAAAGCCGACAGGAAGGATCTCCGCCGAGCTTCCAGACGACACAGCGCCGGCCACAGCTCGCTCCACGTGACCCGCTGCCGCTCGTTATCTTCGCCTGCGTCTTGTCTCTCCATCTATCCCCTTTACACCTCGAACTTCCACTATGGGCGCCATAGACGTGCTGAAGAAGTGGGACTTCTACAAGAAGATCCCGGAGGTGCGTTGCATTCGCCTTTGACTGGTAGTTTGGCCTCACCACTAACGTTAATATGTTGCTATCTTTGTGGTGCATTGGCCCTGTAACTTGCAGGACCTGACGGTCAGTACGTTGCCCGGCGTGAGTCTGTCCATCGCCGGCTGCTTCATCATGTTCCTGCTCTTCGTGCTCGAGTTCAACAGCTACCTCACGGTGGACTACAAGTACGACATCGTCATGGACGAAGGCCTGGATCAGACCATGCGCATCAACTTCAACATCACTGTGCCCGACCTGCCCTGCGAGTTCGCCAGCGTCGACGTGTCCGACATGACGGGCACGCGCAAGCACAACATGACGTCCAACATCTACAAAATCCGACTGGACCAGAAGGGCCGCAGCGTCGGCCTCGCGCAGGAGAACCAGATCATGCCCCAGTTCGCAGAAGACGCCGAATACGGCGACCTGCCCGAGTCGGACGCCACGGTCACGATCCTGGACGAAGAGAGCTTCGAGCCGTTCTTGAAGGAGCACCACTACGTGGCCGTGGACTTTACGCGCCGTGGTGCGTCTGGTGCAAGCGCCTCGAGCCCGTATGGACGCGTGTGGCCAAGACGCTGCCGTCGCTGCACTTCGGCCAGCGAGTGCGTGTGGCCTCTGTGGATTGCCAGGCGCACCCGCAGCTCTGCATGAAGCAGTTCATCCGTGCGTACCCGACGATTTTGTTCTACAAGGATGGCGACGTGTCCCCTGTTGAGATGTACTTTGGCGACCGTACCGTCGAGGCGTTTGTGGACAAGTTCAAAACGCTCATGGCCGGTGAGGTGGATGCCGTGGAAGCCCGTAAAAGGAGCTATTCGAGCAGGACAAGAAGGCTGCGCACGAGCAGGGCAGGGCCATCGCTCGCTCGGCCGTCGGCCCTGAAGGCTGCCAACTGTACGGCCACCTGTACGTGAAGCGCGTGCCCGGCAACTTCCACGTCCACTTGGCCAACCCGGCGTACTCGATGGACTCGTCGCTGGTGAACGCGTCGCACACGGTTAACGAGCTGTGGTTTGGCGAGCGCGGCGCCCCGCGAGATGTCGATGCTGCCGCGCGAGGCGCAGACGCAGCTGTACACGCACCGCCTGGACAACCAGGAGTTCACGTCGTTCTACAAGAACCACACGTACGTGCACTACATCAAGGTTGTGACGAACTCGTACGTGCAGAGCGACGCGTCGGAGATCAACGTGTACAAGTACACGGCGCACTCGAACGAGTACCTGGAGACGGACGACCTGCCGTCCGTCATGTTCCGCTACGACCTGTCGCCCATGTCGGTGCGCATCTCGGAGGACTCGGTGCCGTTCTACCACTTCCTCACGTCGGCCTGCGCCATCATCGGCGGCGTCTTCACGGTCATCGGCATCGTCGACCAGATCGTGCACCAGACGGCGCGCGCACTGAACAAGAAGGTGCTGTAAGGGTCATGTGCCTCGAGCTGAAAGACTAGAGCTGCTTCAAAGTACTTGAGAACCAAATACACGTTGAAGTCTCCGCTTACAAAACGTTACGCTGACAAGATGGACAGGACGCCATAGTTTTATGCCTTGTGCGCGACTCATTTTATTCGTTGTGCGCGACTCCCTGTCTAATCCGATTTGACTGCACTTTCGTATGGCGCCGTCCGAATCAGTCCCTCCATTTGCTAATCCGACCGATGGCGGACACTGCGGCCATGGAGCTGCCGTCGCGCGCGCCGGCCAACAACATTTGGCACGTGGACTACAACGCGACGGTGGCCAAGGACGCGGCCATGGGCTGGCAGGGCATGGGCTTCGTGCTGGGCTTCAACGGCGTCATGTTCCTCGTGGCGCTCGCCGTGTTCCAGGCAGGCGCACACAGCACGCGCTTTAGCCTCTTCCGCTTCGGCTCGAGCTCCATCCTGTCGGCGCGCGCGCAGGAGGCCGCCCAGTTTTCGCTCAAGAAGTGGGGCGACTTGCTGTGGCGCACACCAATCCGAGACACGGACGTGGAGCTGCGTCTCGGACCCGAAGGCACGTTCTACCTGCTGTACCAGCAGTACACGGCGCGCTTCCTGGGCGTGCTCAGCGTCGTGGCCATGCTCGTGCTGCTGCCATTGTACCTGACGGTAGGCGCCCACGCCATGCAGCAGGTGGAGGCGGCGGCTGAGGCGGCCGTGAAGAGCATCGAAGCCATCGCCGACAGCTCCGGACGAGGAGCTACAAACCTTTTAACTTGGACGAAGAACAGCTCGAGGCTGCGAGTGGCAGCGCAGCAGCTGCCCAAGACGACAACAAGTGGTGGTCCTTCGCACACGCCACGATCCGCGTCATGCCGCACGAGTCCCCGTACCTCTGGGTGCCTGTGGTCACGTGCTACTTGACGACGCTCGTGTTTCTCGTCTACTACCGACAGCTCAGCGCGTTAGCGACGATCCCGACGCATAATTCCAGAACAGGACGCAGATCAGATGGAAGTCTCATGCACCGGTCGTCGTCCATTATGTCTAACGCCACGAGTGTGGCGACAGCTCAGCCAGCGGGAGAAGGAGACAAGAGCGTGAACGGAGAGGAAGCTGTGGTTCCGGAAGTTGTTAGTTCGCCGTCGAAGCAGACGGAGGACCCTGAGATGCAGCCGCTGCTGGCTAAGGAGAAGGATGTCGAAGCACATAAACCAAAGATGCCTGAGCGTACGCACCTCATTGGAATGCAGCCGTCGGCACTCAGCAACAGGTCACTTTTTGTCAACCGCGGACTGCCGAAGAACCTTCGTGAGCAGCGAATGCTGCGTCTGTTGGACGAAGTTTTCCCAGGGTATGTTGAAGACGTGAGCGTTGTATTTAATCTGGCCGAGTTCCACGGACTACAAGCTCGCCGCCGTTGTGAGGAAACGGAGTTGGCGCGTATGAAGATTTTGCACGAGCGCGAGGCTAACGGTGAGAAGCCGTCGTGGTCGCTTCGTCTACTGCCAGGCGGCGTGATGATTCCGTCGCTTCGACTGCTGCTAGGCAACTTGTTTTGCTGCTTTAGGTGGTGTTCGAAGCCGGTTCCAATGGAAGAACAGGAGGAGCAGCTTGAGAAGCACATCAAAGAGCTTCGAGAGAAGGAGGCGATGTGCGTGTCCGCATCTTGCATGAAAACAAGGGTGCAGGGCGTGCGTTTGTGATCTTCAAGTCAGCGAGACTTCGTGCTCGATTCGTACGCCGCGTTCGCAACCAAAGCATTACTTCTATCTTGGCTCGCTTCCCAGAGCACGCACAGCCTAGGCTGGTGCGCTACGTGCGCGAGTTGGGGCTCACGAGGTGGCAGCTGGAGGCGGCTCCCGAACCCGATGACATTGACTGGCAGAGCGTGTCGTTCCCGTTCGCGAAGCGTACGGTAGTGGTGCTACTGGTGAACGTGTGCATCCTCGTTGTGCTGCTGCTGTTCACGTCTCCCATCGCCGTAACGTCGGCCATTTCCAGCAGCTCATCCTACTCAACCGGAGCTGCTCAATCGTTGTCGGACCTCGTGGAACAACTAGGCGACTTGGTGGAGAAGGTGTCACCCCACATGGCCAAGCTGCTGGCAAACTACATCCCCACTCTTATCCTGGTGATGATTAATGCCGTGCTGCTGAACGTGCTACAAATTGCGGGACGTATCCAGCCCATTTCGACGGACTCGGCCAAGGAACGGTTGATCTTACGCACAGCCTCCGTGTATTTGATTTTCAACACCATTTTCGTGCCCAGTCTGGCATTTATGTCGATCGATGCCGTGCTGTTGTACCTCGAGGACGATGGCGAGGTGCTGGGTATGCTGGGCACGCTGTTCTTGCACAACTCTGGCATCTTCTATGTGGACTACGTTCTTCAGCGCTGCTTCCTTGGTACGGCTCTCGTGCTGCTGCGCGCCACTGAGTACGTCAAATTCTCGTGGGCCAAGCCGCGCGCGTTGACTCCTCGTGAACAGGTTCAGGCTGTGGAGGCGGACCAGTTCTACACGGGCACGCAGACAGCTATGCAGATCAGCACGCTGACGATTGTGCTCATGTTCAGCACCGTCGTTCCGCTGATTCTGCCTCTGGGCACGCTCTACTTTGCGATGCAGCATGGCGTGGACAAGTACTCGTTGCTGAATGTGCGGCGTCGCATCAAGGGACGCGGCAGCATCGCCCGTACTGCTACCCACGCCACCTGCGTGAGTCTGCTGCTGTATCAGGGTGCCATGAGCGGCTTCATTCTCGAGCGTGGCACCACGACGCAGAGTGCCGCCGTGCTTGTGTTGCTCATGGGCACGTACATCGTCGTTCTGTGGGGATACGTCCGCGACAAGGAGGAGCAGCACCACATTATCGCTCGCAGCGGCCACAACAGTCTGGAACACAGTTCCAGTCTGCAGAGTTCCGGCCTGACGACCAAGGCGGGTGAGTTCCCTCTGAGCATGCTGAACGCCAATCTGCAACCGCTGGAAGAAAGCGACAACAAGGACAACGAGGAAGCAGGTGTATTGGGTGAGCCCGAAGAGCCCCCGACCGGCGATGAAGAAGCTCGACCCCGACGACCACTGGAAACTCTCAGCGAGTCTTCGGCCTTGCTCATGTTCCCCACCAGCAGCGACCCGGACCTCCTCACGGGCCTCGACGCCGACTCCAGCGACCTGTACCGCGAACCTGCACTGCGTAAGTCCATGCGCATGAGCTTCGGACCGCAGGACCTGGGCGACTACGGCACCTGGCGCCAAGTCTAATCAACAAGCGCAAAAAACAAAACAAAAACCTTCGTTGAAGTCGTTGTTTGTTCAATACGTACACCACACCAATCTAACGTACCCCACACGAGTCTTCATCCCCCTCACTCGGATATCTACCGAGAAGGGATCAACATCATGGAGACCGAGTGGCACACTCTGGGCAAGGTGCAGTACCAGAAATGGGCCGTGTACGGCATGAACTGGGCGTCTGAGGGGTCACAGACCTGCGCGACTTTGTGGCAGCCTGTGCACCGTTCGGGGCCCCGTGGCGCTGCTGCGTGACCCCAAGAAGCTGGTGAAAGTGGCGTCGGACGCGTCTTTAGGGCGGCAGCTACTGCTCTTCAACGCGTGCGGCCAGCGCCTCGGGGCCGTGGACTGGACGCCCTTCGAGGACAAACGCGAGACGCTCGTGGGCCTCACGTGGACGGACGAGCTGCGACTGCTGTGCGTGTTCGCGAGCGGCAGCTGCGTGGCCTTCAGCATGGCCGGAGACGAAGAGACGCGCTTCTCGCTGTTGCCACCCGGCGCCAAGGACAAAGTGGCGACGTTCGAGGCCTGGGGCGGAGGCCTCGTGGCGCTCACGGAGAAGATGGCGCTCGTGCAGGTGCTGGACGTGGACTCGGTGCGGCCCAAGGTGGCGCTGCTGCCGGACTGCGGTCTCTCGGACGCCAACCCGCCCACGTGCATGGCCGTGCTACCCCCAAGTTCCTCAAGAGCATCTACCCAGAGGTACTGCTAGGAACGAGCAACAGGTCGCTCGTGGTCGTGAGCAAGGACGGCGGAGCTCAGGACATGAAGCTGCAGGAGTCGATCGCTGCCCCCATCTCGGCCGTGTCGATCGCACCCAATGGGCTCTTCATGGCGCTGTTTACCCAAGACGGCATCTTGACGGTTCTCAACACGATGATGGACAAGAAGATCTTGTCGTTTGACACGCAGAGTAAAGCGAGTCCCTTGAGTATGTGCTGGTGTGGAGAAGACTCGGTGCTCATGTACTGGCCCAGCGCCGGATTAGTCATGGTGGGGCCCTATGGATCCTGGCTGCGGTTCCCGTACTCAGAGAGCATTGTGCTAGCACAGGAAGTGGACTGCTGCAGAGTGTACAGCGCGTCCTCGCACGATATCGTGCTGCGAGTGCCGACGTGTGTGGAAAATATTAAGGGAGTGGGGTCCACGGCCCCGCAGCCATGTTATTCCAGGCGCTGGACGCGTTCGACTCCGGAGACGCCAAAGCGGACGAGCACATTCGGTTTATCTTGAGCCAGAACGCTCTGGAGGACGCGATTAAGGACTGCGTGGACGCGGCTGGGAGTGAGTTTGACTACGCTTCTCAGACCACGTTGCTGCGCGCTGCATCATACGGAAAGTGTTTTGTGGACTCGGCGATGGATGCATCTGCAGCACTTCCAGGAGGCACTGGAACTGGCGGCGGCAACGCGATGATGGATGCCGAGATGTTTGTGGATATGTGCCGAAAGATCCGCGTGTTGAATGCGCTCCGTCAGCAGGAGATTGGCTTCCCTCTCACTGTGACGCAGTTTGACCGTTTGACGGCGGAAGTTGTGGTGAGTCGCCTCGTGGCCATGCGTCACCACTTTTTGGCCCTCAAGATTTGTGAGTACATGAAGATCCCGACGGACCGTGTGCTGGTTCACTGGGCCTGTGAGAAGGTGAAGGCAGCCACCAACGTCTCGGACGAAGAGCTTGTCGCCCTTGTGCGCAAGAAACTCAAGAACGCGACCTTGGTGTCGTACGCAGACATTGCCAACTGCGCTGAGCGTGTGAACCGGCGGCGGCTCGCAACGATGTTCCTGGATCTGGAGGAGAATGCATCAGACCAAGTGCCGCTGCTACTTTCAATGGGTGAGTTCGAGCTGGCGCTGCGCAAGTCACTCGAGTCCAACAATACGGACCTCATCTATATGACTCTGTTCCATTTGGAGCGTACGCTGCCTTCTATGGATGAGTTCCGCTATGTGCTGAACCGCGAGCCTATGTATGCCGAAGCTGTGAATCTCATGTTGCTGTACTACCGTGCAACGAAGAGTTCCGGCAGCCCTGCACTGTGGACTGACGTGGCCAGCGCCGAAAACGATTTACTCCTATCGTTTAAGACATCAGATGTCGAAGAGAAGATTACGGCGCTGAAGGATGCTACGACCAAATACACAAACGCCAAGTTGCCATCTCATTCCAAGCTTACCGAGGAGCAGATTGAGTTACTGCAAGAGCAGGGCAAACTGGAAGAAAAGGCCGAGAATGTGAAGCGCCGCAAACTCGTGGGTCTGTCGATCTCGAACACCATGAAGTTGCTGCTGCGCGACAGCAAGTACGAGCCCAAGCTGCTTCCACTCGTGGCAACATTCGCTAAAAAGTTTAAGGTTCCGGACAAACGCTTCTACCGTGTGAAGATCAAGGCGCTCGCAGAGACGCGTCAATGGGACGCGCTACACAAGTTCTCGATGGAGAAGAAGAACCCGCCGTGCGGCTTCAAGGCGTTCGCCATCGCGTGTCTCGAGGAAGGCGAGAAGCAGCAGGCCGAGAACTACACGGCCCGCATCACGTCGGTGGACGAGAAGTTTGAGACGCTGATCCACCTCGACATGTACAGCGATGCTCTGCAGCTCGCCATCAAGCTCAAGGACCCAGAGAAGCTCACAAATGTGCGAAACCTCTGTAACGACGAGAGCATCTGCAACCAAGCCGACAAGGCCGCCATGGACCTGGGCTTTGTGTCCTAGATGAAGCCTGGGTGCCCATGTTGTGCGAGTTTATTTTGCCGTGCTTGTTGTGTTGGTAGTACGGTGTGGCTGGGGCGGAGTGCTAGAGGATTCAACAACGCTGGTATAAGATATCATCTTGGAACTTTTTGTTTCATTTTGTTGCTCTCTTTTCTAGAAATCAGAAAGGGAGTCTACGTATCAGAAACGTGACAATACAGGACATGTATCGAGCCCAGTTGGAAATCCTCCAGCACTTGTCCATTTTCTTGGGGAATCGAATGCTTACTGGTGGCGTCAGCCTTATCGCTGCTGACCTACTAAGACTTGGACGCGACTGCCGATCGAATTAGTCACTTGGTCACATGTGGCTCAGGGCGCCCCGAAGCTGCTAACGGTGCGAGCACTTGCCACTGGCAGCCTGCCAGTCGAAAGTGGATGCACTACGAGCTGCACTGCTAGCAACAAGTTTGACCCGCGGTCTCGCCTGGCAATAAACGGCGTCCACTGCCCTCAAGAGTCTTGAATCAAGACGTTCAAACCGCAGTTGGGCGTTACGTGTGTGCGTGGCCTTCCGCCGAAGCCAATTCTATTGACGAGGAGTGCCCCGTGGTGTCTTGGCCGCTGAAGCCCTCCGTACTGAGGCCAGCGAGCACTTGTGTCCACTCCAACACTGCACATTTGACACCAGACAGCCCTGATGCCGAAGTGCAGCCGAGCGGAGAACACACACCCGGCCCTTCTTTCTTTTCGTGGCCGACGTGACGCGAAAGGCGAACGATCCTGGGCCGTTCGAAGTGGAAACAACCCAAGTTGGCTTTCAGGTATTATAGCGTGCGTGCAGGGAGCGTGGCGAGAGTAGCGCTGCAGATACCACCACCACCGCATCACTGCTCATGTATCCCATGACTAATAGGCCATGGCAATGAGCACATGATGTGAGGCACCGCGAGTCGACATGGAGAAAGGATTGCCCCGTCACTCATCCCCGACTAACTTTCTACAGTCGCTGTCGCAAAGAAAAGGGTTTATCCATACGATCCCACTGTGCAGACCCGGAGTAATCCGTGTGGAGTCATCCGGTGAAAATGAGCTGCTCGCTCGGCTGCCGAGTCGACACCACCAAGCAAGGACGATTACAGATAAACTTCTCCGCTCGCTTGACATGCGCCCACTACACCCGTGGAGACACACCTGTAGTTTTGCTGCATGACTCTCGTACAAGCTATTCCTTCGTCATCCAAAGAGGCTTCGGTCGTACGGATTTTTCGAACAAGTGCAGCGCGGCACGTCATTTGCCCGTCTCGCTACGAGAACTACCGGTAGTCGCCACTGAACCCGGGTTGAACACTTGTTGGATAGATCTTAATGGGGTACTACATGTACATGAACACTTCCTGCCTGCCTTCACTGTGGTGCCAATTGCGTCGGCTGGGCCAGGTGCCGCTTGTCGACGCTCACCTCCTGCTGGCCGTACCACGCGTAGTGGTCCGTGCAGAAGTTGTTGGTCCGCTCGGACGCCGGCTTGCGGCACGTCTCGATCGAGCAGCGCTTGCCTGCGTTCGACAATGCCACAAATATTTAGAGGCCGCGGAACTGGGTGGTCTCCTTCACCGCAATGCTCACCTCCTCCGTGCGCCCAGCAGCGTCCTAACGAGACGGCGATCTTGGAGCACCCGTCAGTCTTGCAGCGCGTACCGCCGCCGTGCGACCAGCAGATGCCGCGCGACTTGGCGCGCTTGGTGCAGCCCTCCACCTTGCAGATGGTGTACCCGCCTACAGCAAGCACGAGAGAGCACGTCAGTCAATGTACGCACACCGTGCTAGGGCTTGCGACCGCACCATGCTTCCAGCAGAGCCCTCGGTTCTGCGCGCGGCAGTTGCAGCCCTCCACGTTGCAGCGCTTGCCTCCCTACGCACAGACACACCAAGAACCCATCAGCACGAGACCAGCCGTGCAGCTACTTGAGGTAGACGCACCCCATGCCGGATGCACAGGCCGTGGTCCACCACGTATTTGTCGCAGCCGGACTCCTTGCAAATGCGAGCTTTCCTCTTCTTGCGCTTGGGAGCGGGCTCCGCCTCCTGCAGGCTGCGCTTGGCAGAGGTGGGCGTGGCCATCCTCAGCTCTTGGTCGGTACCCCGAACAGGACTCAGTGGCTCCATCTTGACGGCCGCGTGACCGGCATCATCCAGGATGAAGTCGATGGAGCCTTTGGGCGTCGTGTCGGACGTGGCGGCCGCGTCGAAGCTGTCGAAGGCCGAGATCGGCGACAGCAGCGACGTGGCCGGCGGCAGTCGCGCGGGTTCGGCGGACTGGACGAAAAGGTCTTGGAAGGACATGGCGCGCATGGTGGTGGCGGTTTGACTATTGGCGCAACGTCGGACGAGTTTGGCGTCCCGTCGGGATGTGCGCTCTTGGTCTCTTTGACGACTGAGCTGAGCCAAAGCGCGAGCAGCTAAACCAAGGCACGTGCATAACCCAGCCAAAAGGCTTATTTTGGGCGTGACGCCAATGGTACACCGCAACTCTTCGATAACTTTTCGATGCCGAGCCACAGTGAAGCGAAAAACTGGACGCGAGGCCAGCGACGTCGTGGGCTGATGCTGCCAACCCCATTTCTCTTTCGCTTGTCCTCGCTTGCCACTCCACGAACGCTGGCCTTACTCTTCGGCTTCCAGGAGCTTGCGACGAGCGGGAGTATGTGCTTGTCGTGGACTCGTGCAGGTACATGTACATGTAGAGCTCAGCTCGCGCTGGTCAGCGCTGGATGACGACTCGTTTGCCTCGGAGACGGAGTGGACAGCACATCTCCGACGATGCGGAAGACGGACGAGGCTCTTCCACTGAAGCAAAGACAATGAAGTGCTGGGACTGTGCTGCGCAAGAGCCTCGTGTTGTCTGGAAGGCTGACCCGCACAAACGGCCCATTTGAAATGGGAGGTCCTGGCCCAGGATTCCTGGGACTCCCAACAACCAGTGGGGAGCGCTCCACATAGCATTGCAGCCGCTGTCTCATCGACTTTTCGGGTCGTCTTCACAAGATAAGCTGTCTGTAGCAAAAGTATTTACATGTACTGGTATCTCGGCACCACGCGCGACTTGTGAGGACTTAATGCGCGCCTTTTGAACTGAGGTACATGTACATGTACAATGTTCGACTTGTGAACGCTGGCTCCTTGAAGCTACGCATCACAATCGCACCGCGGTGGCCATCAGTGATGGCATCACGCCAATGCTGTTGACAAAGTGTGTCCAGCATATGCGCACATCGAAAACGCATTGGCAACAGAGGTCAGACTGCAGGTGGTTCCTTGGTTGGCTTGCAACGGTAGTTCCATCAACCTTGAAGCTCCGCTCTTAGAAGTACATGTACCGGTACATGGTACACGTCATGCACCGTGGCTCGACTAACGAGTGCTTGCTACGTTGCGTTTGCACGTCACGCGACTGATGAATAGGAGTTGTGTTGCATCTGGCCATTCAGTGCTGGGTGAGCCTTGTCGACATTCGCTTGCTTTAACTTTTCATAGGGAGGCTGAAGTGTTCGTTGTACATGTACATATGTTGGAGTGCTGATGGCCTGGCGGTAGTGAATCGGCAAGCCACATCGGACACTACCGGTTGCTATTAATACTCTGCGCTACAGGCTATGTATCTCTATCCTACGTAGTACAACGACTCAAAGCATTGTCGTGTGCTTGCAATGGTTGGGAGATTGCATGAGGGACTGAATATGGTGTCTATGAATGTGTTTATAGTTTACACGGCGTCTAGGATTGCTACTTAGATGGTGGGCACAGGCGCAGCAACAGCCTGCGTCCGCTGCGCGCAGTGCTCGGCGCAGAGATTACCGTTGCGCTCGTACGCAGGCTTCTGGCACGTCTCCACCAGGCAGCGCTTGCCACCGCCGTGCGCCCAGCACAGACCATGCGACACCGCGATCTTGAGCACCCGCCGTGCTTGCAGCGTGTGCCGCCGCCGTGCGACCAGCAGATGCCGCGTGACTTGGCGCGCTTCGTACAGCCCTCTACCGTGCAGCGCGTGTAGCCGCCGTGCTTCCAGCACAGCCCGCGGTTCTGCGCGCGGCAGTTGCAGTCCTCCACGGAGCAACGCTTGCCGCCGCCGTGGCGGATGCACAGCCCGCGGTCCACCACGTACTTCTCGCAGCCTTCCGACTTGCAGATGCGCGTCTTGCGCTTCTTCTTAGGCTGCGGCTTGGTCTCCTGTGGCTGGGTCATGCTCGTCGTCATGACCATTGACGACGGAGAGTTCGCGTACGGGTGGTACATGATGCTCGACAGCGCGGTTGAAGCTGAAGCTACCGGAGTGAAGTGCTGCTGGTGCGGCTGGATATGGTTGAGGTGGTGGTGCGGCTGGTGCTGGGCGCTGGCGGCTTGGCGAGTCGGCGGGTTCAGCAGAAACGAGATGGACGACGACTGTGTACGGCTCGGGGACGTCGTGGCCGACGAGGGGTAGCCGCCCTGGGCCGCGAGTGTGCTCATGAGGCTCGGCAGCGCTGGAAGACGCGGCGCGAGTGACGGCAGACGAATCGTGCGGATCGTGTGCGGGGCCGAGTACGGCTCAGACGGCAGCGAAGCAGCCTGCAGCAGCGGCGCCATGCGCGAGGATCCAACGGGGAGAGCTTGCATTGTCGAAAGGTTGAAACGGTTGTGGTTGATGGCTTGCTCTCTTGGAAGTGTTTTGACAAGTGAGCGAGTGCCGGACTCCTGAACTGAGTTGCTGGTCGCCGTGACTACACAGCTGTGGCGACTGGCAAGAGTGTACAAGAGGATTTGCCAGCATAGAAACCCCGAGTAAATCTCGGGACGATTTGCCTCCACCTCGCGAAAAAGTAAACAATCCGTCTGTCCCACCAAGCGGAGACCAATGCCTGCTGCTGAATTAGCGCGGGATCCGCTATCCGTGGAGCTGAGGGCGCCTGGAACGCTTCCGACATGCGGTTCGCTCTAAAAAGACAGAGGCGAGAGCGATCGGTGTTGGGATTTGGATTAGCCGCGCCCAGAGTAAACAAATGTCGGTGCCGTCGGCTGGCTTTGCTGTGGGTTGTCGCTCGCGAGCGATTTCAGTAGGAGCATGAGAGAGAGAAAAGCGTGCACCCATCCGGTTGGAACAGACTGCGAAAAAGTGCACTCTGCGTGCCATCATCGCGCTGGTCCGGTCAACGAGGAGTGTAAACTGCTAAAATATCGTGCACTTGTTGGACTCGTGAGCAGATCGCCACCACAGGGTTTGTAGGACGCACATTACAGCATCGGCTGGAGGCTGCAATCGTACCGGGGTTGGTGGCAGGCTGGCACTGGTACCTGTAGCTTTGTGAGGTAAGTGGCGCTACAAGCGGAGACTTTGGTGCAGCTATAATAACAGTTACTGTCTGTACACGCCTGGGTTGATGGTACTGTACATGTACCGGTAACATCCGCTTTGCCACCTTGTTCTTCCTGCTTCGATACCCCAATCCTTAAGAAAACACGCTGCTGTCTCATGCAACCAACACGGCTACGCACGAGCTGCGTGTTGGTGGCGGCAGTGCCGGCACACTGTGCGCCACAGTGGGCCTTCCAGCGGCACTCGGTCCCGTTCAATTCGCGGTTTACGAGCAGTGAACGATAATACATGTGTATCGCGTTCTTGCCGCTGTGAAAAAAATTACGTTAACTCGAACTGCATTTCACGGCTGCGCTCAGCAAAAGCAAACTAGCCAAACACCGGTCAAACGCGGCGGAGACGATCTGCTTTTGACTCACGGACGCATGTTCGGCGTTTTTGCACGCCTAGCGCGCCGGTGCTGCAAAAATCCTTCAACTCGAGCAAAAATAATGTTTACAGAACGACGCTGCCAGCGAAAAAGTCAACGCCGCTCCAAACGATCATTGGCTCGCACGGCCGTGACAGGCTTGCAATTCGCTACTCTGTCCTTCAGACGTTTACGGCCATGTTCAAATCGCGAGCGCTAACGGGAAGGTGAAGCCTACACCCTGGTTGAACTTGTGCTCGAATATTTGCGCTGCCACGCTCCACACGTTTGTCTCGAGTCTCCGCGACTATCCAGTTGCGGTGCAAGAAGTTCATGCCAGGAACACGGCGATGCTGCTGCTGCAACCTGCTGTGCCGCCGGTCGTCATCGCAGCTGGCGCGTGCTGGAATACGCTGGAAAGCCACGAAACGAATAATCACTCCGCGCTTTCACCTATTTTCATCTGTACATGTTCAAACCGCTCACAAACTTGGTTTGCTCGTAAATTACAAAAAAATTAAACCAAAATTACCGGTCAGATTTCAAACTACGGTGGGCAGGTTTCGAGTTGCATGTACTCCCTTTGATTTCCTGTGGTTTGGACGCATCCCAGATTGGTTTGGAGTTAGTTGGAAACCGTTCAAACCAGGAAACAGATCCAAACCTGGTTTGCTCGGTAATTTTGGTTTGGTTCGAACGGGCCCAGGTTTGGTTTGGTTTTGTTTGTTCAGGGTGTGAAGAATCGGTTGGTTTAGTTGCAAGGTGTCTAATTGTCGTTACATGCGTGTATATACCTAATACAGTACGATCGATTAACATGTAAGCTACGATTGACTAAGTTGGTATCATAGTGACTCGTTTCGTTTTCGTGTTTCAGTAAGGTACATTGGTGTCACTTATCTCTTCCTAACGACTTCCTATGCCTGTTCTAGTGGTCGCCCTCATGTCGACTCCTACCTGCTGTAGGAGTGACCCACTGCAGCGGTGCGCTGTTCAGTACATGTATGTACATTATTAATTCACGATGGACTACATGTACCGAAAAGATCGGATTCAACGAGACAGTGGTAAAAGGTCGCTTGCTATATAAAAGTTTTCAAAATTCAAGGACAATTTTGTTTTTTACGATCGTAAAAAGAAAATGCATACAATTTCCAAGTCATTTCAAAATAGTTGAATTTAGTTTTTACCACTGTCCATTGAATCGGTGTCTTTCTGGATCCGAACTTTAAGGTGCATGTATAATACGGTACGTGAATTCCGTTGCTCGCGTCGTTGCTCCATCTCAGCAGTGTGCGGCCAACGTCGCGGATCCTTTACACGCGTACGTACATCATGTACTGTACAGTACAAGGTACAGAAGTCCTCTCGGGCTTTTGCAAAAGCCGGCACTCTCCCAAAGTTTCTTGATTACCAAGCTAGTTTTTGCAAAACATGGCACTCCAACCCGCAAAATGTCAACTTAATTTACACACCCGCCGATAAGGAAACGTATATTACATGTACCAAGCAAGCTACAGAGCTCTGAACACAGGCACTACTTCGTCAGGCAGCTCCGCCTCTTGTGGGCACTTTGCCCATTGTTTGAGCACGTGAAAGTTCGCTTCATTATACCCATTTCTTCCTTTCCTAGGCATATGCTTCATATATGTAGGCACTCAATTTTAATAACCGTGGGGTCACGTGAGTTGCATCCGTTCGTTAACGAACGGATCAGCTTGTTCCCCAGACTTCAGAAGCGGTCAACTTAGAGCGGCCTGTTGTGATGTACTTGAAGTAAGTTGCAGCGACTGATGAAATAGCCGCTCCGCTTTGGAATGCAGATTTGGAACTTCGAAGAAGTATTCAGGTCCGCCGTCGCATTTGTACCTCAGGTTTGATCCGCCACTGTTTTCTGCGTCTAAATGTTGTGCGTAATGGCGTACTCGCGGATAACGCCTTCTATTCAGGAAAGCATACGTCTTTGACATGGCTGCCAACATCCACATCCACAGCATGCGAAAGCGGTGCCGAATATGGCGACGCATGCTGGAATCGGTCGAATATTCACTTGTAATGTGTCGCGGGTGTTTTGCAAAAGTAGTTTGATAATCAAGAAGCTTTGGGAGAGTGCCGGCTTTTGCAAAAAGCCCGTCCCTCTCATTAGCCGAACCTCGCTTATTACATTATTACATACCCCGGTATATTCGATCGCTCAAACTCCAAGTCAATCAGTCATTTCCCAAGCCCATTTGATTTGGTCCATGTCTTATCCCTGTGAAATCGCTTTCAAAGACCCTACTGCGGCTAATGAGATGGACTTCTGTACCGGTAAGGCCCGCAGCGGAGACATTGACCATCCTTGGTGTGTCCATCGCAATCACAAGCTGAGCAGCACAAGACCATCAAAATACTAGTCCGCGATACTGTACATGTATTAGTAGTAGTAGTAGTAGTAAACGTGTTCTCGCGTTCATTACGCTAGTTTAGAGTCATTTGTTTGAGGCTCCTTGCTAGTGTAGCGTTCGCATACGTCGGATCTCTCTCTTCTAAGGGTGTGTAGGCAAGCAGGGACTGGATTAGTCTCCTCCATTCCTTCGGGTCTTGAGCGTGGCAGCGTAATAGATAGAGGTCAGCGGTTCGTCGGAGTCGGTAGTTGTCAGGTAAGTTTCGGAGATCGGCATCGAGGACCACGGGAAGCGTGGTTCGTTGGCGGCCTCGGAACTTGAGTTGGTCACTTGGGACGAAGTAGTCTTCCATGTAGCGATATGCGGGCAGGTCTGGTGTCGTTGTGGAAAGTCGGAGAATCTTGCCGAGTAGCGTCCAGCGACGTTTGAGGAGATGGTAGCGGAGTGGCTCCGCCCCTAGAGTTTGTCGTTGGAGATGGTCTCGGGACACGACGCCGATGACTTTGCGAAGTTGGCGGCGGTGGAAGCTTTCAGTCCGGACAGGTCCGCCTGAGTCAGGGCCCAGGTGCCGCAGTTGTAGAGCAGGATAGGAAGCACATAACAGTTGTAGAGCCGCAAGCGTGTGGCGGTCGAGGTCTTCGATGGCCGGATCCAAAATCTTCCGATGAAGCGACATGTATTAGTATTCTTTCAATTGAGCGACGTGAACCGTAAACGCCTTTGACTGTCTCCGGTCCGGTGCTGGGGGGACAACACAGCGTTTGGGGTAATGGTATTTTATGTAAAGTTGCTTTTATAACCAACTCGTTAGTTATTTAGTTTTTTTGGTCCTTAATGATTTTTAATACCCTTTTAAACGTTGAAGCATCTTCACTGATCGCCCGTTGTTATTGGTTAAAAAGTTTACACCTCAGTAAAATACAGATTTAAAACGTTTCTTTGATCATTTGTTTTTGCGACTCCTCCTCCAAACAAACGATTATTATAATACCTGTAATACATGTAGAGGAGAAGTATTGACATCTAGCCTAGAGAAGTGTTACGTCTAGCCTCTGTTATTTCTTAAGTAATCAGCTTTCGAGCTGTCGTCTGCCAGCCTTTGGACTTCACAGTTTTCGAGACTACAGGTATTAATACACCGATTAATTCATGTACACTGTAGGTACTTATTTTACATGTATGTAACAGTACAGTGATTTGCTTCCTCAGCGAACAGCCAAAACTAAATAACCTTTCAAATTGTATGTGAAGACAGAAAGGTGGACGATATAGGAAGGCTTTCACATCAAATATACTTGCATTCTTATATATATCAGGTGTTCGCTGAGGAAGCAGATTACTGTACATGTAAAATAAGAGCAAAATGCAGAACCGGCAATCGATTACGGTGGAGCCAGGACAAATGCTTTGATGTCAGTGCCCTATCCTCTCCACATCTCGAGCGTCACGCTTCCTAGCGAAATCGCGCAGAATTGCAGAATTATAATACATGTATTAAATACATGTACATCTGTCCACCAATCGCGTTCTTTATTACAGGCGATGGTGAAACCATGCCACAACTTGACTTTCCAAGGGTGGATATCCGGATACCGCCATCTCACGCTTTCAAGCCGCGCAAGGTCGACGAAGCTCGCCCAACGGAAGTCTCTGCTCCATGCCGCGTGGCCCGCCCAGCATGTTTACGAGGGGTTTCTATGGCTCCCACCGTTCGCAAATTCGCAAATCTCGGAATCGCTCTTGCCAGTCGCCAAAGGTGTGGTCACAACAACAACCAACGGTCTTGTCAAAAACACATCAACCAACACGCTCTCACTTGTCAAGACGCACCGTACCCAACAACTCGCTTTAGTCGATTTGCCACATCCGTTTCAACTTTTCGACAATGCAAGCTCTCCCCGTTGGGTCCCGCGCATGGCGCCGCTGCGCGCAGGCTGCTTCGCTGCCGTCTGAGCCGTACTCGGCCCCGCACACGATCCGCACGATTCGTCTGCCGTCACTCGCGCCGCGTCTTCCAGCGCTGCCGAGCCTCATGAGCACACTCGCGGCCCAGGGCGGCTACCCCTCGTCGGCCACGACGTCCCGAGCCGTACACAGTCGTCGTCCATCTCGTTTCTGCTGAACCCGCCGACTCGCCAAGCCGCCAGCGCCCAGCACCAGCCGCACCACCACCTCAACCATATCCAGCCGCACCAGCAGCACTTCACTCCGGTAGCTTCAGCTTCAACCGCGCTGTCGAGCATCATGTACCACCCGTACGCGAACTCTCCGTCGTCAATGGTCATGACGACGAGCATGACCCAGCCACAGGAGACCAAGCCGCAGCCTAAGAAGAAGCGCAAGACGCGCATCTGCAAGTCGGAAGGCTGCGAGAAGTACGTGGTGGACCGCGGGCTGTGCATCCGCCACGGCGGCGGCAAGCGTTGCTCCGTGGAGGACTGCAACTGCCGCGCGCAGAACCGCGGGCTGTGCTGGAAGCACGGCGGCTACACGCGCTGCACGGTAGAGGGCTGTACGAAGCGCGCCAAGTCACGCGGCATCTGCTGGTCGCACGGCGGCGGCACACGCTGCAAGCACGGCGGGTGCTCCAAGATCGCGGTGTCGCATGGTCTGTGCTGGGCGCACGGCGGTGGCAAGCGCTGCCTGGTGGAGACGTGCCAGAAGCCTGCGTACGAGCGCAACGGTAATCTCTGCGCCGAGCACTGCGCGCAGCGGACGCAGGCTGTTGCTGCGCCTGTGCCCACCATCTAAGTAGCAATCCTAGACGCCGTGTAAACTATAAACACATTCATAGACACCATATTCAGTCCCTCATGCAATCTCCCAACCATTGCAAGCACACGACAATGCTTTGAGTCGTTGTACTACGTAGGATAGAGATACATAGCCTGTAGCGCAGAGTATTAATAGCAACCGGTAGTGTCCGATGTGGCTTGCCGATTCACTACCGCCAGGCCATCAGCACTCCAACATATGTACATGTACAACGAACACTTCAGCCTCCCTATGAAAAGTTAAAGCAAGCGAATGTCGACAAGGCTCACCCAGCACTGAATGGCCAGATGCAACACAACTCCTATTCATCAGTCGCGTGACGTGCAAACGCAACGTAGCAAGCACTCGTTAGTCGAGCCACGGTGCATGACGTGTACCATGTACCGGTACATGTACTTCTAAGAGCGGAGCTTCAAGGTTGATGGAACTACCGTTGCAAGCCAACCAAGGAACCACCTGCAGTCTGACCTCTGTTGCCAATGCGTTTTCGATGTGCGCATATGCTGGACACACTTTGTCAACAGCATTGGCGTGATGCCATCACTGATGGCCACCGCGGTGCGATTGTGATGCGTAGCTTCAAGGAGCCAGCGTTCACAAGTCGAACATTGTACATGTACATGTACCTCAGTTCAAAAGGCGCGCATTAAGTCCTCACAAGTCGCGCGTGGTGCCGAATACCAGTACATGTAAATACTTTTGCTACAGACAGCTTATCTTGTGAAGACGACCCGAAAAGTCGATGAGACCCAGCGCTGACCAGCGCGAGCTGGTACAGTGAGGGTATTTCCTTATCTTGATAAAATTGTACATTCGTGCAACACTAGCGTGACATGATTATGTAACAGCCGAGTGGTGAAGGGCTTAAAAGTCGAAGCAGAGGAAGAAGTACCAAGGATGGAGGGCGATGTCGACGCAGATGTCGACGCAATAGTCGACTTAATGGAGAGTAAACTCGGCGCTTCTTCCAGGAAGCAAGACGCATCAGCCAGGTCTAAATTCAACATATTTCTGACTAACATGTCAACAAAAGCTTAACTTTGGCGAATCTGAGTGCATCGCATGTGACGAAGGAGATGTTTGGTAAGTTTCTTTCCTTTTTATACGAGGACCCTGATATTCACTGGTAAACATCCATGAGCTACCTGAGCTCCATCAAGCGACAACTCGAGGAGACAACAGGATCGGACCTGTTCCGCACACATCCCGACTGGTATCGGCGCTGTAGGCGGCACCTGCAAAGTCAGTATCTTATGATCGCAATATCGACCGACAAGAAGCTCAAGGAGCAAGCGCCACCTATGACGATGGACGACCTGCGCTACATTTTGACCATACTATTTCTTAGGAACGAAAAGAAAGCCCTACTCGACCGCACGTTACTCAACAAGCAATGGCTCGCAATTGGTCGGAGCTCCGATGTTGGCATGATTCATTTCTCTGACTTGCACTGGAATGGCAGCTTTTTCCTTATTGATGTGACTCGGTAGGTTACTGTATGTTTGCTGGATTAGTATTTTGCAAAGGTACTGACTATTCTACTTTAAATGCAGCATAAAAGTTCGGCAGCAGCAGAGCATTTCAATTTTCTGCTCACCGATATGTTGGAGTGTCGATCCGTTCCATGCCCTGGCGTCGCAACTCCTTGTGGATCCCTACAATGCCTCGCCTCGAGTGGTTTCTCAAGTGACAGAAACAAACACTGACGCGCACGTCGCAGTATATATTAACCGATAGCTGAAGTCTTTGTATGAGTATGACAACGATTCCGTGTTAACAAGGAATTTACAATCGCACTCGGCTGATTTAGCTCACCGCGGGCTCTGGCCCATGAACGGGTTTGCAACGCTGCTTGAGTACATATCGCCCACGTCAGCGAGTGATCAGAATGCTGCTAAGGTGCTTGGCGGATGGAACGATACGAAACAACCTGGACACCCACCGACGCTAGCCTGTTTCGACACGGAGCCCACCAAACATTTATACGTGTCAGCAAATTTGCACAGGCATTCAGACTTCTTCCCTTGCGAAAATTTCGCCAAAAGGGTTTGCCGATTGTCTTACCGCGACGTTGTTGATGTACTATCGCGACACACTAGCGGTAACTCCACAGCACATCTTGCACCAGGAGCTCCAACGCGTACACGCCACGTTGCCATCGCACCAGCAGGGCCAGGATGAACTACTAGACTGGGGCAGCAAAATCCGCAAACGGTTTATCACGGACAATATATTGTCCCTATCTGTTCAGCAAGTAAAAACAGCCTTACGTCAGAAGAGCAAGCAGAGCAATTTGTTGGTCATCACACCTTCAGCGGAACCCTGGAGCGACTTCTTAACGGTCACCAGCAGCTTGTATTCGCAAACGAGGAGCTGAAGAGTTTGATGTATCGAGTCCTGGATCGCATTGAGCGACCTGCTGGTGCCTCAGGACCACTGTGCAGCGCATGCTGTGGTAGCAGCTATCTCCGTGCTGATGAACCGACTATCCGCGCTGCTGCTCCACCACTCCAGCTGCGCCCTCCGTTGGTTAGTCAGGTTTGGCCTACAAGCTTGTCAACGTGGAAGGGAAGCGGCTCTCCGATTTCCTGGCCAATTCGTGATGGAGGGCCTCGGGTCTCTGCCAAAGATTGCCGGGCACCGCCGTCAAAAAGATTGCTTGCGTGCGGTCGAGATCGCACTGTACGTCGCCGACATGAACAGCATTCCACCACTGCCACATTCTTCCCGAGAGTCCGATCGAATGCACTGGATTGCCGCTATGAAAGATATGGTAAGTTAATGCGAAACAGTGTTAGTGAATGGCTTTATTAAAGGCTCAGCGGGAGCTCAGCGAAAGCGGCGCCGATCCGGAAAACTTACCGGTATAGTCAAGGCTTGAGTGAGCTGACCGATCCACAACGGGCAGCATTTCGATTGTTGCCCCGTATCAAGTTCGTAGCCGTCTGTGCAGCTGACATCGGACGCTGATAAGTAAATGACCGAAGTGACAGTAGCATTACTATAGGAGGAGAGATTCCACTTGACATCGCTTGGTATTAATCCAGTACATTCAATAGATCTTTGCACAATCATTTTCATGTTCACCATATAGTCCAAGTTCACCGGCAAGTTTGTGTCGATCGTAGATAACAAGAATGGCACCAAACCCGTGTCCAATCTCACAAGATAGCTGACGCTGAAACCAAGGCACCACCATGTCCGAGCGCGCCACCGAGCTCGAGCACACCACCAAATCCAGACACTGCATCATGTGCGAGCGCACCACGTACGCGTGCCACCATATCCGAGTGCGGGTGCCGCCAAATCCGCGTGCTCCACCAATTCCGCGCACCACTAAGACCGATCGCACCAGCTCTATCCGCGCGCCACCAAGTTCATGCACCACCACCACGTCCGCTCGCCGCATCTAAATCCCAGCGCACCTCTAAGTCCGAGCCCATGTCCTCCTGTGCAGCAGCCGTGCCCCGCCTCTTGAGTCCGTCACCGTGAATTCACCACTGACCATAAATAGTGCCAGTAAAAAATGATTTTCAACCAATCCAAATCATCGAACGAAGTTATAGGGGTACGCTTTTTGATAGCTTTGCCAAGTGTATACGGCCGGGCAGGGTAACCACTAACTTCGGCCGAGTTTTTATACTTTGTAGGGGCCGAAGATAAGACGAGCTTAGAGGGTACAGTGAGGTGGTGCCCAAATACAGATCCGTTGCGCTAAATACGGAAGCAACCCTAGCCACCTGACCGCAAGGCGCTGATTGGTTGTAAGCCACAATATTTGAACCCTTTTTTGCCGATGCGGGGTAAAACGCTGCGTTTTGCAAATTAAGGTAGTAACACGTAGCACCGTGTACCGTTATACAACCTTGTTTTGAAACAAACACCACTAGAAAAGTACACGGCTATCGATGTATGCGATTATATAAAGGTCATTTATGTTTTTGTCCAATCATCTTGCAGTTTTGTAGGACTTCAGCGGTAATTTTTGCAGTGATTTGATGTAAGGTACACCAATACTAGCGGATTCGACAGGATATCCTATCCGAATGATAACATGCAGATCTCTGGGAGAGGTCTAGCTTTTCTCTGGAAGGCGTCATCGGTAGTGTGTACGCGGGTGGAGTCTACAATGTGCATGTCCGTCGTTTAGCCGTAAAACGGCTAGGCTGAACAGTGTTGTCAAGTGGAAATCCTACTTTTAAACACAGTGTTCTTTTCAAACGAGTGCAGCACGTGCATTCTTACATGAAGTTATCCTTCGTAATCCGTCGATACATGAGACTATGCTAGTGGTGAAAATATCGCAGCTTCGCGCTAAACAGCTCTGACTTCCTGCGCAGGAGGTTGCCGTTTGTAGAAAACAGATTTGTGGTCATGTAGAACATGTGAAACTTCTGACAGCACATCCAGTGCACATCCGGGCATTCAAACGACTTGGTGGGGCCGTTGTAAGCCTCTGAACTCAAGGAGACGCAGTGCTCCGCACAGTACATTGTAGCTTCCGTCGGAAACCTCTCTTCGAAACGACAAATTACACATTCGCGCTTCCGTCGAGAGTCGGGAAACACTTGTCACGAGCGTCTAGGGGTGCATTCCGATAGCGGAGCTGCGACGACTTCGTGTCGCTGCTCTCTGCAAGGAGTTCGCAGAACGTCGTAAACCGGTATCACAGAGCGAATCTCTCCACCCACCATTGAGCAGCGCCGACGTTAACTCTACAACGCATGTTCGATGGGGATCTCGCCCTTTGTTAGCCTTGCCGGCTAGTTTACGCGGTATATTAGCGTTGCATCGGGCAAGATCAATAAAAGCCATCGCAAGCTTTTGTGCCATCGCCGAAAAGTGTGTCCATCGGCTACCGAAAAGCGCGATCGTAGTTGGTCAAATCGGGCGACACCATACATCGATTGGTTGTACTCGATGACAAAGGTAGGAGCACTGAAAGCCACCTTTCGGTTTCCCACGAGGCGTTCTACTTGTGTAGTAGAAGATGGGTCGGCGTTGGAGACAATGTTCACATCTGCTCCATCAACCCACGATTTTGTTGCGAGCGCAGACACCTTGTCGAGATGTACCTCTCGTTTTTGTCCTTCTTTGAAAGCGTGAAGAAGCGCGGGAAGCGCTTACTATTCTCTCGGACAGTGCCTCGGCAGAACAAACCAAACAACCGAAGGCTCTCCAAGAGCTGACAGGAAGTGTAAAAGTTGTCGGTGTTGATGATTCTCTTGCTGCCATGTTGCGGTCGAGTGGCCTCAATAAAATGCTTGCTCACCTCAGAAGTAAACTCTGTTGCTGCTTGCAGTCTTGCCACGGTAAATACCTCCACAACACCGCTCAAGCGTGAGGTCATATCACTTGAGCAATGAAGTCGAAAATTCAAAGCCAACCAGGTCGTTGAGCAACAGCAATTGTAGATTTTGAAAAGGTTTTTCAGGTGGGCTTCGAAGCATTGAACATGATGAGATTTCGTGCGTATCGCGAGCGGCAGGCGATGTTCGTCTCACCCACATCACAATTCCGACCAACATCGACAAACTTGGACAATCGAACTTTCAGAAGGATCAACAGTGGACGAACTCTGTCTGCTGAATCGCGTGAAAGATTTGCACGATCGGCGTCGTTGCGGAAGCATATGTTCTTGCAAATGTGTTGGAAGCGCTTTAGTTTCATCACTGTCTCCAATCCCAAAGTATCATCATTCAGAATGCTATCCTCAACCTGTGAGCCCCAATAGTTGGAGTATTCACCTTTATCTACAAGGGTCATGTAGAAATGCCGAGAAAGGGCATCATCTCATCCAAAGTCACCTTGGACTGCTTCAATGGCTGCGCGTACGCATGTGTATTCTCGACCACCTTCTTCCAAAATGAGAGCGGCAAATACGCAAAGAATCTCGAGGCCACGGAGTGCTCAAAGATTGATCTGAACTTTGGGAGCAGCTTCGTATCTGATTAGCCATCATTTTGCATGAAAAGATCCGACGGAGTTTCGAGCGTCACACTTGCATGGAATTCCATCTCTGCAATTTCCTTCACCTCTGCTTGGTTGTCGGGTAGTTCTTCTGTGCTTTCAAACCTAGCGTTGGCCTCGTCAATCTCCTCGCAGTCATCCCAAATATCGTCAATCCCGTGGGCTTCGTGGTACGGGTGACACAATACATGCCACGTATTCGACCCTATCTCAACACCGACAGCACGGGCGTGGTTCATCACTCTCTCTAACGCTTTCTCGTGACAGATGTAATGGATGTGCTTCTTTGTCTGATAGCGTGTTGATGCCCAGAAAATTTCGTACTCTACCGCTCCACCGCCGCCTTTTACACGGCGTTCGCGCGAAATCACTCCGGTCAAATACGTAGCTCCAACCTCGCTATAAAGCGCAGCATTCATCCAAGGTTCGCGATCTGGTCTGTAGCAAACGTGGCTACCAATCCTCACTCTGGACGATACAGATCCCAGTGTCGCCATTTGATCGATGCTGCTGGTGTCGACGGTCGATGGTTGTGCGTGACTAGCAGATGCACGAACAACAGCACCTTAGCGTTTTCGACGCTTTCATCGAAACGTTTTTACAGCAGCAGCGCTGATGTTCGCCTCTGGCTCCCACGTGCTGTCTTCAGAGTCATACCCTGCCCACTTGACGAGGAACATGCCGTCATTTTCTTCGCAGATTTCTTCCACCTCGTAGTCACCCCCACTCGAGTTGGAATTCTCATCTGCAAGGTCGTTGGCATCTTGGAAAGATAGGTTGCGCTTTGCTGTTCTTGCTGACGCTCTGCTTGCTTGCTTTGCGTGTCGTTTGGACGACCGCACCATGTTGAGCTGTTTGTGTCAGGCGCTGCAAATGTAAGTGTGAGCCGATAGCAAATAATATCGCAACCCAAAGAGCACCAGCGACAAAAACCATTCACAAGTTCTAGGAAAACAAACGACATCATGTTTAGAATCTTATCGCACCACACATACTTCGAATCTTACCGGACCATGCGTTCTACCAAATGCCACGACGCCGTCGTCAATCAAACGGAAGAGACAAAAACAAACGATTCTGCAAACAGCTACTTCAAGGAGCTCTCTCTCACTCTATCCGCTAGCGTGACAATCACACCGTGCGAGGGGAGAGGACCGAACTGACAGCAAAAGACGACAGCTTCTTCGCGCGCGCTCGGACGGGATCGAACTGACTGTATTGTCCGTGACCACGCAGAGCCTCAAACGACTCACTCACGCGTCAGCTTTGCTGCATTCGGCCGTCCGGCGTCAGCTAACCGCGGGTGTAGTCTCTCAAGGTTTAGAAGCACTCTACAACAACACAGAAGACCACACGCATTAGCAAAACAGCATGCACTTCGCGACGATCACTCCACGCATGTACTCACCACCTCGCAGCAAAAGACGACAGCTTCTTCACGCGCGGCCGGACGGGATCGAACTGCCAGTGTTGACCGCGGTCCCACAGCACTTTCACTGGTCCACTCGAGTACCCGTCAGTGTTGACGGAGCAATACACAGCCAGATCAAGTGGCGAGTGCCAGCCCGCCGCTTCGCGTGCTGACTGTTGAGTGGTCGCAGGATTCCCGTAATTTATCCGGGCTGCCGTCTTTTCCCAAAATACATCATGGGCTTTGATCGTAATTTATCGATAGCGCTCTGATGTCTCCACACACAAATCGATATTTTGCCAATCAGATGCTTGCCGCAAATTTAAGTTAAACGCGACATTATGCCACGTTTTAACTGGTAGCCTGATTATGGCTATGTGCATATGGCCATGATTACCATCAAGGCTGGCCTGAAAACACTACCAAAACGATGCATCATGCATCGTTTAAGTAAAACATACGAGACAAACTATGCAATACTTTAAACAGAAAATGTATCGGCAACAAAAGGGTTAAATAGCTCTTTTACGGCAGCATTCTGTCATTCGAGACATTCCGTCGGCAGCACATGAGGGTCAAGTATGCGTGGAATTTCGTGCTCGCATGTCATACCGAAGAACAGCTCTATGTATTTCTCGATGGACACAAATGTCGGGTGAAGGACAAGAGTCAACTAGAAGTATGCCTAGTTTGCCAAGTGTGACGGGGTCACACAGCACCAGGAAGCGTAAGAGAGCAAAGACTCTGAGTGAACGATAAGTTCACAGTTCCCAGTCTAAGGGAACTATCTACGGGTTTGATAGCAAGAAAAAGACTGAATATATTTATAGCTGAGTTAACCCCTTGAACGCGAAGGGTCGGAAATTGGCCTTATGATGTTCTGAACAGCATAAGAACAACTTGACTTCACTATGGCTCTAAATCCGCAAAAGGTGATCATCGTCCTGTCCCGTATCGTGAGTGCATATCATTGAAAAAATTAACGAATTGAATTGGCTCGTAGGACAGATGGATTGAAGTACCGCATATTCAATTCGTCTCTATCATTTTTAAAAATTTAAATATCGGTCCCTCTTTGCCTCTTTCATGTCAAGCCACTCATTCTTCGATTTCGCCGCTGGGGGACAAACGATGGCGTTTTACATGGATTTTAACGCAATCTGGCCGCTACTTCGCAAGGAGAAGAGAACGTGAAAGCCAGCCACGAAGATTCAAATTCAGTACGTTTGATCTTGCTGTACATCTCGTCTACTACGTTTACTCATACTTGTGGGCGTAAGTATTGCCTTACTTCAGCTGAAACTACGTGAAACCCGGGATCAGTGTCAAGACCGGACAGCAAGGCGTGGACTACTTCAACGGGGAAGACGAGCTGTTGGCATATGTGCGTACGGACATGGAGCGCTGCTCCAGATTAAACATCTCGAATGTTTTGGTCCGCTCACAGACACACGATACTTCGTATCAACAAAACAGTGTATTTTATTATTTACGAGCTAAACCCACGAAAAAGCAGCTTGCAGAAGACGCGAAGACAAAACGGCGTGAGCTTGCTGCGTTTGACAAAGTTTGGGGTCAGCAAGACCGTACCGGTGAGTGATGGGGTGGTGGCGGCTAACTCGCAGTAGGATGTTGGTTCTCACACTGACATTTTTCTATGATAGCCGTCGACGGACAAACCGCGAAGCCACCTCAAGTCACGCCGGCGACAGCCCCACCCTCGGTTATGAACCACATCCCGAATGGTATAAAATTTTGCTGTTATGTTGACACGTTGTGCATATGAATCGTTTGCTGACTTGGTTTGTTTGTTATCGTAAGGAAATGCTAACATGGATACCACCACGTCTGCGAATGCTGACGCGTCAAGTTTACCAAGTGGGGTAACGCTGACAATACATCTGCGAAAGCTGACGAGGCGAGTATAACGACGGAGTCTAATGCTGACATGGATTCCCCTACTACTGCAAATGCTGACACGTCAAGTTTACCAGGTGAGAGTAATGCTGACCCGGACATCACTTCTGTGAGAGCTGACGAGTCGATCATAACGACCGTGGCTAAACCTGGTATGGTCACCGCCCCGCTGATAAAACCTTGGACCAGTCAAGTCAAATCGAGGGAGTGTAAGTGAAGCATCGGATGTTGGCTCTAACGATGAAGCTATGAGCCCGGCAACGACGATGATAGCGAGGAGGACGAGCCGGACGCGATTATCGAGGAGGAGGAAGAGCAAGCTACGATTGATGAGGAAGAAAAAGATGAAGAAGTTTACTCGAACCCCGTTGACGATTCGCGACGTCTGCTACAAGATGCAGGTGGATTCTCGCCGCTTTGCTTTGACTTTGTCGACAATCGCGACCCCAACATAGTCGATGGGAATGGTGACACCTATTTGGAGACGGATGGTGAAGGTCAAGATGATCTAGCGGAGTCAGCCGGCGTTGATGAGGACATGGACAGTGACGTCGCCGAGACTGAGAACTCCGAGGATGACAGTCTTCGACGAGAGTTGAGTCGTGTCGCAAAGCTGATGAACGAATCGGGCGGGAGCATTTGCACATAAGTGCTCAAGGTGGGGTTTTCTTTTTGTTAAGCTGACATGAACAGCGTCTAACTATGATATTATGTTAACAGCGTCATGGATGTCTACAATGACGATCAGCTCGGTGAAATGAAGGTGGACGGATGGGATGTGTTTCCAGACAACGTGGCCGCTACAATTGTGGACGACCCGGCGGTGGACAAGATATATGATGGGTACTGTGGGCCATCGCAAAATATTATGTCAGCATCGAAGACACCACTCCATTTATTCTTCAATTTCTTGCCGAAGACATTATGGCGTCAAGTGGCGACCTAATCTGGAAGCAGACGCTGGAAACAAGACTTCAGAAAGCAGAGAAGGAAATCAGTGTCACGCATCGAACACAGCGTACTAGAGCTACATTACTCAGAAACCTTGAGAAATTCCAAAGGGTTTCACCCCATGAAGTTGTATTGGATTGATGCTCGCTCATGCTCTGAGTCCGTGTAAGAGAATGGATCTACATTGGTCTACTCAAGAGGTTGGGGTGCTTCCAACTGGGACCTTCAACAACGTCATGACACGCGACCGCTTTCGTGAGATTACTCGGTTAATCCACTTTACGTATAACACCGACACGGGTGCTTTAGCAGACCAAGCCTAGAAGATACGATCCATTTTGTCGGTGCTTGAGAAGAGCTTCAAAGAAGGCTATGTGCTTGGATCCCGTGTTGCTATCGACGAAGGTGTTCTTCCATCTCACAACCGTCGGAACCCTACAAGAACATTCATGAAAGACAAGCCGCACAGATGGGGTTCTAAATGAGTCATGACTTGCTGCGCGGAAACGGGATACTTCAAGAGGTACTTATACTGACTGGAAGCTCATAAATGCGTGATCTTATACTGACATGTACTGACACAAATGTATGTCATCTTGGGTGGAGCTGGACATTGGGAGGTCTGGGGATGCTGAAGGCTCTCAATCGATGGACACCAAAAATGAACCTGCTGCTGTGATTCGCAACATCGTGTGCGTGTTTCGAGGTCTGCCCTATGAAGGCCACCGGGTTGTTATCGGTGATCGATACTACACTTCAATACCATTAGCGCATCAATTGAGGACAATGCGCTTCAATTACGTGGGCACTATGCAGACGGATCGCAAAGAATGGTGCCAGGAGCTGACGTACCCGAAGAAAACGCGCCAAGCAAGGACACCACGGAGTTCGTTCAAGATGGCTGTTGCACACTCGAACCATGGGCTGGTTACGTTGATGCGGGCGGACAATACCATTATCTCCTTTCTGGCGTCGCAAGTAACTGCTGATACAACGACTGTGCGGCGACGTGAGAGGAAGGGATGAGCGAGTAACGTGACATGCCCAGGACTCGTTGCGGAATATCTACGCTACATGGGAGGCGTCAACCGTCTTGACCAACTGCGGCTTCAAGCATATTCGATACAGATGTATATAAGGTATGGATGTTATGCTGACATGGCGGGGTTATGAATTGTAGCTTATGTTGTACTGCTCAACAGATTCAACAAGTACTACAAAGGCCTCTTCCTTGGACAAGTAGATATGGCCTTGGTGAACGCATACATTGCGTTCAAGCACTTTGAGAGAAGAAGGCAAGAAAGAACTCTCACTTCGAAGTTCTAGCAAGATTGCACGAAGAACTCATCAGCCAGACAGAGGATTGTTTTACGAAGACAAGAGCGTCCTCTGACGGCCAGGACGTGACTGAGAGACCAAGCGTCGTGAAAGGCGAGCACGCTGTCACCCATACGACGGATTTTTGTATGAACAGCGGCGCTCAACGGCTACGTCAAAGACAATGCAAGGTGTGCTCCGTCTAAAACCAGAGGGTAAGAAGAGAGGGACGTCCATCTACTACTGTGTTCCGTGCTCTCAAGGCATGATATGTCTCGTTACGCTAAACAACAAGGTGCGCGGTCACGCGAAGAATGAAGGCCTAACATGCTTCCAGATTTGGCACATGGCCTGGCAGACCGGAGAGTGCGCGCTGAAGGCCAGCCATATTCACGACAAAGCACGAGTTACAGAGTAGGGTAGGCGCATCTAACCTTTGGTAATTGTATCTTCGTTCGTATTGCCTTCGATTGATCTGCGTTGGTGTGTTGGCCTTGGTGTTGCTAGCACAAATCAATCGGCTTGGTTTCCCTTCTAGCTTTCTCGATATGGCGAAATGCACTGTATGCCGACTGATCGCATGCTCTATCCTTGCCCTCCACAAATTCTTAAAATTCAGAATTTCTGGAACTGGTTGTGATTGGCTTAATTGAGTATGTCACACTACACATCATCTTTGCGGGAATTATTACCGAGGAGATTAGCTACAACCCGTGTAAAAAGTCCAAATTTAAACTGATTTTCAAAATGGCATAATTCATCGCATATGATTCATTATGCTGTTCAGAACAGCATAATGCGTTTTCTTATCACGTCCATGTCACCCCTTCGCGTTCAAGGTCTGAACGGCCTCACCTCTTCTGAGCTGTTACGACTCGTGCGGAACTATATTACCCGCCTTGGTGTGTGAAACTGTGTTATCCACACAGGAAGCGCAACATGTGACTTCCTCTTCAGTTTAGGTCTGGGCGACCGTGTGCCCCGTGGCACAGTATGTTGTGCTGGGCACGAGGTCAATCATTGGCCCCGTGCCGATCCAGTGGGAGGTGGGACAGTGTGTTCGTCGACTCCACGTCCGCGTACGGTCTCACCGAAAGATATTCCGTCTAGTAGTTCATGCCTGGGGAGCATTGCTCCGAGTCGTTCGTAACGACCCCCGTCTGATACAAGGTTATACCCGACATGTACGGGCGACGGCGTCGTCGACGGTCATCTTGACGTGGAACTTGGTTACCCACGTTCAGAGTCGTATTGGTGGAGGCTTCAAGAGTCTTGTTTGACTCCGTGTGGTACTTAATTACTCACACTAAAGGATGCGTGACGTACCTCTGCATTGGCCACGGTCTTGGCTTTCTTGACCACACGTGGATTTAATCCACCATTGCAGTTGTACTTATCAACAGTACGTCAGCCGAAGCCCGTACGGCGACGACTGACAGCGATGTGTGTTACTGGTGCTGTAGTCACACATGCTGGGCATGGGCTCTGTCGATCCGCATAGCATCAAGATGCAGGAGGCCCGACATCTCCCACAGGGTCTCCAACTTGACAGACCCGGACGTGACCTTGCGGTTAGTCACGCCGTCGAAGATATGATAACATTCTTCTGGCGGCGGCGCCGAAGGAGTCGACGTTGACTCCGAGCTTCTTCCTGGAGCTTCAGTCCTGACATCGTGTCGGGACGCTTGGATTGGTCCTGTGTTACCCACAGCCGTTACTTGTCTTGGTACAACGCCTGGAGCTTGTACCGGCCGGTGTGGAACTATGTTACCCACACTAGAGGTGCCGTTAGCAACCTCGGCGCTGGCCACGGTCTCGACCTCCCCGGTCTCACGTGGACTTACGTCTCTTATAGACGGGCGTCGTCCTTTACGGACTCCGTCGATGCTGTACGGCGCAATCGACTTGGTGCGCTGGAAGATGCTGGCATGGCATTTTCCCTCGCGGGTCTGGAGACATCCAAAACCCTTAGGCTTGTTGCAGGTTCGTTAGCAACAGAGGATTCCGCGGTATTTCACCGGCGTCCATGGGAGCCTCGGTTCCGGACAGAGGTTGGGAACATTACTCACCAATGCTCTGTCAGAACCCGGAGCCGGCTAGCCCCTAAGAGCCTACCACGCCAAATGGCTCAGGCTGCGTGCGTTCGTGGCGCAGCAAACCCAGTGGACATCGTACGTGTACACAACCACGTACAGTTTAAGGGTGCGTCGTTCGTGGCACCGCGTACCAAGCGTACGTGTTCGCGACCACGTACGGCTTAATGTTGTGCAGGTATTCGAACCTGTGGCAACCAGGTCTACATAGACCATTGTCATTGCTCTCACACAGAGCGTTGGAAATACCCCGGCGGCGTACAAAATCAATTGACGCCACAGGCATCAAAACTTCCAAGAGATATTCACACACCCGTACCCTCGCGTGTACTATCAGCAACCAAGCGTTGCTTTTCGCCAACTCGTGAGACAAAGTCCCTCACCCGCAAAGCCTTCGCGGTGCGCGCCGCCCGCGCACCCGCCACGAAGACTCGGGACCACTACTGGTGGCCGGGGTATCCTTGGCGAGACGGCCGCGGCTTGCGCCAGCGACCACTAGGTCCTTGAGCTTTCCGGAATGGTTTCTTTACCACTCCAGTCGAAGGACACACTCGTTGGTAGTGCTCCAGTCCACCGCGTGTATAGCAGCGGACCGAAACAACTCAGCGAGCTCAAGTCAATGGGCTCTGGATCGTTGTCCACGACGACAACTGGTCCAACAACCGAAGTGCCAGCCTGTTTATGACTGTACTCTTCTTGGAGGGCGAGCTTAATCGCATCCTCCATGGTGGATGCGTGCGCGGAGCAGCAGTGTGCGCGCGGGACCGACCTTCAAGCCGTCCATGAAGACCGTTGTCTTGACGTCTTTAGCGAGAGGGTTTCCAACCAGAGATGACGCCAACGTGCGCATCTCTTGAACGTACGCGTACAGCTCACGTTTCCCCTGCTTGCAAGCGAGAAATCGTGAACGGTATCGTTCGCCGGGAGAAAAGCAGCGCGAAGCCGCTCGCACAACTTTGTCCAAGATGCGAATCATTGTGGTAACGTCGTCTCCGTAACGGGGTACACCGACGTGTACCCAAGTCACATAAAGAGTGACGAATGTCACTGTTTAGAGTCTATGGTACATGGTACCGGTTGGCTGTGAGCCAACCATGGACGCTCTTTAGCTTTTACTATAGATGACTTAGAGTTTGTATGCTACAAGCTTAAGTCAGCTATAAAATAAATTCAGTCTTTATCTTGCTATCAAGCCCGCAGATAGTTCCCTTAGGCCGGGAACTGTGAACCTATCGTTCACTGAGAGCCTTTGCTCTCTTACGCTTCCTCACGGCAAGGTGCTGTGTGACCCTGTCACACTTTGAAGCACTTAAGTCAAACTCGCGCCTTCACGGATAGATTGAACTACCTGATCATCTGTAATCTCAAGGAGTTAGTCACGATGGACCGCAGTGAGTTTGCTCACTTGAACGACTCGCAGTTCGAGTCTGTTCGGAAGATTGGAGGCATCTTCGGAAGAGATGTCCTTCGAGGCTTGGCATCGGCAACGCCAGCCGAGCAAGAAGAGCGCGTGACTGCGTTCAATGCGAACGAGCGCGAGGTCATCGCGCATGTGCAGGGAAACCTGCAGGCTTCTATGACCAAGCTGAAGCCGGTACAACCCAAGACTTTACGGCTGGTTGAACCTCCGTTCGAAGGGAAGGAAGACGAAAACCTCCACTTCTGGATCCGAGAAGCAGAGATCGCCATGAGGGCGGGTCTCGTTACGGATGAAGACCTATGCGTTGCGTTTGCGTTGTCCAATCTTGGCGGTCGTGCCCAGAATTGGGCATACACGCTACCAAATCAACTTGGACATTCATCATATGCGCTACCTTGTTTTTCTGTGCACCTCAGAGACATGTACGGCGATCTCCAAGGTGGGCCGGCCCGGTATGAAGTGTTCATGGCGACTCAAACTTCTCGCGTGCGAGATTACAGACGAAAGCAGAATTTAACAGTACGATTCGCACGTCTCTGCGCCCCCTCCATCCCCGAGGTTCGGCAAGCTCAACCTGATGATGCAGCGATTCTTTTCAAAGGGCTGAATCTGGAACAAAGCCTGCTAGACTTATGAATGACTTAGTACTCGCGTACGGCCTACAAAATGTTGATGGGGAGAATTTACTACGCAGTGTTCAGAACTGTGTGCGCACATACCGCCGTACAGCGTTGCATGACAATGACTACATCGACGAAATGGTAAGCCTCGCATCGACACCTCGATTTCGCGACAGTATGAACGACACTACCTCGTTTGCTTTCGGCTTCGACATTGATGACAATAACGTCCCTATTCTCGGTCGTGTGGAGGAGATGACCCTCTCGTAATTGGATTTGCTATCAAGTCTACCCTTCGGTGTCTGGTCAATACCAGCAATTTTGTGCTGCATGTCGATGCGACTTTCAAACTAAACAGTCGAGGATAAGTTCTCGCGTGCGAGATTACACACGAAAGCAGAATTTAACAGTACGATTCGCACGTCTCTGCGCCCCTCCATCCCCGAGGTCCGGCAAGCTCAACCTGATGATGCAGCGATTCTTTTCAAAGGGCTGAATCTGGAACAAAGCCTGCTAGACTTATGAATGACTTAGTACTCGCGTACGGCCTACAAAATGTTGATGGGGAGAATTTACTACGCAGTGTTCAGAACTGTGTGCGCACATACCGCCGTACAGCGTTGCATGACAATGACTACATCGACGAAATGGTAAGCCTCGCATCGACACCTCGATTTCGCGACAGTATGAACGACACTACCTCGTTTGCTTTCGGCTTCGACATTGATGACAATAACGTCCCTATTCTCGGTCGTGTGGAGGGAGATGACCCTCTCGTAATTGGATTTGCTATCAAGTCTACCCTTCGGTGTCTGGTCAATACCAGCAATTTTGTGCTGCATGTCGATGCGACTTTCAAACTAAACAGTCGAGGATAAGTTCTCGCGTGCGAGAATACACACGAAAGCAGAATTTAACAGTACGATTCGCACGTCTCTGCGCCCCTCCATCCCCGAGGTTCGGCAAGCTCAACCTGATGATGAAGCGTTTTGTTTCAAAGGGCTGAATCTGGAACAAAGCCTGCTAGACTTATGAATGACTTAGTACTCGCGTACGGCCTACAAAATGTTGATGGGGAGAATTTACTACGCAGTGTTCAGAACTGTGTGCGCACATACCGCCGTACAGCGTTGCATGACAATGACTACATCGACGAAATGGTAAGCCTCGCATCGACACCTCGATTTCGCGACAGTATGAACGACACTACCTCGTTTGCTTTCGGCTTCGACATTGATGACAATAACGTCCCTATTCTCGGTCGTGTGGAGGGAGATGACCCTCTCGTAATTGGATTTGCTATCAAGTCTACCCTTCGGTGTCTGGTCAATGCCAGCAATTTTGTGCTGCATGTCGATGCGACTTTCAAACTAAACAGTCGAGGATAAGTTCTCGCGTGCGAGATTACACACGAAAGCAGAATTTAACAGTACGATTCGCACGTCTCTGCGCCCCTCCATCCCCGAGGTTCGGCAAGCTCAACCTGATGATGCAGCGTTTTGTTTCAAAGGGCTGAATCTGGAACAAAGCCTGCTAGACTTATGAATGACTTAGTACTCGCGTACGGCCTACAAAATGTTGATGGGGAGAATTTACTACGCAGTGTTCAGAACTGTGTGCGCACATACCGCCGTACAGCGTTGCATGACAATGACTACATCGACGAAATGGTAAGCCTCGCATCGACACCTCGATTTCGCGACAGTATGAACGACACTACCTCGTTTGCTTTCGGCTTCGACATTGATGACAATAACGTCCCTATTCTCGGTCGTGTGGAGGGAGATGACCCTCTCGTAATTGGATTTGCTATCAAGTCTACCCTTCGGTGTCTGGTCAATGCCAGCAATTTTGTGCTGCATGTCGATGCGACTTTCAAACTAAACAGTCGAGGATAAGTTCTCGCGTGCGAGATTACACACGAAAGCAGAATTTAACAGTACGATTCGCACGTCTCTGCGCCCCTCCATCCCCGAGGTTCGGCAAGCTCAACCTGATGATGCAGCGTTTTGTTTCAAAGGGCTGAATCTGGAACAAAGCCTGCTAGACTTATGAATGACTTAGTACTCGCGTACGGCCTACAAAATGTTGATGGGGAGAATTTACTACGCAGTGTTCAGAACTGTGTGCGCACATACCGCCGTACAGCATTGCATGACAATGACTACATCGACGAAATGGTAAGCCTCGCATCGACACCTCGATTTCGCGACAGTATGAACGACACTACCTCGTTTGCTTTCGGCTTCGACATTGATGACAATAACGTCCCTATTCTCGGTCGTGTGGAGGGAGATGACCCTCTCGTAATTGGATTTGCTATCAAGTCTACCCTTCGGTGTCTGGTCAATACCAGCAATTTTGTGCTGCATGTCGATGCGACTTTCAAACTAAACAGTCGAGGATAAGTTCTCGCGTGCGAGATTACACACGAAAGCAGAATTTAACAGTACGATTCGCACGTCTCTGCGCCCTCCATCCCCGAGGTTCGGCAAGCTCAACCTGATGATGCAGCGTTTTGTTTCAAAGGGCTGAATCTGGAACAAAGCCTGCTAGACTTATGAATGACTTAGTACTCGCGTACGGCCTACAAAATGTTGATGGGGAGAATTTACTACGCAGTGTTCAGAACTGTGTGCGCACATACCGCCGTACAGCGTTGCATGACAATGACTACATCGACGAAATGGTAAGCCTCGCATCGACACCTCGATTTCGCGACAGTATGAACGACACTACCTCGTTTGCTTTCGGCTTCGACATTGATGACAATAACGTCCCTATTCTCGGTCGTGTGGAGGGAGATGACCCTCTCGTAATTGGATTTGCTATCAAGTCTACCCTTCGGTGTCTGGTCAATGCCAGCAATTTTGTGCTGCATGTCGATGCGACTTTCAAACTAAACAGTCGAGGATAAGTTCTCGCGTGCGAGATTACACACGAAAGCAGAATTTAACAGTACGATTCGCACGTCTCTGCGCCCCTCCATCCCCGAGGTTCGGCAAGCTCAACCTGATGATGCAGCGTTTTGTTTCAAAGGGCTGAATCTGGAACAAAGCCTGCTAGACTTATGAATGACTTAGTACTCGCGTACGGCCTACAAAATGTTGATGGGGAGAATTTACTACGCAGTGTTCAGAACTGTGTGCGCACATACCGCCGTACAGCGTTGCATGACAATGACTACATCGACGAAATGGTAAGCCTCGCATCGACACCTCGATTTCGCGACAGTATGAACGACACTACCTCGTTTGCTTTCGGCTTCGACATTGATGACAATAACGTCCCTATTCTCGGTCGTGTGGAGGAGATGACCCTCTCGTAATTGGATTTGCTATCAAGTCTACCCTTCGGTGTCTGGTCAATGCCAGCAATTTTGTGCTGCATGTCGATGCGACTTTCAAACTAAACAGTCGAGGATAAGTTCTCGCGTGCGAGATTACACACGAAAGCAGAATTTAACAGTACGATTCGCACGTCTCTGCGCCCCCTCCATCCCCGAGGTTCGGCAAGCTCAACCTGATGATGCAGCGTTTTGTTTCAAAGGGCTGAATCTGGAACAAAGCCTGCTAGACTTATGAATGACTTAGTACTCGCGTACGGCCTACAAAATGTTGATGGGGAGAATTTACTACGCAGTGTTCAGAACTGTGTGCGCACATACCGCCGTACAGCATTGCATGACAATGACTACATCGACGAAATGGTAAGCCTCGCATCGACACCTCGATTTCGCGACAGTATGAACGACACTACCTCGTTTGCTTTCGGCTTCGACATTGATGACAATAACGTCCCTATTCTCGGTCGTGTGGAGGAGATGACCCTCTCGTAATTGGATTTGCTATCAAGTCTACCCTTCGGTGTCTGGTCAATGCCAGCAATTTTGTGCTGCATGTCGATGCGACTTTCAAACTAAACAGTCGAGGATAAGTTCTCGCGTGCGAGATTACACACGAAAGCAGAATTTAACAGTACGATTCGCACGTCTCTGCGCCCCTCCATCCCCGAGGTTCGGCAAGCTCAACCTGATGATGCAGCGATTCTTTCAAAGGGCTGAATCTGGAACAAAGCCTGCTAGACTTATGAATGACTTAGTACTCGCGTACGGCCTACAAAATGTTGATGGGGAGAATTTACTACGCAGTGTTCAGAACTGTGTGCGCACATACCGCCGTACAGCGTTGCATGACAATGACTACATCGACGAAATGGTAAGCCTCGCATCGACACCTCGATTTCGCGACAGTATGAACGACACTACCTCGTTTGCTTTCGGCTTCGACATTGATGACAATAACGTCCCTATTCTCGGTCGTGTGGAGGGAGATGACCCTCTCGTAATTGGATTTGCTATCAAGTCTACCCTTCGGTGTCTGGTCAATGCCAGCAATTTTGTGCTGCATGTCGATGCGACTTTCAAACTAAACAGTCGAGGATAAGTTCTCGCGTGCGAGATTACACACGAAAGCAGAATTTAACAGTACGATTCGCACGTCTCTGCGCCCCTCCATCCCCGAGGTTCGGCAAGCTCAACCTGATGATGCAGCGTTTTGTTTCAAAGGGCTGAATCTGGAACAAAGCCTGCTAGACTTATGAATGACTTAGTACTCGCGTACGGCCTACAAAATGTTGATGGGGAGAATTTACTACGCAGTGTTCAGAACTGTGTGCGCACATACCGCCGTACAGCATTGCATGACAATGACTACATCGACGAAATGGTAAGCCTCGCATCGACACCTCGATTTCGCGACAGTATGAACGACACTACCTCGTTTGCTTTCGGCTTCGACATTGATGACAATAACGTCCCTATTCTCGGTCGTGTGGAGGAGATGACCCTCTCGTAATTGGATTTGCTATCAAGTCTACCCTTCGGTGTCTGGTCAATGCCAGCAATTTTGTGCTGCATGTCGATGCGACTTTCAAACTAAACAGTCGAGGATAAGTTCTCGCGTGCGAGATTACACACGAAAGCAGAATTTAACAGTACGATTCGCACGTCTCTGCGCCCCTCCATCCCCGAGGTTCGGCAAGCTCAACCTGATGATGCAGCGTTTTGTTTCAAAGGGCTGAATCTGGAACAAAGCCTGCTAGACTTATGAATGACTTAGTACTCGCGTACGGCCTACAAAATGTTGATGGGGAGAATTTACTACGCAGTGTTCAGAACTGTGTGCGCACATACCGCCGTACAGCATTGCATGACAATGACTACATCGACGAAATGGTAAGCCTCGCATCGACACCTCGATTTCGCGACAGTATGAACGACACTACCTCGTTTGCTTTCGGCTTCGACATTGATGACAATAACGTCCCTATTCTCGGTCGTGTGGAGGGAGATGACCCTCTCGTAATTGGATTTGCTATCAAGTCTACCCTTCGGTGTCTGGTCAATGCCAGCAATTTTGTGCTGCATGTCGATGCGACTTTCAAACTAAACAGTCGAGGATAAGTTCTCGCGTGCGAGATTACACACGAAAGCAGAATTTAACAGTACGATTCGCACGTCTCTGCGCCCCCTCCATCCCCGAGGTTCGGCAAGCTCAACCTGATGATGCAGCGATTCTTTTCAAAGGGCTGAATCTGGAACAAAGCCTGCTAGACTTATGAATGACTTAGTACTCGCGTACGGCCTACAAAATGTTGATGGGGAGAATTTACTACGCAGTGTTCAGAACTGTGTGCGCACATACCGCCGTACAGCGTTGCATGACAATGACTACATCGACGAAATGGTAAGCCTCGCATCGACACCTCGATTTCGCGACAGTATGAACGACACTACCTCGTTTGCTTTCGGCTTCGACATTGATGACAATAACGTCCCTATTCTCGGTCGTGTGGAGGGAGATGACCCTCTCGTAATTGGATTTGCTATCAAGTCTACCCTTCGGTGTCTGGTCAATGCCAGCAATTTTGTGCTGCATGTCGATGCGACTTTCAAACTAAACAGTCGAGGATAAGTTCTCGCGTGCGAGATTACACACGAAAGCAGAATTTAACAGTACGATTCGCACGTCTCTGCGCCCCTCCATCCCCGAGGTTCGGCAAGCTCAACCTGATGATGCAGCGATTCTTTTCAAAGGGCTGAATCTGGAACAAAGCCTGCTAGACTTATGAATGACTTAGTACTCGCGTACGGCCTACAAAATGTTGATGGGGAGAATTTACTACGCAGTGTTCAGAACTGTGTGCGCACATACCGCCGTACAGCATTGCATGACAATGACTACATCGACGAAATGGTAAGCCTCGCATCGACACCTCGATTTCGCGACAGTATGAACGACACTACCTCGTTTGCTTTCGGCTTCGACATTGATGACAATAACGTCCCTATTCTCGGTCGTGTGGAGGGAGATGACCCTCTCGTAATTGGATTTGCTATCAAGTCTACCCTTCGGTGTCTGGTCAATGCCAGCAATTTTGTGCTGCATGTCGATGCGACTTTCAAACTAAACAGTCGAGGATAAGTTCTCGCGTGCGAGATTACACACGAAAGCAGAATTTAACAGTACGATTCGCACGTCTCTGCGCCCCCTCCATCCCCGAGGTTCGGCAAGCTCAACCTGATGATGCAGCGTTTTGTTTCAAAGGGCTGAATCTGGAACAAAGCCTGCTAGACTTATGAATGACTTAGTACTCGCGTACGGCCTACAAAATGTTGATGGGGAGAATTTACTACGCAGTGTTCAGAACTGTGTGCGCACATACCGCCGTACAGCGTTGCATGACAATGACTACATCGACGAAATGGTAAGCCTCGCATCGACACCTCGATTTCGCGACAGTATGAACGACACTACCTCGTTTGCTTTCGGCTTCGACATTGATGACAATAACGTCCCTATTCTCGGTCGTGTGGAGGGAGATGACCCTCTCGTAATTGGATTTGCTATCAAGTCTACCCTTCGGTGTCTGGTCAATGCCAGCAATTTTGTGCTGCATGTCGATGCGACTTTCAAACTAAACAGTCGAGGATAAGTTCTCGCGTGCGAGATTACACACGAAAGCAGAATTTAACAGTACGATTCGCACGTCTCTGCGCCCCCTCCATCCCCGAGGTCCGGCAAGCTCAACCTGATGATGCAGCGTTTTTTTCAAAGGGCTGAATCTGGAACAAAGCCTGCTAGACTTATGAATGACTTAGTACTCGCGTACGGCCTACAAAATGTTGATGGGGAGAATTTACTACGCAGTGTTCAGAACTGTGTGCGCACATACCGCCGTACAGCGTTGCATGACAATGACTACATCGACGAAATGGTAAGCCTCGCATCGACACCTCGATTTCGCGACAGTATGAACGACACTACCTCGTTTGCTTTCGGCTTCGACATTGATGACAATAACGTCCCTATTCTCGGTCGTGTGGAGGGAGATGACCCTCTCGTAATTGGATTTGCTATCAAGTCTACCCTTCGGTGTCTGGTCAATGCCAGCAATTTTGTGCTGCATGTCGATGCGACTTTCAAACTAAACAGTCGAGGATAAGTTCTCGCGTGCGAGATTACACACGAAAGCAGAATTTAACAGTACGATTCGCACGTCTCTGCGCCCCTCCATCCCCGAGGTCCGGCAAGCTCAACCTGATGATGCAGCGATTCTTTTCAAAGGGCTGAATCTGGAACAAAGCCTGCTAGACTTATGAATGACTTAGTACTCGCGTACGGCCTACAAAATGTTGATGGGGAGAATTTACTACGCAGTGTTCAGAACTGTGTGCGCACATACCGCCGTACAGCGTTGCATGACAATGACTACATCGACGAAATGGTAAGCCTCGCATCGACACCTCGATTTCGCGACAGTATGAACGACACTACCTCGTTTGCTTTCGGCTTCGACATTGATGACAATAACGTCCCTATTCTCGGTCGTGTGGAGGAGATGACCCTCTCGTAATTGGATTTGCTATCAAGTCTACCCTTCGGTGTCCTGGTCAATGCCAGCAATTTTGTGCTGCATGTCGATGCGACTTTCAAACTAAACAGTCGAGGATAAGTTCTCGCGTGCGAGATTACACACGAAAGCAGAATTTAACAGTACGATTCGCACGTCTCTGCGCCCCTCCATCCCGAGGTCCGGCAAGCTCAACCTGATGATGCAGCGATTCTTTTCAAAGGGCTGAATCTGGAACAAAGCCTGCTAGACTTATGAATGACTTAGTACTCGCGTACGGCCTACAAAATGTTGATGGGGAGAATTTACTACGCAGTGTTCAGAACTGTGTGCGCACATACCGCCGTACAGCGTTGCATGACAATGACTACATCGACGAAATGGTAAGCCTCGCATCGACACCTCGATTTCGCGACAGTATGAACGACACTACCTCGTTTGCTTTCGGCTTCGACATTGATGACAATAACGTCCCTATTCTCGGTCGTGTGGAGGGAGATGACCCTCTCGTATTGGATTTGCTATCAAGTCTACCCTTCGGTGTCTGGTCAATGCCAGCAATTTTGTGCTGCATGTCGATGCGACTTTCAAACTAAACAGTCGAGGATAAGTTCTCGCGTGCGAGATTACACACGAAAGCAGAATTTAACAGTACGATTCGCACGTCTCTGCGCCCCTCCATCCCCGAGGTTCGGCAAGCTCAACCTGATGATGCAGCGTTTTGTTTCAAAGGGCTGAATCTGGAACAAAGCCTGCTAGACTTATGAATGACTTAGTACTCGCGTACGGCCTACAAAATGTTGATGGGGAGAATTTACTACGCAGTGTTCAGAACTGTGTGCGCACATACCGCCGTACAGCGTTGCATGACAATGACTACATCGACGAAATGGTAAGCCTCGCATCGACACCTCGATTTCGCGACAGTATGAACGACACTACCTCGTTTGCTTTCGGCTTCGACATTGATGACAATAACGTCCCTATTCTCGGTCGTGTGGAGGGAGATGACCCTCTCGTAATTGGATTTGCTATCAAGTCTACCCTTCGGTGTCTGGTCAATGCCAGCAATTTTGTGCTGCATGTCGATGCGACTTTCAAACTAAACAGTCGAGGATAAGTTCTCGCGTGCGAGATTACACACGAAAGCAGAATTTAACAGTACGATTCGCACGTCTCTGCGCCCTCCATCCCCGAGGTCCGGCAAGCTCAACCTGATGATGCAGCGATTCTTTTCAAAGGGCTGAATCTGGAACAAAGCCTGCTAGACTTATGAATGACTTAGTACTCGCGTACGGCCTACAAAATGTTGATGGGGAGAATTTACTACGCAGTGTTCAGAACTGTGTGCGCACATACCGCCGTACAGCGTTGCATGACAATGACTACATCGACGAAATGGTAAGCCTCGCATCGACACCTCGATTTCGCGACAGTATGAACGACACTACCTCGTTTGCTTTCGGCTTCGACATTGATGACAATAACGTCCCTATTCTCGGTCGTGTGGAGGGAGATGACCCTCTCGTAATTGGATTTGCTATCAAGTCTACCCTTCGGTGTCTGGTCAATGCCAGCAATTTTGTGCTGCATGTCGATGCGACTTTCAAACTAAACAGTCGAGGATAAGTTCTCGCGTGCGAGATTACACACGAAAGCAGAATTTAACAGTACGATTCGCACGTCTCTGCGCCCCTCCATCCCCGAGGTCCGGCAAGCTCAACCTGATGATGCAGCGATTCTTTTCAAAGGGCTGAATCTGGAACAAAGCCTGCTAGACTTATGAATGACTTAGTACTCGCGTACGGCCTACAAAATGTTGATGGGGAGAATTTACTACGCAGTGTTCAGAACTGTGTGCGCACATACCGCCGTACAGCGTTGCATGACAATGACTACATCGACGAAATGGTAAGCCTCGCATCGACACCTCGATTTCGCGACAGTATGAACGACACTACCTCGTTTGCTTTCGGCTTCGACATTGATGACAATAACGTCCCTATTCTCGGTCGTGTGGAGGGAGATGACCCTCTCGTAATTGGATTTGCTATCAAGTCTACCCTTCGGTGTCTGGTCAATGCCAGCAATTTTGTGCTGCATGTCGATGCGACTTTCAAACTAAACAGTCGAGGATAAGTTCTCGCGTGCGAGATTACACACGAAAGCAGAATTTAACAGTACGATTCGCACGTCTCTGCGCCCCTCCATCCCCGAGGTTCGGCAAGCTCAACCTGATGATGCAGCGTTTTTTTTCAAAGGGCTGAATCTGGAACAAAGCCTGCTAGACTTATGAATGACTTAGTACTCGCGTACGGCCTACAAAATGTTGATGGGGAGAATTTACTACGCAGTGTTCAGAACTGTGTGCGCACATACCGCCGTACAGCGTTGCATGACAATGACTACATCGACGAAATGGTAAGCCTCGCATCGACACCTCGATTTCGCGACAGTATGAACGACACTACCTCGTTTGCTTTCGGCTTCGACATTGATGACAATAACGTCCCTATTCTCGGTCGTGTGGAGGGAGATGACCCTCTCGTAATTGGATTTGCTATCAAGTCTACCCTTCGGTGTCTGGTCAATGCCAGCAATTTTGTGCTGCATGTCGATGCGACTTTCAAACTAAACAGTCGAGGATAAGTTCTCGCGTGCGAGATTACACACGAAAGCAGAATTTAACAGTACGATTCGCACGTCTCTGCGCCCCCTCCATCCCCGAGGTCCGGCAAGCTCAACCTGATGATGCAGCGTTTTGTTTCAAAGGGCTGAATCTGGAACAAAGCCTGCTAGACTTATGAATGACTTAGTACTCGCGTACGGCCTACAAAATGTTGATGGGGAGAATTTACTACGCAGTGTTCAGAACTGTGTGCGCACATACCGCCGTACAGCGTTGCATGACAATGACTACATCGACGAAATGGTAAGCCTCGCATCGACACCTCGATTTCGCGACAGTATGAACGACACTACCTCGTTTGCTTTCGGCTTCGACATTGATGACAATAACGTCCCTATTCTCGGTCGTGTGGAGGGAGATGACCCTCTCGTAATTGGATTTGCTATCAAGTCTACCCTTCGGTGTCTGGTCAATGCCAGCAATTTTGTGCTGCATGTCGATGCGACTTTCAAACTAAACAGTCGAGGATAAGTTCTCGCGTGCGAGATTACACACGAAAGCAGAATTTAACAGTACGATTCGCACGTCTCTGCGCCCTCCATCCCCGAGGTTCGGCAAGCTCAACCTGATGATGCAGCGATTCTTTTCAAAGGGCTGAATCTGGAACAAAGCCTGCTAGACTTATGAATGACTTAGTACTCGCGTACGGCCTACAAAATGTTGATGGGGAGAATTTACTACGCAGTGTTCAGAACTGTGTGCGCACATACCGCCGTACAGCGTTGCATGACAATGACTACATCGACGAAATGGTAAGCCTCGCATCGACACCTCGATTTCGCGACGAGTATGAACGACACTACCTCGTTTGCTTTCGGCTTCGACATTGATGACAATAACGTCCCTATTCTCGGTCGTGTGGAGGGAGATGACCCTCTCGTAATTGGATTTGCTATCAAGTCTACCCTTCGGTGTCTGGTCAATGCCAGCAATTTTGTGCTGCATGTCGATGCGACTTTCAAACTAAACAGTCGAGGATAAGTTCTCGCGTGCGAGATTACACACGAAAGCAGAATTTAACAGTACGATTCGCACGTCTCTGCGCCCCTCCATCCCCGAGGTCCGGCAAGCTCAACCTGATGATGCAGCGATTCTTTTCAAAGGGCTGAATCTGGAACAAAGCCTGCTAGACTTATGAATGACTTAGTACTCGCGTACGGCCTACAAAATGTTGATGGGGAGAATTTACTACGCAGTGTTCAGAACTGTGTGCGCACATACCGCCGTACAGCATTGCATGACAATGACTACATCGACGAAATGGTAAGCCTCGCATCGACACCTCGATTTCGCGACAGTATGAACGACACTACCTCGTTTGCTTTCGGCTTCGACATTGATGACAATAACGTCCCTATTCTCGGTCGTGTGGAGGGAGATGACCCTCTCGTAATTGGATTTGCTATCAAGTCTACCCTTCGGTGTCTGGTCAATGCCAGCAATTTTGTGCTGCATGTCGATGCGACTTTCAAACTAAACAGTCGAGGATAAGTTCTCGCGTGCGAGATTACACACGAAAGCAGAATTTAACAGTACGATTCGCACGTCTCTGCGCCCCTCCATCCCCGAGGTTCGGCAAGCTCAACCTGATGATGCAGCGTTTTGTTTCAAAGGGCTGAATCTGGAACAAAGCCTGCTAGACTTATGAATGACTTAGTACTCGCGTACGGCCTACAAAATGTTGATGGGGAGAATTTACTACGCAGTGTTCAGAACTGTGTGCGCACATACCGCCGTACAGCGTTGCATGACAATGACTACATCGACGAAATGGTAAGCCTCGCATCGACACCTCGATTTCGCGACAGTATGAACGACACTACCTCGTTTGCTTTCGGCTTCGACATTGATGACAATAACGTCCCTATTCTCGGTCGTGTGGAGGGAGATGACCCTCTCGTAATTGGATTTGCTATCAAGTCTACCCTTCGGTGTCTGGTCAATGCCAGCAATTTTGTGCTGCATGTCGATGCGACTTTCAAACTAAACAGTCGAGGATAAGTTCTCGCGTGCGAGATTACACACGAAAGCAGAATTTAACAGTACGATTCGCACGTCTCTGCGCCCCTCCATCCCCGAGGTTCGGCAAGCTCAACCTGATGATGCAGCGTTTTGTTTCAAAGGGCTGAATCTGGAACAAAGCCTGCTAGACTTATGAATGACTTAGTACTCGCGTACGGCCTACAAAATGTTGATGGGGAGAATTTACTACGCAGTGTTCAGAACTGTGTGCGCACATACCGCCGTACAGCGTTGCATGACAATGACTACATCGACGAAATGGTAAGCCTCGCATCGACACCTCGATTTCGCGACAGTATGAACGACACTACCTCGTTTGCTTTCGGCTTCGACATTGATGACAATAACGTCCCTATTCTCGGTCGTGTGGAGGGAGATGACCCTCTCGTAATTGGATTTGCTATCAAGTCTACCCTTCGGTGTCTGGTCAATGCCAGCAATTTTGTGCTGCATGTCGATGCGACTTTCAAACTAAACAGTCGAGGATAAGTTCTCGCGTGCGAGATTACACACGAAAGCAGAATTTAACAGTACGATTCGCACGTCTCTGCGTCCCCTCCATCCCCGAGGTCCGGCAAGCTCAACCTGATGATGCAGCGTTTTGTTTCAAAGGGCTGAATCTGGAACAAAGCCTGCTAGACTTATGAATGACTTAGTACTCGCGTACGGCCTACAAAATGTTGATGGGGAGAATTTACTACGCAGTGTTCAGAACTGTGTGCGCACATACCGCCGTACAGCGTTGCATGACAATGACTACATCGACGAAATGGTAAGCCTCGCATCGACACCTCGATTTCGCGACAGTATGAACGACACTACCTCGTTTGCTTTCGGCTTCGACATTGATGACAATAACGTCCCTATTCTCGGTCGTGTGGAGGAGATGACCCTCTCGTAATTGGATTTGCTATCAAGTCTACCCTTCGGTGTCTGGTCAATGCCAGCAATTTTGTGCTGCATGTCGATGCGACTTTCAAACTAAACAGTCGAGGATAAGTTCTCGCGTGCGAGATTACACACGAAAGCAGAATTTAACAGTACGATTCGCACGTCTCTGCGCCCCCTCCATCCCCGAGGTTCGGCAAGCTCAACCTGATGATGCAGCGTTTTGTTTCAAAGGGCTGAATCTGGAACAAAGCCTGCTAGACTTATGAATGACTTAGTAAAGTCGTGTCTTGGTGCGTTTCAAAATACCTTTTCCTATCAGATTCTGATAGTTGTAGCCGCATAGAACGCAACTTGCGACCGCTTTCTCCTTGATCCATGCAGACGTCCTGACCTTATTTCTAGGGTTCGTAGCAGCAAATTCCTTAGTCCATGTATTCCCGTGTTCTTCTGTAGTAGAATCCGAACAAACTCACGAGGGAAGCTGGCGCTTCCTGTAAACCCTTGGTTGTACTGTAGTCTGCAAGTCTTAGAATAAGATCGGTCAAACCTCTCGTCAGGTACTCTTACACTGCTGTAGTGATACCTGCAATAGTGTACCCACCTCAGAGTCTTATCCTACGCCAGCTTTAGCTGAAGTCGTTCTTTACCATCAGCCCGATGCGTGGTCAGGTCATGAAGATCGCCACTCCACTACACCTTCACAAAATCCCAGAACGCAGCGTGGACCCTCGTGTTGATGTAGATGATGCCAGGTTCGGCGGGAGAGGATGCTAGTGCCGGTGGTGGGGGCTTCGATATGTTGGTGTTGAGTGTTGAGTGGCAACTATTTTTATTGTGCGACCGTGTTCAAATGGAGGTGAACTAGATGGCATTCGTTGATGTCATGCCATGAATACAATTCCGAATTTAAACTTCGGTTGTTCATGTGATTTTGGATACTACCGATGCAACCGCGGTTAAATACGACGCATTAGCGAAATAGGGCTCTGGATATTCTCCTCGTCGGCCGTAGTACATGCAGGCATACATGCTCCTCAGCAACGATACCCAGCTCATATCCATTAAATAGATCGGGACACTCATAAAGCCGTACATCAAGACGGCCCCTTTGCCGCACAGAACGATCACCTTGGTATTGCCGGTGTTTGTATCACGAATGCCTTGTGCAATCTACTTGAAATACTTAATGCCCTTCACGTTGCGGCTGAACACCTTCTTCTCGCCAGGATAATCTCCGCGACCTACTTCGAGTGCAGCAACCGGGAAGCCATCGCTTTTATCAACTGCAATATGAACCTGCTTGGCAGGCTTGGGCACGTCACACCTTAGGCTGGAGATCTGTATCAAGACGTTTCCGCATAGCTTGGAGATAGCTCCGCGCAACGTGGAACGGCGGCGTGCCGAGTTATGCCAGAGAAAAACAACTCGGCACACTACCGAGATATGCTAGCTCAGCACTATACTTAAATTTAATACTAGTGTCTACCTGCCAAGTTTATAGCATGTTCGTACATGTATGAAGGCAGTGTATAACACGGTAGATTATTAAAACGAATAAAGTGACGTTGATATTAATACCGAGTCAGAAAACCGGAATGGTACAGAACCAGCATTGTCATCGCATTTAAAAGGCAAGGCAGAGTCTATAATCAGCTTCGCGGGCATGCAATTGTAGGGGGCATCGGGACAAATGATACCCTGTGGTGGATTCTGGGTCAAAGCCAGCTTCCGCCGCCAGACGTGAACTTCAAAGACTTGACAACTAGACAGTGAGCGACCTGGTGCAATCAAGTCAATCACAGAAGAATCTACGCCTGACCCTGGTGCATCAAGGTCAGCGTGCTTCATTGGCGATGGCAGAGCCAGACATCTGGACCTGACCAAACTTTCATGGATCTCATAGAACAGGCCGCCAGTGATCCAAGTGGAATCTCGGGCTGCTTTACGTGTTCCCTTTCATGCTGCCATCAGCATGAAGGTTTCATACTTTCATTGAGAAGGATGGATGGTGACGACTGTCCAAATCTCTCACTCTTCATTTTGCTAGTTACACATCAAGCTACCAATACACTAGGCTACAAGTTCCAGCAGGATCGCCACCTGCCCTGTCTCGTGTTTGGAGTTTCTTCAACCTCCGTAAAACAGCATATACCCGTGAAAACGACAACCTCAACTAGTCGGACTTGTCTCCTCGGTAGGTCGCCGCGAGTGGGTCGCCTCGGGCAGGTCGCCTCGGGCAGGTCGTCTCGGGCAGGTCGTCTCGTGCAGGTCGTCTCGTGCAGGTCAGGTCGCCTTTGACAGGACGCTCCTCAAACTTGCAATATTGGTTCTGAGACGATGGGGCAAAGCTCTCACGCGCTACCTTTCAATACAGATATTTGGCAAAAACATAGTTCGGCGGGGATGGCCGATGCCATGTTTTCATCTTGCCCTTCTGAATTTTGTCCGAGTGTCTGTAGATTATACCTTTCCTCGTGCATAACGTGTATTAACCCTTTGTTGCCCATGCATTTTCTATTTAAAAATATGTTTAATAATAGCGGAGCTTCCAAGGTTGACGGAACTCCCATTGCAAGCCAACCAAGGAGCCCGGCAAACCTCTGTTGCCGATATTATGCTTGGCACACTGTCAACAGCATCGGCGTGGATCACCCCATGATGCCCAGGATCATCCCATGACCCCAGTGCGGTGTGAGTGCAACTTAAAGTATCCGAGGTGTCCAGCCTTCGCAAGTCAAGCGTGGTGTCAGAAGTCGCGAGGGGTTGAATGATCGAAGAGATTCCATACAAAATCCTAGTCATTTTTGAATCCACCCCAAAGTAGTATTCGTATTTAAACGAATTAAATAGTGTATCCATGCCCGGGGCGATTGTTGCGCGATCGATTCGACCAGACGGCCCGGAAAAGTTTGAGTAGAACCCATATACCACCTACCAACACTGTGCGGAGCGCTGCTCGAAGTTCTGACTCAGAACCTCCCATTTGCACGAGTCAGCCTTCAAGACATCCATACGAGTCTCGTGCACAGTACAGTGTCAGCACAGAGTGTCGATGTGCTTTTGCTTCAGTGGCAAGGCCGTTGGCGTCTGTCTTCCGCAATGCGGAATCCGCATCGCTGGAGATATTCTGTCTACCCCAGTGCTCGGACATTACATGTACAATAAATAATTGTATTGGCAAACGTACTGAGCAATAATAAATAAAGGAGTTGCTAGTGGTACAAAACAGGAATGATGGTCAAATGTATTTTACGCTGGTCATTTATGAACATTACCAAATCTCTTTTTTCAAAAAAATAGTGCCACACAACTCATTATCGATTCTCCCGCTTTGCCGCGAAGTCGCCCCCTCCGTCCGATCTGCACGTATGATGCTGACGCTACCGCTGCTGTCTCTGCTGCTCGTACGGCTACCGCTTAGTGCTCGTATTACCTAGGTGGTGAATTCTTACTCGTGTCAATGAAGAGGCCTCAGAATAGGGATGGGCAAATGCAGCCGTGGCATTAATGCCATTTCGAATGCAATGACATTTTGTTCATTAATGGGTGAAGGCGTATCTTACTCGAGAAAGATAAAAATGCCTTCGCGGCAGACAGATCTCAATGTGTCCTGCTGCAGAGTGGGTATTGCCAACTCCAAGCGCCGATCACCAACTTGATGGCGCATGCCCCCTCACCTTTGCTGGCGCAGAACGCCCCTCGCCAATTGACGGCACAGATTCAACAAATCCTGTGAAGACCTCCCACCATTTAATGGCGCAGAATTGGCTAGCGTGACAACGTGCTCTACACTACTGCAGAAGCACGCGCAAGGATTTGTACTGAATCACAGGGCGTTAGATAGACGACATCACCAGCTGCATGAGCTTCACGTTGAAGTGTACGGAGGAGGCGATGTTAGACTACTGCACGGCAGTGCCTCTACTACCCATTGTTCAATTCACTCTGCCGCATCAACGTCATCCGCCCCGTACCTCGACTTCACTGCACCACCCATGCCTCGAGCGCGTGCAAGGAATTCAACTACACTGACGGCGACTACCCCGATGCGACCTGCAAACACTGCCCCCTCGAAGCTGTTCATATGTCAGCCGAGTCGTAATTTGCTGAGGCACCTGGGGTCGTGTCTCGGGTTAAATGAGGCCGAGCAGCTCAAGTGGCGGCGCTACGAAGAACCTGAGAAAAAGCGCAAGCGGAAGCGCCAAAAGCGCAAAAAGGAGCAACACCCAATCTCCTGGTGATACACAAGATTCCGTTATGACTGAAGCATCGCTATCGCAGTCGCAGTCGCAGCCGATCATGGCTTTTGCTGGGGCTATCGACAGCAAGGAGAAGAACCGTTTTCAGTCAGAAATTGCGCCTTTTACGCTGCTGGGCTACCCTTTCTGAGCATAGAGGTGCCTCGAATGCGAAAGACTCTCACGATTCTGCAGCTAGAAATGAAAAGATTAGGAACATCTTGGCTGGTCGCCTTCTGACGAAGAAATTCGAGCTCGAGAAGGACGCGTTGGTTGCACGAATGGGAGATGATCCAACGCTAGGGCTGGTGTAAGATGGCTGGTCTAGCGTCAGCAAGGCAAATTTCATCAATTACGTCGTTGTGTATCACCTGATGCGGCCGCAACTTTGGTGTACCAAAACAACGGTGAGGCTGAACAAACATCCGAGTACGTGGCCAAAGAAATTGGATCTGTCATCGATGAGATTGACACGGCCGCTGGGAAACAAGTAGTGGTATCTGTGACGACTGACAATACTTCTGCCATGCAGACGGCGTGGGAAATCATCGAGCAGAAGCGAACCATCTTTTGCAACGGGTGCAGCAGTCATACACTGAATCTCGTTCTAGAGGAGGTGCTGAGCCTACCTTGGATGCATCCAGCACTCGCTAAGTCTGTCACTCTGGCCAAGTTCATCAGGAACCGACTGCAGCTACTCGCAAGATTTTGCAAGCTACAAAAGACCGGAAAAGAAGAGCATCGGCGGGCACTGCGGTTGCCCGTGCCAACAAGATGGTACTCTAGCTTTGAGTTGCATCAAGAGTGCATCCGACAATCAACGTACAATTGCTAAAACATTCGCCAAAACAAATTCCTGAAGCGATGTGGGCAACAGCAAAGCTCAAGGAAGTTCAAGCAATTGTGGACGACACACATTTCTGGAGGCATCTAAAACTGGTGCAAATTCTGTTGGGGCCTCTTGTGGAAGTTGTCGCCATGCTGGAGCAAGACACCTGCTGCATTTCCATGGTATACTGGCAACTCAGCGAGCTTCACCGCAGCCCCGTGTACGCTGAGTCAATTCTGAACGTACCAAGCGTGTTCAAAAGATCATACTGGCATTGATTAAAGAGCGGTGGGACTTCCTGTACACACATACTATGGGTGTCTCGTTTCTCCTCGACCAAACAAAACCAATCGCTGACTTTGTGGGCGTGGACTTGGCCGACAGCGTCATGTCCGTCACAAAGCTTGTTAGAAGGACTGGATTAGTGTCAACGGCAGCTGAAGAGACTCAAATTGAAGCTGAGGCTTCCGACTTCTACAGACAACGACGGTGAAACTCCCCCACAAAAACTCGACCCCCTTCAGTGTGACTTTAAACTTAAGAAAAAAAGAAAATTCATAATATGTTTTGACCAATTACAGCTAAGACCGCAGTAGGGGGTCGAGTTTTTTGTCTTCTGACCTTTCTACAACTGTATTGAAAATGAATGTCGACGGGGAGGGTAAGTTTCACCGTCGTTGTCTGTACCTCAAGAAAGAGAGGTGGTCACCCGAGACGCGAGCAAAGGAGGTGAAACTCTCCCAATGCGTGGTGGGATTAGAAGTGTTACAGGACAGCTGATATGGACAGCTACTATCCGCTTTTAGCTCCGTTGGCTGCTTTGATTTACACAACTCCAACGTCTTCAGCATCTAGTGAACGATCATGGAGTATCCACGATTTCATTCACACGAAACGACGGAATCGATTGGACGTGTGAAGAAACTAGTCTTTATATACTGCAACGCTAGTGGCAAGGACGCCAAGTCCAACATCTTCTACCGGGTGGGCGACGAGAGCTAGAATGACGATGAAGAAGACGACATCGACGACGACATCGACGACGATATTAATAGCGACGACGATAGCGACAAGGCAGGCACGGAAACCCTTGAGAATAGCAACCCTTGTTCGTATGACGCTAGTGAGGAGCAGAAAGTTGAGTTTTAGCGTTACTACTGTTATTTACTGAGAATCTATTTTTACTTGCAAGAGATCGAAACAAATGCGTTGCATCGATGCCATTAATGCAATCGGTGCAGTGCATTAATGCCATAATGCATGCATTTGCCTATCCCTATTGTGTAGGAAAGCGTCAAAAGACAAAGTGATATTAAGGAGCAGCAAGTAGCCTTGCTGCGTATAAGGAGTTTGTATAAGTCATTCTAAAACACTGTCACAAGTATTGTCTACCAACCATTATGGAGTTGTACATCAGATTCTAAAGTGGACCTGGTGCTATACAATATAGCAGGTTTACGGTACTGTGGTTAGAGTTGGGGCCGAGCCTCCACTTCAACAGAGAGCAATGACCTCTGGTCATGAATTTAACGCATTTGGCCGGCGATATCATTTTGAAGACGCTGGTTCATCAACTCACTGGAGGCGACAGCTTCTGCAGGGCATAAATGGGATTGACAACAACATTAAGTGTCTAAATCTATCAATTTGAAAGCTCTGACTGCCACTGCGGGGTTCGTTGTTTCAAATCCCCCACACTTTCAGCTCTGGTTGGTGTATTTCTATACGTATGTTCGTATACACTAGAGACGAAGGCATTGTGTCACGCGAGCACTAGCCACGAGGTATTTTCGTGCGTTCAGACAACTTCGCCTCAACGGCTCTCAGTATCAATGGACCAATGGACGGACGGACGTCAGCGGCGAGCCGTTTGCGCAACCTTGAACTTGGTGTTTCTAAATATATCTCCGGATGAGGAAAGTTTTGAAAACTATAAACGTACTTAGAGAGATTGTTTGTACACGTACAAACCGTTTTGTACGTATTGGAACGAGTTTGTTTCTGATTTGTACCTCTTAGCACGGCTTTGTCTGACCATTTTGTACCACTAGCACGAGCCATAAATAAAAAGGATGTTACAAGAAACAATAATTCGCAGTTCGAAGAACTGTGCTAGGGACCTTATAAAGTTGTGTTGACATCCGGCAACATAACACAAACGTTGCTAAAGTTGCCCAACGATGAGTACGTGTCATCAAGCAACATTACACTTAATCATGTTGCCACACCATTTTGCCGGTGGACCGTGTCGGTAGTACTAAAAGATTTGTACTAATATTAGTGGTTTTAGCACGACTAATAATAATATTTTAACGCTCGTTAGTAGTGCTATTCAAATCGCTAAATCACGCGTTATCTGTTCTATTACCGGTTGTACTATGCTCAGTACTAGCGATGATTCTGCTGTCTTCTTGTCTTCCTCCTCCCTCGCTTCTCTACTGCTAGTTCAATACTATCCTAGGTCGCGAACGTTCGGTCGTTCTGCTGCCTTCTTGTCCTCGTTTTTCTAGTACCTCGTATGCCTTCGTCCGAGAAACAACCATCAGGCTGTTTCTGAGAGGACGTCTAGGTAGCGCTTCCAAAGGTCCCCTATGCCGTGCGCACTTATCCTACTATAACACTCTTGAAAAGGTGAGATTGCATCCACACCTCCTTCGCGTAACAGGTTCTGTGAAGTCGGGTTTAGACAATAAAATCGCCTGATAGTACTATTTAAACAATACTGATAGAAACCCGATACGCTACTGACAAAGTAGCTTCATGTATTTTAATACATGACTATTAAAATAGTAGTTTGTCTGGGAATGTAAATCTATACGGCTATCAAGAAAACCCCGCTATCAAACCAGGAGAGACGTTTCGGCGGCAAAATAAACAAACCGTATCAGTCCATCTGTATGTCACTCAAACTGTCTGCAGGGGTAACTCTCAAACGAGTAGCATTATTATTCGATGCTTTCCAATGTGAAATGGTTACGTATCGACGACAGAGGATTTTGCATGTCTAAAGAATAGTTTTACGCTGAGACTGCAGCTAAGTCTAATCCAATGCTATACAGGTATCCGCCTACGCGAAGACCTGGTAAAGTATAAGTAGTTGATAAAATAGATTGTGAAATCAAGAGTGCATTTTCATCAGTCCCTGGCCATGGTTGTTGTCACTGCAGCTCGGTGAATCGGAGTTAGGGAGGGGGACTTTTGCATTGGCAATCCACTTCTAGTTTCGAGGCATTGCCATCCTTCCTGTCCCTCACTAATCTCGTTGACATTGGAGATGCACAACACTATAACTCTACCCAATTTCAAGAACGCAAGGCCTAAACTACGTTTCCTATGCTTGTGTAACACAAGTTCTGTTTCATGTAATGCAAAGAGCACCTATCTTTTTTAAAAAATAATGTGTTACTGTTCTCCATCAACTTAAAGAGGGCATCTATCTTGGGACATATGCGTAGAGACCATGAACCTCGCCGTTTACACGCGAGAACTGCGAATCCCCGGTCCTAAAGGTCCGGGTCCTCGAATAAAAAAATGGACAATAGCTATTGTAATGTGCTCTCAGCTCTACTGTAATTAAAGTCGGTGTCGGGTGCTGCGATACTCATAAGCGTATACAAACTGCAGTAGCCACGGTTCGCACGCAAAATGCAAGCATCTCGAAGCGTTGTAGCGTCATAGTAAGCTTGAACAGCTTGCATAATTGTACGTAAAATGCAACTTAAGTGTTTTACAAAAAGTAAAGTGAAAACAATCACGTGTTTTTCATTTTCCTAAACTACAGAATCAGTTAGTAGCTGTGAATAACATTAAACCGTATCTTTGTCGTAGCACAATAATAATAAATGTGGTAAAACAATATCATTACTATTTATTATAAAACATTTTGTCCGAGTTTATCGGCAAGCGTTGACAAAATGTTCCAGTATTTTATGATTTTCAAACCCTAGTTTATAGAACTGATTTCGCACAAAACCGAAGTTTTAGGTCCCACAGAGATATCCCAGCGACTTCCAGGGCTCTATAGTTTCTCGGTAAACAGGATCTCAGTAAAACCTTAATAATGGACCGATTCCCGCAGGATTTATCGCATCGATTTCATGTATAAATGAACAGTAAACGGCCATTTTTATAGAAATTTTGCTTCCTTTTTGCTTGCGCCAGCTCGACATATTGCTGCCTGTCTGGGACACCATCCGACAGATATAAGCTGCCTAGAATCGTGTCAAAAGGCATGGCATCCGGAACGTTGACGATCTAGTGGGCATTCCTCCATGGCTGGAATAGAAGTTTCCGAATTGAAGGAGTAGCAGTCGAAGAAGAAGTCAGCACAGGAATCGAGTACGAGGTTTGGGTAGGGGGCAAACGCCTATTGCCAAGCAACACAATACTCCGCTCAAGCCTTCGCGCTTCAGCTTCTTCACTCGCCAGCCCCTGCCGCCGTCGGACCGGTCACCCTGACCTTGACCGCGCCTCGCCCTTCTCCCGTTGCGTTCTCGCGTAACCGAGAGCCGCTGCGTCCCTCTGATACGCAGGCAGAAGCCCTCCTGCCGCGTCCAGTGTCGGCCTTCCGGATATCGCCCTGGGTCCATTGCCCGTCTCGGCCCCCATGCCGACAAGCTCCCCTGCGGACGTCACCACGGCGGCACTCCCCGATGAGATAATTTTGGTTGACGAAGACGGTGCACACTCAACGGCTACCGCGTTGTCGCCACAGCACTCCAGCGTGCGCATCGCCCACGCAAATCTGCGTCGGCGTTGCGGAAACCTTCGAAGCAAACATCAGGCGGGGCAGGAGGTGGAACGCAAGGTATTGGTGCCTCGAAGAAGAAAACACGGGCAAGCAAGCAGCCTGTAGCCGGACAACCTGCGATGGTGGCACTAGAGACAGCCGTAAATGCTGGTGCGCTGGCCGGGGAAGCGCCACAGTCGGTGACGAAGGGGCCCTCTGTTGCAACCCCAGATCCGGTCGCTGGTGACTCCGGTCGTCTACCCACGCCACGGAGATCGTCGTCGAGGCGATCGATTGTCTGGCTCAAGGACACCACACCTTCGCTAGTGCTTCCGTCGTCGGTGGAAATGCCACCCGCAGCGGCCGATGACGCAGCCCAACGACCAGAGCTGGTGCGTACCGGGGTCAGCGCAAACCAGATTCAACTTGGACGAGTTTCTCGATCGCTTTAAAACCTCGTCGGCACCGCCTACTGCTCCGTCGCCGAGACATCGTGATTCCAATGGTCTGCTTGAGAGCAAGGTTGATCGCTTGTTTGATCTGGTGCAGGGCCTTCAACAGCAGGTTCAAGCAGGACGGGTCGCGTCAGCATCTCGCTCGCATTCCATCCATGGGACCGAGACGCCGTCGGAACCTTCCGGTGGAGTTGCGTATCGGCAGGCAGGGGTTGTACCACAAACACAAATCACAAGCCACTCGCGGACTCTTTCGCCGGTGGGCAATCCTTCGGACATGCCGCCGATGGCGACACAGCACCACCGGTGTACTAGTTTTCCGGACCCGAGGATGCGGGTGAGGGCGAATACTACCCGCCTCAGGCCCACCAATTGGCAGCACATCGGATGTACAAAGCCTCGCAACGACAGGTGCGTACGTTTACCCATGTCCTTTGTCCTCCAGCTTCGTGAGCATGAATCCGTCCGTTTTGAGGTTTCGCCAGCAGTACTCATGGCTGTGTACAGTGCGCGCTTGGGAAATCGTCGTCTGACTGTTCTGCACTTTCGTCCGTTCTCTGAACTGGATCAACTACGACGTGGATCGATGAACGTCAATTTTCCTGCGGACTTCGGTTCTGGAGCAATACTGCCGGCCACGACTGGGACTTGTGACAGCTATGAGGACCTACTCTCTGCGATCAATGGACTCATATCATTCGGCGACTCTCTTTCTATGAACATGTGCGTCGGCTCACCTCACGCTTGAAGCGTTTTGTTCTCGCTATCATGGAGCGCGATGGCAACACACCTGAGCGAGTGACGCTCACTCTGCTTTCTGTGAACAACTTCCTGGGCCGTGCGATGTCACACTTGGTTGATGACTCGCCTATGTGGTGGCGGAACTATAGCGATGCGTTGAGTATGATTCCTTCTGTGCTGTCCAATGAATGCTCCGGCTACGAGCATCTACCTTGTTTACTTGACATAGCTGAATGTAGCCCCTGTCACGACCAGTTCCTCGTCAACCCAATCGACCATCCAATCACAAATCGGCGGAGAAGCGCTACAGCGTCCTTGTCAAGAGTACTCGGAAGAAACAGGAGGCGTGGCGATGCATTGTGGTGGATCTAGATATACTTTCGTTGTGGCAGGAAGTGCACGTCTCTCCATTCGGGGTGGTCGACAAAGGAGATGGTGACCGACAAACAACCGGTCGAGTGATTCATGGCCTTCAAACGGTCACAGAACGACGCTACCGGCCAAAGCGAGCTCGTGCACTGCGATGCAATTGCAACGAAAATCGTTCATCAGAAGGACGCTTTCCCCGGTGATCTTATTCTTATTCAAGCCGGAGATGTAGCGTCAGCGTTCAAGCATGTATCCATTCACAGCAAATGCGTTTATCTCTTTGGAGGTTGCCTTCAACGCGGCAATGCTCTCGTGGTTGACATGTCGGCCGCCTTTGGGTGGTCCGGGTCACCTGGAAATTACGGCGTAGCGGGTGGCGCAATTGCGTTTATTCATGGCCACCCTACCAATTTATTTAACCCGGGCGGTTTCTTTAACTACTGCTGGGTCAACGACCATGTCAACGTAGCCGTCGATAGTGGTTCAAACTGCCAAGATACAGAGCAATCGCTCTGACAGGCGATGCTCACCGTTTTGGGCCCCCAGGCAATCAATAAAGAGAAATTTATGCGCTGGAACACACGTCAGAAGGCCATGTGTCTCATATTCGACTCTATCGACAATGCTGTGTAAACATCGAGAAGGCGCAGCGGATCGGGACTAGCGCACTAAAACAACTACGCCGCACCGAGTATCGTTCGCTTCTCGGTTGCCTCCGACATGTGGCGACCTGCATTCGGCCAGCCCGCGCTTTCCTCCAGCGACTTCGTCAGCACGAATGTAAGCGTCACCGGTGGCTATCGGTGTCAGTTACCGATGCGATGGGCAACGATCGGCTGTGGTGGTTCCACATTCTCCGATTTCCGCCCTTGAATGGCGTGTCATTGCAGTATTTCTACACGGATCCCAGTCCTCATATCGTTGTTGAAATGGACGCCTCAGACTCGGGATTATGTGCACTGATACGCGAGGAGAAGTTGGCGATTGTTTACCCGTTTTCTCCCGAGGATAAAGCGTTAAACGCCCGGACGAAGTCGTGCCCATCGGTGGGCTTTGACATCAACTATCGCGAACTACTATCTGCAGCACTGGCTGCGTACACATGGGGAGCGTCGTGGTCAGCTCGGCATTCGGGGAGCGCAGCAGCAAGTCCCTTGCACGTTCATTTCCGCATCGACAACACATCTGGCAGTCTAAAATGACCGCTTGTAACACGAAAGCACAGGCTCTTATTCGCTTGCTGGGCTTTTGGGAGACCGAGAGGAACTTGCGTTTCTCATCATCGTACATTCCTGGCATTGAAAACACGATCGCGGACGCCGGCTCACGGAGGACTAACAGTATGTCGAGTGCTAATCGATTCACGTCTCTGACTCGTGACTGGTGCCAGATTTCCCCAAAAACGGATTCAGCTGGCCTCGGGCAGATATGGCTTTCTATCTCCGAGCACATTCAATCGTAACTTCAACATATGACCAGTACAACAAAGCATTGAGGAAGTGGTTCACGTGGTGCAGCCGGCGCAGGGTCAACCCTGCGCTTGGGGCGATTCACCCGGCTGCCGTTATCCAACACATCACCGATTTCGTGCTACACGGTTTCCAAGATGGCTACGGATCTGGTCTCCCTGCGCGAAGCTCGACGATTAGAGCGACTCTGACAGGAGTCAGGCATTTTTCACTGCGTCGGGACTCGAATTTCCATCCGACCATCCGCAAATCCGTATGGCCCTCAAGGGCATCGGCCGCCTTAACCGCCCCGTACAGCACAAGGCACCGGTATCGATCAATATGCTGGAGATATGCTATGCTTCCCTCACCATCATAGCTCCATCCGACCAAGCTCTCTGGGGGTATTGTGTCTGGCGTTCTTCTTCCTGTTACGATGCTGAGAAATTACTGTGCTTGAGGCAAAGAAGTTTTCATGGTTTGTATTGAAGGCAGACGGCATCAGTGTTACGGACGCATATGGGAGATCAACGACAAACGCAAGGGAATCTACGGCTGTGCACATCCATTTAATCGGGTCGAAGACAAATCAGCAGGGTGACCCCATCCAGCGTTTTCTTAAGCGTTCAGGTCATCCCATCGTGTGACCAGTACTTGAAGCGCTATGTCTGCTGAAGGCACGACGTAACCCCCCGCGAAATATCCCAGCAGCGGTATCCCTGAACAAGAAAGGCATTCCTGAGTGCGTTACGTCGCAGCGTGTCTCGGATGCAATTCAGCGGGCAGCCACAGGTGCAATCAAGGACCCGAGAGCTTACAGCGCCCACTCACTAAGGGCAGGCGGTGCCACGCGCATGTATCGAGCTGGAGTGGACGCGCTGACAATCCAGTTTCACGGTCGCTGGGCATCGGACACCTTCAAGCAGTACACAAGACTTTGCAAGGAATCGGTCTCCACGCTGTCAGCCAAGATCGTCAGCGGTTCCGAACGTATGCACACACTCCAGTGAAGACACACATATTGTCCTGGAAAAAGGGGGCAGCTCAACCTTGCCAAGGTCGGGCTGGAGGTCAATGCCTCAGCCTTCACTGAAATGAATTGAATTGCCCTTACGATAGGAAACCCGAATTTATACACACACAAGCAACGGTTTGTACGCGATCTGTACAGGCGAGGTTTTGACGGAAAATCTGTCGGAAAAATATTACGCGAATCTGTCCACTACAAGGTAGGCGAAGGCCACGCCTGATTCTAGAAACGTCATAATACACTTCGAGGATGTGTAAAAGTGCCGCTGCACGTAGGAAAGTCGAAATCATTTTTGTAGTCGACGTGAACCCATAAGAAATACGTCGGCGGTTCAGCTAACCGGCGCCGATGGGTGCATCGCTGTCCTGTCGGCGCGAGGGGGACTCGAACCGTTATTTCGTCCAGCGACCCACCGGGATCTATTCATCATCTTGCATAAGCGCACGAGCCCCACGCGTCGCCTGCGCGCACCAGTCAACACGGTGGACGCCTCGTGGATGGGGCCGTCCAGCATTAAGTGGTCCTTGGGGTTCATTATGAACGCCGCCGACGCTGCCTCGGCCTCGGAGCCGTCGTGGTTCGCCCACCACTGGGAGGCAGACAGGGGTGCAGCCCTGATTAGTCAGGTGCCGACTGCTTCTCATAGTGACAGTGCAAATCCCGCGAAGACATCCGCTAAGCACTGCAAGAGCAAAGTGAGGAGGACGCTGTCCTCTGAGGAGAAGAGGCGCTCGCGCGAGTGCAAAGTGGTCGGCTGCGAGAAATACATCATCAACAAAGGGTTGTGCTTCCGTCACGGGGTGGGTCATTTTAGTTTTGGTGTCCTCACTTGACATGCAATTTTTGTTTACGTTTTGTCGTGGTTGTGTCTCATGACAGGGCGGCAAAAAGTGCTCCGTGGAAGACTGCCAATCCAGTGCCAAGAACGCGGGGCTGTGCTGGCGTCACGGTACGAGCAAGATGTCATTGTCCTTGCTTGTCTCTTTGGTCGCTGCTAATAGTGAATCTCGTAAAAAAACTAGGTGGCTCTGTGAAGTGTATTAGGGAAGGCTGTCAGCGCAGAGGAAAGTCACGAGGCCTTTGCTGGGCGCACGGAGGAGGCACTAAGTGCTCTACTTCTAAGTGCACGAAGGTAGCAGTATCGAACGGCTGCTGCTGGGCCCACGGAGGTGGAAAGCGATGCGCGTACGATGGCTGCAAGAAGGCTGCGTACGAGCGCACACACAACTACTGCGTCAAGCACCACGACCAGCTCAAGGATGGTAGAGAAGTTCCCCACGTCTGATTAAAGCCACGAAATGTTCGAGGGTAGTGTGCGCCTTACACGAGCAGAACTAAACTGCATGTTAAAATCAAACGCCGAATGAATTTATAGTTTATACGCTCGAAGCCTTGCACGTGGCGGAGGAGGTCATGCATACTCTACCTAAATGAATGTACGTTGCCTCTCCAACAAAATATTGAATCTAATCGATCGTTAGCTACCACCCTGTCACTCAGAGCACAACATTTAAGGGCCGGAAGGCGTCGATAGCCGGATTGGTAGCAACGGTCCAAGGTCACTCTTTTGGGGGCGGTTTGCAGTGAGAGAGCTTCAGCAAGCGACCAGGTGAACCACCAAGAAGGACAAGCCGCTTCGTATTTCCTACAAAATGTTTTCGACATCGGCACGAGATTTTGCTACAAACAAGCCGTCCGTCGATCCAAGCGAGCTCTTTATATACAACGAATATTCGCCGAAAAAACGACAGATCTTGTTACAGCTTCACCACCACGTCGATTCTCGCAAGAGCCTTCGTTCGGCTGTTCAACGCAGTAGGCAGTGCCCACTCGGCGTGCTTTGAATTGCTTAACGGGCCAACACGAATTCACACCCACCGTTAGAGCTGTCTGAACCGCAAACCAAAACGCAAGAACTCACCCGTTCCAATGGAACGGGTGAGTTCCATCGCGGTAAATCCAACTGCCCGCCTGACAACCTACACTTCGGCATAGTTGACGTGGCGGAGGTGCAAAAGTGCTTCTCACACAAGTTGTGCGTGCGCTCGTACGCAGGCTTTCTACATCCGCCGTAGACGCAGCGCTTACCCCCGCCATGCGCCCAGCAGTACGCGTTCGATACGGCCACCTTGGAGCATTTGTCGTTGCGGCACTTGGTGCCGCCGCCGTGTGCCCAGCAGAGACCGCGCGCTTTGGCTTTCTTGTCGCACCCGTCCAACTTGCATTCCACCGAGCCGCCTGAAAAACAACCGCAAACATCCGAGAACAGCATACACGACAACCACTTAGGAATCAACTCACTCTGGCGACAGCACCACATGCAAACGGGTAAAGTGACCTGTCCTACAAAAGTGGACGCACCGTGTTTCCAGCACAGTCCGCGATGCTTGGCGCTCGTATTGCACCCTTCCAGCGAACACTTCTTGCCGCCCTACGAACAGCAGCAAACAGATGGAGCCGCCGATGCAACGAAGTGAGTGCTACCATTGTCTTCAACGATCTCAGACAATGTCCACGACAGAAGGACCCAGCAGATCCCTCAGTCGAGAAGCAATATGAATGTCACGTGACGGCACAGCAGACGCACCCCGTGACGACAGCACAGCCCCTTGTGCACGATGTAGTTGCGGCAGCCCTCGCTCTTGCAGGTGCGTCGGCGCTTCTTCTCCTCCTTGGTCAGCCCCGCCTCGTCTTTCTTGGCGCTGCTATTCCCGGTGCCGTTGAGGATGAAGGGCAGCCCGAACTTGTGCGCGTCGGCCGTCGAGGTTGCATTCTGTGTCGCGATGGCACCGAGAAGTTCTTGCTGTGCCGCCTCCATCGCCAGTGGAATATGAATTCGTATCAGGCGCTCCTCGCCGCTCGCTCGCGGCTGCAGAATGAGGCTGTGGGTCTCTTGACGGTCATTTTCGAATTTATTCGGTCGTCGGGCGGTCTTGTGGCCAGAAAAGTGCCACATGCGAGGTCCCAGTGGGACCCACGGGTGAAATTACGACAAAAAGGTCCGGGAATTGTGTCGGACCAAATGGCAGACCTTTTGAGTGAATACATGTATTGTGCTTTGCAGTCTTTTTGGCACTTTCGATTGTAATTCGTACGACTTGTCTTGTACGAGATAACTATAAATCGTACTCAAGTACGAATTGCTGTAACTCGTGCATGCTTCATACTCCCCCATAATGTGCCTGTGTGATCTGAAAGCGTTCCAACAGCCCTAGCACGACTTGTGTTTGCTTTGGTACTTTCTAGACGTGCCATTTTTTGCTCTTGTAGTGCATGAAACACGACTTCGTAAAGCCCCTCAATGAATTAGCGCTAAGTACGATCACTAACTACTGCACGATATAGCTGGACAAACTGGTTGTAAAGCACAATACCGGTACCCACGTAGAGTTAGCGATACTACAGTGTATCACGAAATGATGACAAGGCTTGTTCACTAGGCAGCAGTGCAGTGGTGGCCGGACAACTATGGATACATATAGACACCGCTCGCTGCTCAACCTAGAAAGGTCGACGACCCCGAAACGTGAAATCAGGCATCGTTCACGTGAAGGAGACGCTGGGAGTTCTCCAACCAACTACCGGTACATGTATTTGCTTGCCGGGCTTGTGGCTGGTTTTGGCTGGATTCGAATTATTGCTAGAACTTTGACTATCCGATGAAAGACGCCCGCCGTGCCTCGGAGATGACAACGTGATACCATGCGTATTTTCAGGTGATACGTATTCCTTTTCCAATATTGCTGCCTACAATGACAGACCGTTACCTCATATTTCTCCTTCCTCCGTCGAGCTGACGTCAATTGCAGCAATTTATCTGATAACCTTAGAGTGGGATCGTGTTCACGATCACCGATTTGGACCTCAACGCAAGAGATCTCATTCTGCAGCCGCGAGCGAGCGGCGAGGAGCGCCTGATACGAATTCATATTCCACTGGCGATGGAGGCGGCACAGCAAGAACTTCTCGGTGCCATCGCGACACAGAATGCAACCTCGACGGCCGACGCGCACAAGTTCGGGCTGCCCTTCATCCTCAACGGCACCGGGAATAGCAGCGCCAAGAAAGACGAGGCGGGGCTGACCAAGGAGGAGAAGAAGCGCCGACGCACCTGCAAGAGCGAGGGCTGCCGCAACTACATCGTGCACAAGGGGCTGTGCTGTCGTCACGGGGTGCGTCTGCTGTGCCGTCACGTGACATTCATATTGCTTCTCGACTGAGGGATCTGCTGGGTCCTTCTGTCGTGGACATTGTCTGAGATCGTTGAAGACAATGGTAGCACTCACTTCGTTGCATCGGCGGCTCCATCTGTTTGCTGCTGTTCGTAGGGCGGCAAGAAGTAGGGTGCAATACGAGCGCCAAGCATCGCGGACTGTGCTGGAAACACGGTGCGTCCACTTTTGTAGGACAGGTCACTTTACCCGTTTGCATGTGGTGCTGTCGCCAGAGTGAGTTGATTCCTAAGTGGTTGTCGTGTATGCTGTTCTCGGATGTTTGCGGTTGTTTTTCAGGCGGCTCGGTGGAATGCAAGTTGGACGGGTGCGACAAGAAAGCCAAAGCGCGCGGTCTCTGCTGGGCACACGGCGGCGGCACCAAGTGCCGCAACGACAAATGCTCCAAGGTGGCCGTATCGAACGCGTACTGCTGGGCGCATGGCGGGGGTAAGCGCTGCGTCTACGGCGGATGTAGAAAGCCTGCGTACGAGCGCACGCACAACTTGTGTGAGAAGCACTTTTGCACCTCCGCCACGTCAACTATGCCGAAGTGTAGGTTGTCAGGCGGGCAGTTGGATTTACCGCGATGGAACTCACCCGTTCCAATGGAACGGGTGAGTTCTTTCTTTTGGTTCGCGGTACAGGTATTCGGGTACAGCTCTAACGGTGGGTGTGTATTCGTGTTGGTCCGTTAAGCAATTCAAAGCACGCCGAGTGGGCGCTGCCTACTGCGTTGTACAGCCGAACGAAGACCCTGCGTAATGATGAGCAGAGATTCCAAAATGCTTTCAGCGAGAGTTGAAGCTGAAACTATCGCGAGAGCTCCGCGTTGCATAAGTGAACTGGCGGACGCTTTGTTTACTGCAGCGGTTCGTGCCATGGGATAACTGCGACGCCTTTGAGCGCTTGGACGAAAGGGTTTATAGCGGATGTGTAGCGGCTTAGCGTTCTTTGTGGTTCACCTAAGCCTTTTCACTGCAAAGTGTACCGCAGAAGAGTGAAGTAGATATCTTGAATGCACGGAGCTCTGCTTGATTTTGACGCAGTCGACGCCAATTCGAGGAATGGTTTACGCGATTTTTCAAATTACGCAGAATTGAAACCAGTGCCCCGAACAGAACATACCAATCCGGTAAAACACTGCAACACCGCTACCGCTAGTCACAACTCGCCACATTCAAATCGAAAACTGATAGCAAATGACCATAAAACTCAAGCTCAAGTCTACCGTGTTTCCGATCCGGCGCGCTCAGTGCTTTCGGAATCGGAAGCTCGCTTCGAAGTAGGCACAATTCGAGTTCAGTTCCTGAAGTCCAGGTGGGGAGACGATTTTATGCAACCAAAAATAGGTCCTGCACCAGAAATTTGGTCCTGCAAAAGTTATTAATACAACCTGCACAAGTCCTACAGACCTCAGTTTTACTTCTTACCCTACTGTAGAATACTCAATACAAGTCAAAACAAAATTGAGATCTGCAGGACATTGAATTAGCATTGCGGTCTTCAAGAGCAGACACTTGCACATTGACACTTGGACGCTAACGTCGCGAGCTCCTCTTTTGCACCGCCAATTTCGCTTCGCTCATGGCGGGCAAGGCGTCGGTACATTCCAATCGGGGCGGATACTCGCGCGTTGGCTCTCGCCTGCGGACTTAGCGACGGCGCAGCGGGGGCCCGCCCCTCTCTCTCCGCTCGGGGGCGACGCTCCGCGTCCTGCCCCACCCCTTACTCCTTACGCTAAGTCCTCGGCTTCGGTGTCTAGAAAAAATAACTCCTTGTCAGGGCAACTACTCCGGCCCACGCGCCGACCATTGCAGACCTCCGCTTCGCTTCGGTTGCAAACGGTCTCTCTGAGGCCTCTTTGGTTTTCACATTCGCAAGGACAAATCTGTATGGGATGTTAAACCTATGCATCGCCTCCTTTTTTAGTTTCCGTTCGGCATGTAAAGTGTCCTGCGTATTGTCCTAAGCTTGGTAAAGTGCCCTACAATGGTCCTGCATTTGCAGGACATTATGTCTGATGCAGGATGCATTTTCTGGTTGCATTCATTTCTCCCAGGTGGGGTCGTCCAACATGGGCATGCTGCACAGGTAATCGAAATACTTAAGTATATCACCGCCGACAATCGACCCAAGACGATATGCGTGTGGACATGAGGCTGAGATAGATGCTCTGACTTCGAGAATATGCCTCAAGTATCGTGAGAAATGTCTTCTATTTTGTAGTCGACCTCGGAATAGCACCACCAGAAAATCGATTGGTCATAAATTGTCTTTTCTGCGGATGACCAAGATGCGCCGGAGGGCGCCCAGCCAAGCGCAGCGCGGCTGGTCATACATAAATTATTAGAGGGTTTTTATGTCTTATCACGACGCAAGGTAGGTCAAAACATTACATTTGCCAAGTCAAATGATTTGCTGGGTGAAATTACTGTTAATGCATGTGTTTACCGCCTTCTGCCCTCTGCAGACTGTACCCCCGCGGTTCGCTTCGCTCGCGATATAGAGATAGAACTTCCGGCCTCACGTGTTGCCCTCACGCTTTCGTCTCCGGCGGGGCCCTCTGCCCCTCCCCTGCCTTCGCCGTGACGCTGCGGGAACGTGCAGTGTTAGGTTGGTGCTATGTCCAACCACGTCGCCCACCCCACTGTGTGTTATCCCAAGATTTTTGTGTGCCAGTACTATTTTCTGTGTGCAGAGCGGTCTGAGTCAGACTCTGACGTCGCTCATAAAGCCGCTTCTCGGCCTCGCCGGACGTCAGTCCCTCGCGGGACGTCTTGAGCTTATCCAGCGCCGCATTCAGCGGCACCTGCGCCCACTGCACCTGGCCCACGTCGTTCGTGTAGTTCTTGACGTCCATGGACTGTAATTCGAGGCTATTCTGCTGCCCTGGGCATCCTCACACAATGGACCGAAGTGTTTGACGTTGCGTGTGGAGAAAACACGAGACGCGCCAAGGTTTTTGTTGTGAAACAAGATAAGGCCGAAGGGTTAGCTTCACGAGCAAACGTGGACGATTTGGAACCGGCAACACAAATACGACGACCATCGCACGAATGTCAAAACTTGGGTGCGAGTTGTCTTTCCAAGCATGATGAATAACTAAAACTATGGCAAGACCAAACGCTCGCTTACAGTCAATAAATAGTGTTGTTCATTTTACAGAGTGCAATTCGTCCTTTTCACTGCGCCGACGAGGTTTTGCTCCTCTTGGGCTGGTGCTTGGAGCAGAAGTTCTGCTTGCTCTGTGACGCAGGCCGCTTGCAGCCCTCGGACGCGCAACGTTTGCCGCCGCCGTGCGTCCAGCAGAGTCCCTTGGAGATGGTCGTCTTCTGGCAGGTGGACATCGAGCACTTGGTGCCGCCGCCGTGCGACCAGCACAGGCCACGAGACTTGGTGCCGCGTGTGCAGCCCACAACGGTGCACAGCGTGGACCCTCCGTGTTTCCAGCAGAGGCCGCGGTGCTTGGCGCTGGCCGTGCAGCCAGACTTGGAGCACGACTTGCCGCCCCGTGACGGAAGCAGAGGCCGCGGTCGATGGTGTAGTTGGTGCAGCCCTCGATGCAGCACTGGCGCTTCTCCTTGGCGCTGAGGGCGCTGGCGTTGCGTTTGCGCTGCCTGGGCGACGACTGTGGCGTGGGCTCTGGACCGGAGACCGCCGTGGGCGACAGCAGCGCCTGGTTGTCGTCAAGATGAAGGCCAGCGAGAACTTGGGCGTACAGGGCGTGGCCAGATCCGAGGCGAAGTTGGCGAGCATCGTCAGCGGTGGTAGCGAAAGACTGCAGGTCGTCATGGTGTTGGGCAGTGGATGGAGAATTGGGAAGTGACTTGCATGGGTCGGTCTCACGTAGCGAGGTTTTTGCTGTCAAGATCGGACGGCACTCTCTTGGTTCCAGTATGCCTCACTGTCTAACGCCGCTGCTGTCGCGTGGACACATCGCTGAACACAAAAGCAGCTGGTTCGAACAGCACAACATATCCTTCTACCGCGTCACTTGCGCTCAGTATCAAGCGATGTGCTCGGCACGAACAGCATGAGATGACAGAAGGCGTATGCATCCTCGCCGTGTTTTTCGGTGGACGCTTTGACACCTAGACGTACGTACATGTATCGGCAGCGTCCAATTTGCTTGTCTTTCCCCAAACGCCCTGGTGCTGACACGTAGCGACAGCGCCACAAACGGTCATCGGACTCGGGTGTCATCGGACTCGGCGCTGGGGAAGGAATTGCCTGTAGCGGTGGCTGCCGCCTGAGCGCGGACACCATTTGAAGCCGTGTGCAGACGGAATCTCTGCGCGACAGGATTTTCAAGAACATCACGAGCCGCGCTTGACGCTGTCTGTGTCGCACTCGGTTGAACGCACCTGCACATGTATCCCAGTGCAGCCATGCCCGAGCTGCAAATCAGATCGTCGGCTGAAGCTGGTTGCTTCAGCTTCGCTTGCGGGTGGGCAGTGGGTTGGACTGCTGCAGTCGGCACACCACTGCCGAAAGTTGTGCGCCCACTGCTCGTCCTCGTTGCCATTGCATCGTGGCGTCCGTCCTGCGTTTGCTGTTTGAAAGCAACAGAAAAAACGTGCGACGCGTTCCTTTTTGCCGCAAGTCGGTGGCCCGGCTATCCATGGGCGGAACAATCAACTGTGGACATGATTGTGCTCCCGAAAATTGCCCAAAGTACACGTGAATTGGCATTTTGCCGTCACCGCTTCAGTCAACAATTTTACCCCACTGCGGTGATGAAACAATCCGCTGCTCGCTCTGCAAGTTGCAGTGCAACTGGCCCAGCCTTCCACCGCATCAATGCACTCCTGTCTGAGCCCTGCACATTGGCCTCTGTCGACTTGGTCTCACGCATCTCAGGGTTCGTACGCCCAGCCGGTTTTTCAGTGCGAGTGCTCGTTGGGGGTTCGTCGCGGCAATTCGACCACAAAAGACACGCGAGTCGACAACAGTTGAGCCAACACCATTGTCGCTGATACGTCCGATGTATTCGCGCAAAGGGCTGTCAGCATCGATTAACCGCACCACTATTTTGTACTCTTGGGGATAATTCCCGTGATGAATCCTATTCTCATGTGTGAGCGACGACCGCAAGTCGCAGCTTGGCGTGCAGTGTACACCACCGCCCGACTCCTGCGGTGCCGTTGCAAGGAGGTTACCTGGTCGCTCAGCGAACCTAACCTGGCCGCAGTATGTGCGCTTCAACGAGTGACGTGTCGCCAGAGCCGCTGAAGCCGAAGCCTCTACTTTGGTCTTCGAGATCGGACTGCAGCGAACAGAAGAAAACTCGACTTGGAGAGCGCCTCAATCAAGGCAAGCCTGGCCACTTCGGCCGCCCGCCCTATCATGAGATGCACGGAATGAACAGCAAAACGCTGGCCGAACGCCATACAAAAGTACAAAAGCCCCCCTCCGGAAGGATAGGTTGTGCTGTTCGTGCCGCTGGATCCGCCATAAACGGGATGCCGCAGGATCGACCGAGAGTCCCAGCGCTTTTCCTATCGCGTCTCCAGCGTTAGACAGCGGCGTGAGCTGACATCTTGGTTACTGTTTATTGACTGGCAAAGACAAACTGTTGAAACTCGTGTCATGCTTGAGACGGAGGCTCACTCGATAATTTCCTCGGTGACTCCAAGAGCTCACGAAAGAAAGAAAAGCATACACACTTCAGCAGCCATGAGCAGCATCACTCTGCCCCCGCTAAGAGCGCTTACCGGTATCACCTACGCGCTGCCTCCGCGCGCCAACCCGATGGTGTTCCACCCGTCGCCGGTGTTTCACCACGGCCCCTATTCCCCGGTACACCCAAGCTGTCGCTATCCTTCATCCTGGACGACAGTCGGCCGCTGACGCCTCCGGCAGCACAGTCCCAACAGACAAGGCTGCCACCGACGCAGCACCCCGCGAGCAAGCAGTGCAAGCGCAGACGCAAAATGACGCCTGCGGAGAAACGCGCGGCGCGCTCGTGCTGCGTCGAGGGCTGCACCAACTACACCATCGATCGCGGCCTGTGCTTCCGTCACGGGGGCGGCAAGTCGTGCTCCATGCCCGGCTGCACAGCCAGCGCCAAGCACCGCGGCCTTTGCTGGAAACACGGTGGCTCCACGCTGTGCACCATGAAGGGCTGCACGCGCGGCACCAAGTCCCGTGGTCTGTGCTGGTCGCACGGCGGCGGCACCAAGTGCTCGGTGTCCACCTGCCAGAAGACGACCATCTCAAGGGACTCTGCTGGACGCACGGCGGCGGCAACGCTGCGCGTCCGAGGGCTGCAGGCGGCCGGCATCGCAGAGCAAGCAAAACTTCTGCTCAAGCACCAGCCCAAGAAGACCAAACCGAGCACAGTGACGACACTTTACGTGCAATGAAATGTCCTATAATACAACGATGCCGCTATCCTAGCTAAGCTTACTGGTACATGTAGTGTTTAAAACTAAACGTATCAAATATTTTTGCAAAGCTGGTGTTGAGCTTGTCACTGCTTTGGTAACATCGATGGGGTCTCGCACCGCGTTGCCGCCACAACCACGACAAATCCTAACACGCGTCATATCGTACCGTTTCGTCATATCAATTGCAACTTTGGATAAAAAGTTTTTTTCGCAGATTTTGTTGGGAAGTAATTTACACGCACAGGGCAAGAAGGAAAACGTTGGGCTTGCATCAAGTTTAACACACGAAAAGCTGTTGCCTCGTCCTAGTTGAAGTGGATGCGACGCATGTGGCGACCACCCATGCCAAGCTTTGTGCGCGCGTGTAGTTGCGAGATGTTGTCCATGACCACGAACTCGCCCTTCGCCCACTGGTGCCAGTGGCAGAACTCCTCCGAGTACAGTCGCTGCTGCAGTGTCTCCATCACAAAGTCGGCGTCCTCGTCCTTCTGGTTGGACGTCGGGTCATAGCCCACCGACGCCACGTAGGTCGGGTGCATCTTGGTCTTCTCGGAACCCCATGGCTCGTGATACCGCAACGCCAGCTCACCCGTCGTGGGGTGGGTCACCACCACGGGAGATGTGTGCACACGGTCCTGGTACCCGAACAGCGACGTGCGGTATACGAGCGAGATATTCTTGAGGCGCTCCACCGTCTCGTCGGCCAGTGACGACATCAGGCGGCGCGTGTCCGTGATCAGAGTGTTGCCGTGCTTGGGGTCGTCCTCAGGTGGAGCAGCGTCCACACAGTGGAAGAACATGAACACGGGCGCGTCTCCCAGTTCCGTGGACTCGGGTGTCTTCTTCTTGAACATGCCGTCGTAGTGGAACGACATGGCCTCGAGCGTTTGTGCAGGCAGTGCCGTGTCGCGCTCTGTCTTGATATCGAAGATGTTGCCGGCCGCGAACGTCCCCTTGGGCCACTGCAGTACGTCTCCCCAGCGCTCGGTGGCCGTCTCGAAGTCGTCGTCCTGCTTGAAGCCGCGCAGCGTCACCACGCCGTACTTGAGCACGAGGCTGCGAATGGCTTCTCGCGGAATATCCGTGATGGAAGGCGCCGGAAACCCTTTCATGGCGCGCGCGATGATGAACATGTGTGTGCGGACGAGCTCTACGTGGATCGTGGCCCACTGCGCTTTTTCCTCGGCTGTGCATGCGGGTCGCTCGATGTATCCCCATTTGCGGCCGTGCTTGTAGACCAGGTCGTACTTGTCCGTGTCCACGTCTCTGAGGTCGATGGCGTGCACTGTGCCGTCGATGTCCTCCGCGATGACAGAGTGCCAAGGTGTGCGGGGCGTGTCCGTCGGCTTGGACGGCAGCAAGTGGATGCCGAACTTGGGACCGGCGTTGTTGTAGCAGTGGATCGAAACGCGCACCGCGTTAGCGTACTCCTCCGCCACGAGCGACGAGAAAGCCACGTTGCGCAGCATCATCTTGCGAGCGACATCGTCGCAGCCCTTGCGCATCTCGGCCTCCGACATGCCCTCCCATCGACCGGCCATATCGCGCTCCATGAATTGTGAGAACGAGCGGAAGTTGTTGCCGATGTCCGGCTCGCTCGCGATGCGTGCGTCCATATCCATCTGGTTGATGCCGAAGCGCTCCTGCACCTCCTGCACCGGATTGTCTGTCTTGGTGTAATTCTCGAGTCCGTCGAATTGAATGTGTGTATGACCTGCCTCCTTCACGAGTTCCTTCAGACCGTTCTTGTACGCGCGGATGTTCACCAGGGGCGCGCCTACGAGGTCGCCGAACACACGACCGTCACTGAAGATGGTGACCTTGCAGCCGACGGAGTACACTTCCTCGATGGAGGTGCAGAACTTCTCCAGACGCGCGAGCGCTAGTTCTTCGGCACGGTCGGGCAGCGGGCCCAACACCTTGCCGTCGTGGTTTGGCGTCTTGGTCGGGAACCCGGGCAACACAATCATGATGGGCTCCTTGTGGTCGACGAAGCGTCCGATGGTCGCCTCCAGGAAACGCGTTCCCTTCGGCATGAACACGTCCGTCGACGCCTCAAAGTGACTCTGCAGGTCGGCGAACTTGGCGAGGAAGTGCGCCGCAACGGCGTTTTTGTTGACGGCGGTGTGGTCGGAGTGTGCAGACTCAGTGGTAACGTTGGGTGCCATGTCGGATTGAGTTGATGAACTCGAGAAGAAAGAGGCGAGCAGCAGGCGAGACGACAACACTGGTCGTGGGTTGCAAGGCGTGATGTGACTCGAAGCCGTGAAATTGAGGAATGAGGCGTGCTGGAGCGGACCAACAAGGAGCTGCTTTCGGTGAGTAGATCGGCCGCAAAGACGGCGCTCCATTGCCAACACAGCTCAGTCTGGAAAGTCTCTAGCATGGTCAACCATACCTTGCACCCGATGACAGGCGTCGCGTTTCTGCGTCGGAATATGCGGTCTGGGCGTTGACGCGGCGCGATTGCCTACAGAGTGCAAAGCAGTCCCGGTCGGTGGGACCAAGTGCCGTCACCGCTGGTCGTATAATGCTGCGTCCTGAAATCCATGGGCGATTGCGATGCCAGCAGCGCAGTACCGCGAAAGATAACGTCACGAGGATGCGCGGCGATTGGCGGAATGGACACAAGATCGGATTCGTATTCACAGGATCTTCTGTTCGTCACATGGATACGTCTTCACGACGCAGCGACTGGGACGTGAAAGTAGCAGCAAGTGAAGCAGGCAGTGCAAGCTGTCCGCTTGGCCATGCGACGAGTACATATATTCGGAGCTCATACAAGACCGGCCCTGAGTTTTGTATGATCGTCGCATGGTCAGCGCATCGCGCTTCAAGGGCTTGTTCTCTCTTAGGCTGGGTGCATGATCGCCTGGTCATCTGAGATTGCGAGCTGCATGCAAGGAGCGCGAGTGGCGCCACAGCAGATCAAGTCGCGAGCAATTATGATACATGACATCGTATAGTGCAGCAGCGTTCAAGTACAGTACTATTAATAGCGCCGACTGGGAAAGGGTGATCCCGACTGGGCAGGTCGAAAAATATACGCGGCTACCGAAATTCGCCAGTAGACTGATAGGAGGATGTGCCTGAAAATCGGCGGCGTAGCCCGGGGTGGTGTTAGTTGGGTGATGTGCGACACCACCTCCGAAATGAATGGGGCTACAAAGGCACTTATGTCCTGCGCGAGACCTGCTTCCGTATCGCGGAGTACAGTACAGGTATACCTGTAAACGCGCTACTGGTATAACTTTGCTTTCGATCACTCCTTTCTGGCTCTGTAAAATAGTAGATGTTTGGATGGTTAAACATTTGAGATGATATATGTCGCCGTACAAGTATTGACTCAGAACATGACCAGGTACAGCTTGCTGTGACCGTTGAGCGAGGGTGGTGGTCGTGGTAAAATAACTGAGCAGTACAGTACAAGTGTCAAATCGATGCAGTGTTGACTGGGGTCAAGTTATTGCTGTCCAATTGACCGCCAGTCGACCTCGTCTTTAACCCGTCACAAGGACGCGACCACTGAAATCGGAGCAACTTGCCCAGCACTTGATGCGTGGACGATGTCCCATCAAGAATATTTATGGAGTACATGCACATGCACATGTATTAATAGTGTATAGTGTACGGGAGACGCGGAACAGAGGAACGTCCGTAAATACCGATCGGATCTCTACGCAAACAAGCAGCAACATAGACATCAGACCAAGGCGGGATGGTGGCCACTGGTGGGTGGACACCCGCACCAGCCTCGCACCCACCCTTTCTGTTGGTCCGGCAGCTTGACATCGAACTGCGGCTCGCAGGATACCACTGCCGTGACTGCTGGCCAGTGTACAGTTTTTGGAGCAGTGCCTCGATCGGCCTGGTCATCACTGCGGACCGCAGTGCGGTGGTGCCCTCCACTAGGTCGTACATGTAGCAGCGTTTGACGTGGCAGGCTAGACGTTCTCATTTCTCATTCTTCTCGCAACACCTCAACTCCACACTTCAACGTCGATTCTGCGTTTCTTCGCTCGCGCAACAAGTTGTAAAGATACCATCGAAATGGCACCCAACCTCGACCAACATACCTACTCCAACGATGTCCATCCGGCCTCCATGATGTGGCCCGAGGAGCAGCAGACAAAGGTCTGGGAACACTTCCTCGACAAATTCGCTACGATTCAAAGTCGCTTTCCAGCGCCGATCGATCGTTTCGACGAGGAGGGCAAACAGAAGATGCAGAAGATTGTGACGCGGCTCATCGAGCAGCGCGCGCCAATTACACTGGTGCTTCCGTCGTTTCCGTTCAAGTCGCCAAACTCGTCCGACAAAGTGTTGGGCAAGCTGCCAGACCGCGCGGAAGAGCTATCCATGGAGCGCCTTGAGCGCTTCTGCTGTGAGGTGGAGGAGTCGTACTCACCAGGCTGCAAGATGGTTATCTTCAGCGACGGTCGTGTCTTCAACGACCTGCTCGGAGTGAGCCTGAGCGACCTGCGCGCGTTTGAGGACGAAATGGTGGAGATGGTGAAGAGGGCAGGTCATACGCACATCTACTTCGACTCGATGGACAACTACGTGAAGAATGTGAAGGACCCGATTCCAGAGATACTCGAGCGCTTCGACGTGCTGCATATGGATTTCGATGCGCGCATCAAGGCGGAGCCCGCCATCCGCAACAGCTACTGCTCCTTCTGCAAATTTCTCGAGCGCGACTTGGCCCCGAAATGGGTAGGCATGTCTCGCACCGCCATGAAGCGCAGCTGCGGCAAGATTGCCAAGCAAATGATGCACCGGAATGTAGGTTTCTCTGCTCTCGTAGACGACACGTATCCTGATGCCCTGCGTATTTCCATCCACCAATACAACAACGCCGGACCCAAGTTTGGCATCCACCTCATCCCTCAGAAGTCCGGCAAGCCTCGCACACCTTGGCACTCAGTCATATGCGAGGACGTTGACGGAACTTCACACACCGTCGATCTCAAAAACGTGGACACGGACAAGTACGACCTGGTCTACAAGCACGGCCGCAAATGGGGATACATCGAGCGACCCGCATGCACAGCCGAGGAAAAAGCGCAGTGGGCCACGATCCACGTAGAGCTCGTCCGCACACACATGTTCATCATCGCGCGCGCCATGAAAGGGTTTCCGGCGCCTTCCATCACGGATATTCCGCGAGAAGCCATTCGCAGCCTCGTGCTCAAGTACGGCGTGGTGACGCTGCGCGGCTTCAAGCAGGACGACGACTTCGAGACGGCCACCGAGCGCTGGGGAGACGTACTGCAGTGGCCCAAGGGGACGTTCGCGGCCGGCAACATCTTCGATATCAAGACAGAGCGCGACACGGCACTGCCTGCACAAACGCTCGAGGCCATGTCGTTCCACTACGACGGCATGTTCAAGAAGAAGACACCCGAGTCCACGGAACTGGGAGACGCGCCCGTGTTCATGTTCTTCCACTGTGTGGACGCTGCTCCACCTGAGGACGACCCCAAGCACGGCAACACTCTGATCACGGACACGCGCCGCCTGATGTCGTCACTGGCCGACGAGACGGTGGAGCGCCTCAAGAATATCTCGCTCGTATACCGCACGTCGCTGTTCGGGTACCAGGACCGTGTGCACACATCTCCCGTGGTGGTGACCCACCCCACGACGGGTGAGCTGGCGTTGCGGTATCACGAGCCATGGGGTTCCGAGAAGACCAAGATGCACCCGACCTACGTGGCGTCGGTGGGCTATGACCCGACGTCCAACCAGAAGGACGAGGACGCCGACTTTGTGATGGAGACACTGCAGCAGCGACTGTACTCGGAGGAGTTCTGCCACTGGCACCAGTGGGCGAAGGGCGAGTTCGTGGTCATGGACAACATCTCGCAACTACACGCGCGCACAAAGCTTGGCATGGGTGGTCGCCACATGCGTCGCATCCACTTCAACTAGGACGAGGCAACAGCTTTTCGTGTGTTAAACTTGATGCAAGCCCAACGTTTTCCTTCTTGCCCTGTGCGTGTAAATTACTTCCCAACAAAAATCTGCGAAAAAAACTTTTTATCCAAAGTTGCAATTGATATGACGAAACGGTACGATATGACGCGTGTTAGGATTTGTCGTGGTTGTGGCGGCAACGCGGTGCGAGACCCCATCGATGTTACCAAAGCAGTGACAAGCTCAACACCAGCTTTGCAAAAATATTTGATACGTTTAGTTTTAAACACTACATGTACCAGTAAGCTTAGCTAGGATAGCGGCATCGTTGTATTATAGGACATTTCATTGCACGTAAAGTGTCGTCACTGTGCTCGGTTTGGTCTTCTTGGGCTGGTGCTTGGAGCAGAAGTTTTGCTTGCTCTGCGATGCCGGCCGCCTGCAGCCCTCGGACGCGCAGCGTTTGCCGCCGCCGTGCGTCCAGCAGAGTCCCTTGGAGATGGTCGTCTTCTGGCAGGTGGACACCGAGCACTTGGTGCCGCCGCCGTGCGACCAGCACAGACCACGGGACTTGGTGCCGCGCGTGCAGCCCTTCATGGTGCACAGCGTGGAGCCACCGTGTTTCCAGCAAAGGCCGCGGTGCTTGGCGCTGGCTGTGCAGCCGGGCATGGAGCACGACTTGCCGCCCCCGTGACGGAAGCACAGGCCGCGATCGATGGTGTAGTTGGTGCAGCCCTCGACGCAGCACGAGCGCGCCGCGCGTTTCTCCGCAGGCGTCATTTTGCGTCTGCGCTTGCACTGCTTGCTCGCGGGGTGCTGCGTCGGTGGCAGCCTTGTCTGTTGGGACTGTGCTGCCGGAGGCGTCAGCGGCCGACTGTCGTCCAGGATGAAGGATAGCGACAGCTTGGGTGTACCGGGGAATAGGGGCCGTGGTGAAACACCGGCGACGGGTGGAACACCATCGGGTTGGCGCGCGGAGGCAGCGCGTAGGTGATACCGGTAAGCGCTCTTAGCGGGGGCAGAGTGATGCTGCTCATGGCTGCTGAAGTGTGTATGCTTTTCTTTCTTTCGTGAGCTCTTGGAGTCACCGAGGAAATTATCGAGTGAGCCTCCGTCTCAAGCATGACACGAGTTTCAACAGTTTGTCTTTGCCAGTCAATAAACAGTAACCAAGATGTCAGCTCACGCCGCTGTCTAACGCTGGAGACGCGATAGGAAAAGCGCTGGGACTCTCGGTCGATCCTGCGGCATCCCGTTTATGGCGGATCCAGCGGCACGAACAGCACAACCTATCCTTCCGGAGGGGGGCTTTTGTACTTTTGTATGGCGTTCGGCCAGCGTTTTGCTGTTCATTCCGTGCATCTCATGATAGGGCGGGCGGCCGAAGTGGCCAGGCTTGCCTTGATTGAGGCGCTCTCCAAGTCGAGTTTTCTTCTGTTCGCTGCAGTCCGATCTCGAAGACCAAAGTAGAGGCTTCGGCTTCAGCGGCTCTGGCGACACGTCACTCGTTGAAGCGCACATACTGCGGCCAGGTTAGGTTCGCTGAGCGACCAGGTAACCTCCTTGCAACGGCACCGCAGGAGTCGGGCGGTGGTGTACACTGCACGCCAAGCTGCGACTTGCGGTCGTCGCTCACACATGAGAATAGGATTCATCACGGGAATTATCCCCCAAGAGTACAAAATAGTGGTGCGGTTAATCGATGCTGACAGCCCTTTGCGCGAATACATCGGACGTATCAGCGACAATGGTGTTGGCTCAACTGTTGTCGACTCGCGTGTCTTTTGTGGTCGAATTGCCGCGACGAACCCCCAACGAGCACTCGCACTGAAAAACCGGCTGGGCGTACGAACCCTGAGATGCGTGAGACCAAGTCGACAGAGGCCAATGTGCAGGGCTCAGACAGGAGTGCATTGATGCGGTGGAAGGCTGGGCCAGTTGCACTGCAACTTGCAGAGCGAGCAGCGGATTGTTTCATCACCGCAGTGGGGTAAAATTGTTGACTGAAGCGGTGACGGCAAAATGCCAATTCACGTGTACTTTGGGCAATTTTCGGGAGCACAATCATGTCCACAGTTGATTGTTCCGCCCATGGATAGCCGGGCCACCGACTTGCGGCAAAAAGGAACGCGTCGCACGTTTTTTCTGTTGCTTTCAAACAGCAAACGCAGGACGGACGCCACGATGCAATGGCAACGAGGACGAGCAGTGGGCGCACAACTTTCGGCAGTGGTGTGCCGACTGCAGCAGTCCAACCCACTGCCCACCCGCAAGCGAAGCTGAAGCAACCAGCTTCAGCCGACGATCTGATTTGCAGCTCGGGCATGGCTGCACTGGGATACATGTGCAGGTGCGTTCAACCGAGTGCGACACAGACAGCGTCAAGCGCGGCTCGTGATGTTCTTGAAAATCCTGTCGCGCAGAGATTCCGTCTGCACACGGCTTCAAATGGTGTCCGCGCTCAGGCGGCAGCCACCGCTACAGGCAATTCCTTCCCCAGCGCCGAGTCCGATGACACCCGAGTCCGATGACCGTTTGTGGCGCTGTCGCTACGTGTCAGCACCAGGGCGTTTGGGGAAAGACAAGCAAATTGACGCTGCCGATACATGTACGTACGTCTAGGTGTCAAAGCGTCCACCGAAAAACACGGCGAGGATGCATACGCCTTCTGTCATCTCATGCTGTTCGTGCCGAGCACATCGCTTGATACTGAGCGCAAGTGACGCGGTAGAAGGATATGTTGTGCTGTTCGAACCAGCTGCTTTTGTGTTCAGCGATGTGTCCACGCGACAGCAGCGGCGTTAGACAGTGAGGCATACTGGAACCAAGAGAGTGCCGTCCGATCTTGACAGCAAAAACCTCGCTACGTGAGACCGACCCATGCAAGTCACTTCCCAATTCTCCATCCACTGCCCAACACCATGACGACCTGCAGTCTTTCGCTACCACCGCTGACGATGCTCGCCAACTTCGCCTCGGATCTGGCCACGCCCTGTACGCCCAAGTTCTCGCTGGCCTTCATCTTGACGACAACCAGGCGCTGCTGTCGCCCACGGCGGTCTCCGGTCCAGAGCCCACGCCACAGTCGTCGCCCAGGCAGCGCAAACGCAACGCCAGCGCCCTCAGCGCCAAGGAGAAGCGCCAGTGCTGCATCGAGGGCTGCACCAACTACACCATCGACCGCGGCCTCTGCTTCCGTCACGGGGCGGCAAGTCGTGCTCCAAGTCTGGCTGCACGGCCAGCGCCAAGCACCGCGGCCTCTGCTGGAAACACGGAGGTCCACGCTGTGCACCGTTGTGGGCTGCACACGCGGCACCAAGTCTCGTGGCCTGTGCTGGTCGCACGGCGGCGGCACCAAGTGCTCGATGTCCACCTGCCAGAAGACGACCATCTCCAAGGGACTCTGCTGGACGCACGGCGGCGGCAAACGTTGCGCGTCCGAGGGCTGCAAGCGGCCTGCGTCACAGAGCAAGCAGAACTTCTGCTCCAAGCACCAGCCCAAGAGGAGCAAAACCTCGTCGGCGCAGTGAAAAGGACGAATTGCACTCTGTAAAATGAACAACACTATTTATTGTCGAGATGATTTTGTGCAACCGAGAATATAGGTCCTGCAGGTCCTGCAAAAGTTATTAATACATCCTGTACAAGTCCTACAGACCTCAGTTTTACTTCTTACCCTACTGTAGTTTACTCAATTGAATTAGCATGGCGGTCTTCACGGCCAGACACTTGCGCATTGGCACTTGACGCTAACGTCGCGAGCTCCTCTTTTGCACCGCCAATTTCGCTTCGCTCATGGCGGGCAAGGCGTCGGTACATTCCAATCGGGGCGGACACTCGCGCGTTGGCTCGCCTGCGGACTTAGCGACGGCGCAGCGGGGGCCCGCCCCTCTCACTCCGCTCGGGGGCGACGCTCCGCGTCCTGCCCCACCCCCTTACTCCTTACGCTAAGTCCTCGGCTTCGGTGTCTAGAAAAATAACTCCTTGTCAGGGCAACTACTCCGGCCCACGCGCCGACCATTGCAGACCTCCGCTTCGCTTCGGTTGCAAACGGTCTCTCTGAGGCCTCTTTGGTTTTCACATTCGCAAGGACAAATCTGTATGGGATGTTAAACCTATGCATCGCCTCCTTTTTTAGTTTCCGTTCGGCATGTAAAGTGTCCTGCGTATTGTCCTAAGCTTGGTAAAGTGTCCTACAATGGTCCTGCATCTGCAGGACATTATGTCTGATGCAGGATGCATTTTCTGGTTGCATTCATTTCTCCCTTATTGTCTGAGCGTGAGTTTGTTTTTATACATTGATGCTTGAGTCAAGCATCGATGCATGTGAGTCAATCACATTCAGCTTTTTAGTAGCTGCGTCATGGTCGTACCGGTACATGTAGTGTACTATGTAGTATACATGTACTGGCTATTTCAATTAAACATGCAGTCGTGGGGGTAATGTACGATTCATTCGGTTAGGACCAATGCCAAAAGGGTGCCTTGCTTTGCCAAATGCCAACCCCCAGATTGGTCCGTCGCCAAATGGCCCGCACACCCCGGGTCAGCTGTATGGCAGAGCGGGCTGCATGGCCCCTCTTTCCGCTAGGCTGTATGACCATCTCGGCGGGTTGATCGCTAGTTAGACTGTATGTCCATCTAGGCGGGTGCTGCATCTGTATGGCTGAGCGGCGAGAGGTACAACCAGGACACCGCGGTAACTGATTGGATGACCTGCCCTCTACAGAGAACGAGACCCCCAATAAGATTGAGTTTTCGGGAGTGGGAAGGGAGAACTTGGCAGCATGAAGTCACGCACACTCACCGACTTCACCAGAAGCGCCGGGTTCGACTGGTTCACCAGCATCGGCTTCGCTAACTTGTCGCCATGGTAGCCAGAGATGTAGCCCAACACGATCACGCGAGCGTGTACAGCCAAGTTTCCGACCACCGCCTTGAGGAGATGGTATTGGTATTCACCTCTGCACAATAGACGCCGCTGTCTGAGTTTGCTTCGCTTCTTCTTCCGTGATGATCCTACTACTGCCGGTTGGCGCATATCATCAAGCTACCGGTATCGCTTTTCGGTCACAGAGAAAATTGCTTAACCTTTAGTCTCCAGGCCGAAAGCGTACGGGTAGCATGGGCACAAGCCTACCCATACGCGCGAGCTCTGATAGTTTTATATGGAAGTTTATTTAAATTCCATATGATCAACAAAAACGAGCCAATGATCTTGGATACAGGATTTGAGTAAACGAGCATACATTTTACAAGATTTTGTAGGAAATATTCAACACGCACGTTTGACAAGAAAACCTGTTGGTTTTGGCTAGTTTTAGCGTATTTGAGTTCTCTCGACTTTCCGTATTCTTCTCATCTAGTTTGTTTGAAGATTGAGCCTCTACAGGCCTCAAAAATATTTTTAAACACGATTATGTGTTTACCCGGATTGAGCCTGCGTTTTCGATACGATAGCTTGCTGGAATAAAGCTGAAAATAGATTCCTGACTCTCTATTCCTTCGTCTTTGTCCTCGTAAGCTTGGTTTTTCGATAGCCCCTCTGTGGGCTTCAAACTTAATTTTTAAGTTGAGCATACCCGCACGCGCACGAGTTTAACGGTGCGGTCTTTTTAGCGGCTCCACGAGGTCCATAAATCGTTTCTGCGCCACCACCAGCTCTGACATGAGGCCATTTTTGTCTGTTGCATTGCGTGTAGCTCCATGCTGGAGCAGCAGCTTCATGCACTCGACACGGTGCCACTCCACTGTGCAATGCAGTGGTGATCGACTGATGCAGACGATGTTAGGATCACCTCCAAAGCGCAGTAACGTTTTCATCACGTCGATATGACCATTCACAGCAGCATAATACAGCGCAGTGCAACCGTCGCTGTCCACGAAGTTGACGTCCGCGAACTTTTACTCCAGCAGCGCTTGCATGAAGCTAGCCTTACTCTCCACCGCCGCGTAGTGAAACGGTGCCATCACTTTATCTACATGTTCCTGTCCATTCAACTGTAGCGACACGTCATGCTGCATCAGCAACTCCAGCATCTCCACATACCCGTTTCCGACAGCTTCATACCACACCGTCATGCCCATCTTGTCCACCACCTATTTGTCCGCCCCGCTTCGCAGCATAAAGTCCACCACTTCCGTGAATCCACCTGCAACCGCTTCATGAAGTGGCGCGTGGCTCGTTTGGTTGCTCAGATTCACATCTGCCTGCGCTTCTTGCACCAGGAACTTGACCATCTCCACGTGTCCGTCTTGACAGGCAATGTACACTGACGTGACGCCCTTCTCGATCGGCTCGTTCACCTTTGCACCTGCTTATTTAAAAATAATTCTAGCTCGCCGACCAGGTCTCTGATAATGGAGCTTGGCTTGAGCGATGGCGACCGAAACACCAAATGAACCGGAGCTTGTGGCTGCGTGACGGGCCGCCGCGTGACTGCATGGCTAGAGCGAGGCCATTTTTCGCTGGTGCTGCTGCAACTTGAGTCCTGCTGGAACTTGATCTCTGCTGCAACTTGAGCTTGCACTTGGCAAACTTGTGTGATGACTTCCTTAGCTTGAAAATACAATTTCTTCAGCTCCGTCCCCATCGCTTGTTTGCTTCGCTCACCATCTTCCCTTCCTACGTATAGAAATACACCAACCAGAGCTGAAAGTGTGGGGATTTGAAACAACGAACCCCGCAGTGGCAGTCAGAGCTTTCAAATTGATAGATTTAGACACTTAATGTTGTTGTCAATCCCATTTATGCCCTGCAGAAGCTGTCGCCTCCAGTGAGTTGATGAACCAGCGTCTTCAAAATGATATCGCCGGCCAAATGCGTTAAATTCATGGCCAGAGGTCATTGCTCTCTGTTGAAGTGGAGGCTCGGCCCCAACTCTAACCACAGTACCGTAAACCTGCTATATTGTATAGCACCAGGTCCACTTTAGAATCTGATGTACAACTCCATAATGGTTGGTAGACAATACTTGTGACAGTGTTTTAGAATGACTTATACAAACTCCTTATACGCAGCAAGGCTACTTGCTGCTCCTTAATATCACTTTGTCTTTTGACGCTTTCCTACACAATAGGGATAGGCAAATGCATGCATTATGGCATTAATGCACTGCACCGATTGCATTAATGGCATCGATGCAACGCATTTGTTTCGATCTCTTGCAAGTAAAAATAGATTCTCAGTAAATAACAGTAGTAACGCTAAAACTCAACTTTCTGCTCCTCACTAGCGTCATACGAACAAGGGTTGCTATTCTCAAGGGTTTCCGTGCCTGCCTTGTCGCTATCGTCGTCGCTATTAATATCGTCGTCGATGTCGTCGTCGATGTCGTCTTCTTCATCGTCAGTCTAGCTCTCGTCGCCCACCCGGTAGAAGATGTTGGACTTGGCGTCCTTGCCACTAGCGTTGCAGTATATAAAGACTAGTTTCTTCACACGTCCAATCGATTCCGTCGTTTCGTGTGAATGAAATCGTGGATACTCCATGATCGTTCACTAGATGCTGAAGACGTTGGAGTTGTGTAAATCAAAGCAGCCAACGGAGCTAAAAGCGGATAGTAGCTGTCCATATCAGCTGTCCTGTAACACTTCTAATCCCACCACGCATTGGGGAGAGTTTCACCTCCTTTGCTCGCGTCTCGGGTGACCACCTCTCTTTCTTGAGGTACAGACAACGACGGTGAAACTTACCCTCCCCGTCGACATTCATTTTCAATACAGTTGTAGAAAGGTCAGAAGACAAAAACTCGACCCCCTACTGCGGTCTTAGCTGTAATTGGTCAAAACATATTATGAATTTTCTTTTTTCTTAAGTTTAAAGTCACACTGAAGGGGGTCGAGTTTTTGTGGGGGAGTTTCACCGTCGTTGTCTGTAGAAGTCGGAAGCCTCAGCTTCAATTTGAGTCTCTTCAGCTGCCGTTGACACTAATCCAGTCCTTCTAACAAGCTTTGTGACGGACATGACGCTGTCGGCCAAGTCCACGCCCACAAAGTCAGCGATTGGTTTTGTTTGGTCGAGGAGAAACGAGACACCCATAGTATGTGTGTACAGGAAGTCCCACCGCTCTTTAATCAATGCCAGTATGATCTTTTGAACACGCTTGGTACGTGCAGAATTGACTCAGCGTACACGGGGCTGCGGTGAAGCTCGCTGAGTTGCCAGTATACCATGGAAATGCAGCAGGTGTCTTGCTCCAGCATGGCGACAACTTCCACAAGAGGCCCCAACAGAATTTGCACCAGTTTTAGATGCCTCCAGAAATGTGTGTCGTCCACAATTGCTTGAACTTCCTTGAGCTTTGCTGTTGCCCACATCGCTTCAGGAATTTGTTTTGGCGAATGTTTTAGCAATTGTACGTTGATTGTCGGATGCACTCTTGATGCAACTCAAAGCTAGAGTACCATCTTGTTGGCACGGGCAACCGCAGTGCCCGCCGATGCTCTTCTTTTCCGGTCTTTTGTAGCTTGCAAAATCTTGCGAGTAGCTGCAGTCGGTTCCTGATGAACTTGGCCAGAGTGACCGACTTAGCGAGTGCTGGATGCATCCAAGGTAGGCTCAGCACCTCGTCCATAACTAGATTCAGTGCATGACTGCTGCACCCGTTGCAAAAGATGGTTCGCTTCCGCTCGATGATTTCCCACGCCTTCTGCATGACAGGAGCATTGTCAGTCGTCACAGATACCACTACTTGTTTCACAGCGGCCGTGTTAATCTCATCGATGACAGATCCAATTTCTTTGGTACTCGGATGTTTGTTCAGCCTCACCGGTCTTTTTGATACACCAAAGTTGCGGCCGCATCAGGGAGACACAACGACGTAATTGACAATCTTCTTCTTTCTGACGCTAGACCAGCCATGGGTTCCAGTGCGTCGAAGTCATTACACCTTCTCTGCCATTTTCAGGGTGCGGTGCCACGATTACGTAGACCACATAACAAATGGCCTTTTGTCCAAGAAACGTTCTCGCTGAGACCGTCATCCCGACCATCTTTCTTCTCCCTGACATAAATCCTCGCCAGCCCGCTCGCGTATGTGCCGGGTGTACATGCATCAAGAGATCGTAGCGTGCACAAGTTGCCAGGATCTTCGGAGGGAGCGGCACACATTGCACAGTACGGAGCCGCCCATACAGTAATTTGCTGCGTGGAAGTACCACTAAGGGCTAGGTTAATATTGACATTTGGAGAGTGTTGAAGTTTGTTGATATATAGAGGATTAGGACTTTAGAGAATAATACGGAGAGTTAGGAAGAGAGAGGTTCTGTGGGCGGAAGCCGTAGGAGACGAGAAGATAGCTTGTGTGGTAGGGATGGGTAAATGCAACCGTGGCATTAATGTCATTTCGAGTGCAATGGCATTTGTGCATTAATGCGTGCACTTCAACCAAATGCAATGCATTTGGTACGCCTTCATCCAATGCATTTGGGTGAAGGCGTATCTTTCTCGAGAAAGATAAAAATACCTTCGCGCCCTGAGCGTGCTGACAGATCTCAATATGTTCTGCTGCAGAGCGGGTATTGCCACCTTAACGCGCCCATCGCCAACTTGATGGCGCATGATGCCCCTTCACCTTTGTTGCCAGCAATGCTGGCGCAGAATGCCCTCGCCAATTGATGGCACAGATTCAACAAATCCTCCCACCACTTGATGGCGCTGAATTGGCTAGCGTGGTTACGTGCTCTACACTATAACAGAAGCAAGCGCAAGGAGTTGTACTGAATCACAGGGCACTAGATAGACGACATCGCCAGATGCATGAGCTTCAAGAGGAGGCGATGCTAGACTACTGCACGGCAGTGCGTCTACTACCCATTCTTCAATTAACTCTGCAGCAGCAACGTCCTCCGCCCCATGCCTCGACTTCACTGCACCACCCATGCCTCGAGCGCGTGCACCCCGCCTGGAAGGAATTCAACTACACTGACGGCGACTACCCCGATAAGACCTGCAGCCACTGCTCCACGAAGCTGTTCAAGTGTCAGCCGAGTCGTAATTTACTCAAGCACCTGGGGTCGTGTCCTGGGTTAGATGAGGCCGAGCAGCTCAAGTGGTGGCGCTACGGAGAACCTGAAAAAAGCGCGAGCGGAAGCGCCAAAAGCGCAAAAAGAAGCAACACCCAATCTCCTGGTGCTACACAAGATTCCGTTATGACTTAAGCATCGCTATCGCAGTCGCAGCCGATCATGTCTTTTGCTGGAGATATCGACAGCAAGGAGAAGAATCGCTTTCAGTCAGAAATTGCATGGGGATTTTACGCTGCTGGTCTTCCGTTTCGGAGCATAGAGGTGCCTCGGATGCGGAAGACTTTGACGATTCTGCAGCCAGAAATGGAAAGATTCCTACCTACTAGGAAAGCCTTGGCTGGTCGCCTTCTGACGAAGGAATTCGAGCTCGAGAAGGCCGCTTTGGTTGCACGACTGCGAGATGAGCTTGCTCACGATGCGATATTCCAGCAACTACGGAGTGTCTTAAGTTGAAACGAGCCTCAATAGAAGCAGAAAGAACCAAGCTAGAATTTGCGCTATCAATATGTTTCAAACATGAAGTTGCGGTGTTCGTTTTGCTGAAACCCCCACATAATGCTGTTTTCAGTTCCGATTAAGTCAGGTATGGTGTGTTAATAGTACTACGTATTAGACACGATAAGCTTACCGGTAGAACACACGTACTTGCGGTGTGTGTTGTCGGTTCCTAGTCATACGATATGGAAACGAAGCGAAAACGACGAATACAAGGTCTTTATAGGTATTTGCCACGGCATTATGGCGACCATCGACACGACGAACCTAGCCCCAGTTCTCGCGAAGCGGAGACTGCAATTCCACATCAGTACAAACGCTGCTGAGCATAAATTACGGGTAAATTACCCGTAATTTATGCTCAGCAGTAGAGATGGTTTTGGATTGGAATAGTAAAGAACGTTTTAAATGCACCAAAACGTTTTAAACAGTTTAGAAGTGTCCAAAAGTCCAAAAGTCAGTGCGCCAGGGTCTTTGGAAGCTGCCGTGAACCCATTGACGCCTAGCAGTGTGAAAAGAGCTTCGCCATGGCGACATCACGTGGAGCTGCGGCTGACTTGCCAGCGAACTCATCGCCGACCCCTTCTGCTCATGCCCTGCGGGTTCTTCCCCATCACGGAGGGCACTGCGATCGCCCCTGGCTCCGCCGTACGGAGATCTAGTGGCTACAGCCCTTACCAACGAGAAAATCCCGAGCCAAGCTCGTCAAGAGTTGGCTTGGCGTCGGCACGCAGGGTGATGTTCTCACCTCAGCAAGGCTCGCAGACTCCAGCTTACTCGCCTCCGACACCAGCTCCTGTAGCTTCGCCCCGTCAATCGACTCCGACTCAATCACCCAGCTCTAAACTTCAGCGCGGTCACCTCGGACTCCCCGTACACCAATATCGTCAACTCTAACACGATCCCCGCACTCCCCGTACCCCGCGAACCCCAGGATCTTCTAGGCGATCTAGGCTTTCAACTTTGAAGACCGGGCGATCGCGTGACATGATTTGGAAGCACAACACCATTGAACGCGAAAATGGCAAGAAACACGGGCGTTGCATCTACTGCGGCACGCTCAAGAAAAATGGTAAACCTAGTGGGAACTTGCTGAACCACTTGGCGAAGCCTAACCTGTGCCCAAGTGTCCCCAGAGCTGTTCAAACTGCGCTACGACCTGTACCTGTCCCAGCACCAGCGCCGACAACCGACACAAATGTGGAGCCTGCATCGCGTGATATTGATCAAGACGCTTTTGATATGGCACTTGCTCGGGTGTTTTTTGTCTGCGCACTGCCTTTCATTCTTGTGGAAGCTCAAGTATTTCGAGACTTTATTGCTCTGGTGGCCCCCTCTGTCAAAATACCGTCGAGACACAAGCTCAGTATGGTGCTATTAAAACGAGTGAGAGATGAAATTCGTTTGAAGGTCATCCAGATGATTAATGCTCACACATATGTGTCACTTGTTACTGATGGATGGACGGATACAAACGGCTCAAGCATGATTAATTTCATGGTTGTCGCGCCCGGGTTACCTTCGCTCTTTTGGTCGTCATGGTCAACAAGGTCAAATAAACATACCGCGCGCTATCTTGCTGGCGAAATTGACAAAGTCATTGAAGAAGTTGAGCACGAGACCACAGCACAAGTGGTTGGAGTTGTCACTGATAATGCAAAAACATGAGAAGAGCGACGAGTCAAGTCCAGCGTAGGCGCCCAAACATGATCAGTGGTGGATGCTCGGCCCATGTTTTGAATTTACTGATGCAAGATATCGGTCATTTTCCTGTCATCAAGGCCGTTTTATCAAGAGCCGTGGCTCTCACTCGCTTTGTACGGGATCATCTAGCACTTTATGACGAGTTGAAGCAGCTGCAGCAAGGTGTACGAGACGCGGGTTCCAAAGCCAGATATCTCGTTTTGCCGGTCCCGACGCGGTGGTATTCGTTGCATGGTTGCCTTCGCGATGTGCTGGACAGCCGAGAGACACTGGAGAAACTCTACTTGAATCCTGACTATGAGGAGTTCATGGACCGGTATCGTGGAACCGCGTCAAACCGGAAGAAACTTCTCTATATGATAGCGTTGATTCGCGACGATGTGTTCTGGAACAGCCTAAGAACTATAGTTCGACTGTTTGATCCCATAATCGAAGCCCTTTGTGCTCTGGAGGCTGACAATGGGTTTGTTTCAGGGTCTATCGATGGTTTAGATGGCTGCGGTATCACACCGTGTACGGTGTTACGTCCCCGGAACCGGAACCATAATTGTCCGAGTCGGAGAATGAATCGGACGAGAGCGACTCGGAGGAGTGCGAATCTACACAGCAGCAAGCTCTAAATGGTATTGAGGTTCTCAACGACGCAGCTGCAATTGTGGCCCCGGTGGCACCTGTGGACAACGGAGTAGCAGTTGATGAGGCCTCCTCACAGGGCGATGGTGCATACACAAATCTCACCGCTGTTCGTCTCGATCATCTCAAGGCCTCTTTCGCGAGAAAATTCAGAAACGGTGGAGATACGTGCACACAAACGCAATGGCGTTAGCCTTCATGCTGGATCCATCGATGACCATCGACGATTTCGTGGGTTCTGACGATGATCAAGTAGACGATCAAGTGTGCACGCTACCAGTTCATTGGCCACAATGGCGTTGCTCCTCTGCACCAGGTCTTTCAGGTAAGCGGCCATCCATGAGAAGCCCAGCGTAGTGATGTCCTTCAACGCGCTATGGATGTCGCACTGCATGATGGCCTGGATAACGCAGTCGAAGTTGTTCATCTTTTTCTCCTCGGGGGGTAGGAGCGGAAGCAGTTGGCCATCAGGAACTCGAAGCGGTGCGCGATGGTCTTGGGTTCATCCAGAAACAGCCGCGCCAGCATGAGTTCGTACCAGCTCGTCGCATTGCTCTCCAACACCACCTCCTTGACCGCTATTATCTCCATCAGCTTTGTTAGCCCGGCGTTCGACTAGACGCAGCCGTCCGTGTTGAGCAGGTACTGGCACGTCCAGGCATGAACAGCAGCAGCTTCTGCCCAGCCTGGAACGCCGCCTTCATGGACGCGCCTGTGAATGATCCGGCGGCGTGCAAGAACAGCGACTTATAGCTGGAGTGCATCACCAGCAGCGTCGCGGTGATCGGGCCACTGCCAGCCATCACGAGGATCTGGATCGTTTCCTAGAAGGTCGGGTCCAGCTCGGTCTTGGGCTGCGTCTTGAGTCTCTCGCTCTCCTCCTACGTCCGCTTCAGCAGGGCGCAGCAGTAGTACTCCTGCAGTCACTGCGCCAATCCGTAGCCCTGTGCGCGGTTGCCTCCACGCGCGCCGCCAAGCAGCAGCAGCAACTCACACAGATGCCACAGCGACACCTTGAGCAGATCCAGGAACTCCTCATCGGCGTCGCCCTCCAGATGGTCTTCTTGCGCCAACCAGATGTCTTAAGTGCCTCGTGGTACTCGCGGCTGGAGCCGGTGGGAAACGCAGTGGACGGCAGCACGGCGCCGATCCTGCAGCGCGTCGGAGTATTCCAGGGGTGCCCGCTGAGTCCACCACTGTTCTCGGCGGCGATCAGCCCCCTCCTCCACGCGTTGCAGCTACTGCCCAGCTCGGGAGTACAGCTCTCGGGCGACGACCGCCCCGGTGTCTCCGCGTATGCCGACGACCTCAAGACCTTCAGCGGTATAAAGGCAGGCGTCACCGAGCAGCACGAGCTAGTGGCCATGTTCCTGCGATGGACCGGCATGGCGACGAACCCGGCCAAGTGCAGATCGATGGGCGTGCGCCGCAACGGCAACGGCGCCATCTAGACGGACCACCTGGAGCTGGCGCTGGACGACACGCCGATCCCACGTTGACGCACCTGCAGTCGTACACGTACGTGGGGATCGGCGACGGCTTCGACCACGTGCGCCGCCTAGTCGCACTGGCGCCCAAGCTCAAGTCGCTCAAGCACGACGTGACGGCGCTGATGGAGTCCGGCCTCGCGCCGTGGCAGGTGGTGAAGGCCGTGAAGGTGTACCTCTACCCTCGGGTGGAGTACGCCCTCCGGCACCTTGCGGCCCGACGACCAGCTTCTGGAGGGCTTCGACCTCCACCTCCGTCGCGGCCTCCGCCACCTGCTTCGCCTCCCCAAGAGCGCCAACAACGACTTCGTGTACGCGCCGGTGTCGCGCGGCGGGCTGGGTTTCCTGCCGCTGGTGGAGTTGCACGCGGCGCAGCAGATCGCGCACGGGTGGCAAATGCTCAACTCGCCGGACCCAGCCATCCGGCGCATCGCGCGCGAGCAGCTACACCAGGTCGCTGACGCGCGGCACTTGATCGACAAGCAGCACTGGAAGTAGCGCGGCGACGAGCTGTGCGAGATCCTCCTGAAGGGGAGCTCGGGACGTTGGCCCACGCGCCACCCAAGCGGCGCAACGGCGACATTGGCTCGGTGTGGGTCGACGTCCGCAAGAACCTCAAGGCCTTCCGGTTGAAGCTCGCGACCGCGCCCGCCGACCCAGAGTCCGGCGCACCGGCCAAGCCGCTGCAGCTTCGCGTGCCGCACCACACTGAGTGGCTGGACCACCGCAACGTGCTGCGGCACGTGAAGCAGCACATGAAGAACATACGCTGGCGGGCATGGTGCGACCACGTGGACCAAGGCCGGACGGCGCGCGCGCATGGCGGCATCGGGAGTGGCTTCCTGACGAGGCCGCGGGGCATGTGGAAAGTGACTACCGCTTCGCGGTGGCCGCCCGCCTCAACATGCTCGACACGGTGAACGTGCTCGCGCGCCGACGCCTCCGCGCCCACGACCGATGCCGCCGCCCGGGCTGTCGTTGGAAGGAGACGTTGGCACACGTCCTCAACCACTGCCCGAGCACGATGGACAGCATCCGCGGTCGCCAAGACGACGCTCTCAAGGAAATCGAGCGCACGCTCCACGCGTCGTCGAGCGACCGCCAGGGCCGCACTGAGCTCCGCACGAACCAGACCGTGCCGGGTCTGGCTGGACCAGCCCTGCGCCCCGACCTCCAGGTCTTCAACCACGACCAACGCACGGTCGCGGTGGTGGACCTGGCGATCGCGTTCGACGAGCAGCCGCGCGACGACCCAGAGAGCTCAGGGCTGGCCAAGGCGGCGGCCGAGAAGAAGGCCAAGTACGCGGGCATCAAGCGGCACCTCGAGCGCCAAGGGTGGAAGGCCCACCTTTCGGCGCTCGTGTACGGTTCGCTGGGCTCGGTGGCACCTAGCAACTACAAGGTGTACACCGAGCTCCTGGGGCTGCTCAAGTGCGATGCCAAGCGGCTGGACCGGCAGCTGTCGTTGGCGTGCATCCAGTCCAGCCGCCGCATCTGGAACTGGCACTGCGCCCAGCACCGCGCCAGGCAGCACCAAGACCAACCGGCCGCAAGGGACAGGCGGGTGACGGAGACCGGCTAGGAGCTTTGTCTTGAACAAAGTCACCGCCTGCTGGTGGCAGCATCCGAACTTGGCCCCCGCGGCCTTCGTTGCCCCACGCTTCAGCCGGCCATTTCGGCGAGGAACAGCGCAATGGCTGTGCGCGCTTCTTCGGGAATGTCAGGGGTGCCTGCGGTTCGTCCATTTGGGAAGTGACTGGCTTTTAGCCCTCCTACGAGATCAGTTTTAGTGCAAGCATATCCTATTAAATATCGTGATATTTGACCAATAGAATACTGTGAGGTTTTATGAAAAAACTAACTGTTAATTCTTTTCCAGACCGGAGAAGTAGGTGGTAAGTGGCCTTCTATTCGATATTTATTAGAAGTAGTTTTCTATATAATCATTTTGAAAATATAAAGTGCACTGCCCCCAAATGATCCCAACAAACAAAGCAAAGCCGTCAATCATTACAACGTTCACAACGGTATTAACAGTAAATAGTACGTTATTAAAAATAACGTTAACATGTAAATAGAAGGACAACCTTAGCCCAGGTTTCTCAGACTCAAGAAATACTGAGAAATCTGATTCTACATGTATTATCCAGGTTATTTCAGGTTACGAATGACGGAATACGATGCAAGTAATCTATACCGAAGGTATAAATGAACAAATCAGGTATTATCCAGGTCGGAAAACTGGGATACTCATGTGTGCGTGGCTTGAGCAAAAGTGGAAGTGATGACGAGAGGGGTTGGCGCGCGTATCAGCTAATCGATGCCGGCATTAATGATCCAGGTTTTACGCAGGTATCAATACCTGGGATACTCATGTGTGTCTTACTCCGCAAAACGTCGAAGTGATCGCCATCGAAGTATGTCGGATTTCGCTGGTGGGGCGAGTTGAATGCGAAGTTTCTAGACTTTGCGAAGTCACACATGTATGATCCAGGTTTCGAACAGGTAGTACACATGTATTGCGTGGCGTTGAGGTTTTCAGCTCCGCTCGCCGGTTGCTGATAACCGAAGTTTCTTTTGGTGAAAGGTAAGAGAGGTTCTGTAGGTCTATTTACATGTTTTATGTGCAAGATGTATGAAACGTCCTAAACGAGGATATGAGCGTCAGTTTCGTTAACTGATCGTGGCCCCACTTGGTGTGGCGACCCTCCTGGATCTTGTTCTAAACGTTCAAGACAGGGGTGGAGTCTAGCTCCGCTGATGACAGTATCGGGTTTCCGATGTTCCCTCTTGACCATGCTCGCATCCTAAAAGCGCGTCGTGCTGTTGGTCGTAGACTGGGCCTCTTCTCGAAATAGGATATTGTTTCGCTCCATCCAAAGCGTTATTTGGCAGACTATACACAGGATATGCCATATCCTCTTCCATTATTTTTCTGCTGCTTCACTGTTTTCCTGATATCATTCTTGAAGTTGTTTGCTTCTGTAGGCTGGGTTGACCGGGGCTTGACGATTGCCACAGATGAGAATCCACGACCGGTATGTTCTCCGGTCCAATGGCCGATGCGCTTGACCCACATAGCTACTGCTTGTGGGTATTCCTAGAAGATATGAGCTAATGTATCCTTTCCGCCGGTGCACGTTGACGTTGTGACACAGCTATTGTCAATTCTACGGCCTTGGTAATGCAGATTGAGCTGCACGACAGCTACTCGATACCCCGTCCACACTTGATATTCTGTCAACCCATTTGATTGATTCCACAACAGGGGCTGGTGTTTGATGAGCTGCAGCCTGCTGCTATTTATACTTGTCCACCTTGTCCTCTATCCGGCCGATTACTTGTTCCAGAGGTACTGAGAACTCCTGTTTGTGATGTTGAACAGCTTTCTTTGCAAGAACCTTCTTCAACTAACCATTGCTGACCGCTTCCGGCGCTTTTCAGGAGAACCTATGCAAATTCGGATGTGCTTGGGAGACTATGCCTTTCTACATCAGTTTTTTATCGGGTTTGTTCCCACGTGGTTTCGGTGGTGAGAGGAAATCTCCTCTAGAAAGGGCCAGTGGATCCCGTCTTTTGTTTGTCTTAGCCGTACTACCTCCACTGGCTCCGTTTTCCAGACGCGCTGTCCCTCTAATTACCCCTTGTTTCTCCAGGGCCAAGTAATAGGTGTTTCTGAACGGCGGCGATTAGCGCAGTTGTACTCAGGCTGTGCTTTCAATTGCCCACCTATCGGTATCGTCGGTTCTGCTTGAAGGATTGTACTTGCCTAGAGGCGCTGGGTCGCGTTCGTGTGTTGTTTGCCGTCCACTGTCAGTGAAGGCTAGTTGAAGACGAACTCGTCTGGCCCTGTACGCTGGATGTGCAGCGCTGCTATAGTGCTGTCCTGTATTCTGTCATATTTGGAGCTGGAAAGCATTTCTCCTTGATTTCTCGTCCATGGCTTATCGCTCCATCGAAACGCTGCCCAGAACCGTTGAATTTTCTTTGGTCGCTCATCCGTGCTTTGTGGCCAGATGGAAAACGGGTTATAATAGGATATAACCCATTTGTCTCCCTCGCACTAACTACTGGCCCCGTCGAGTAGGGTTCGTAGTTTCCTCGTACCCAGCTTGCCGTGGTTTCCTGTTTGCTCTCCGTCGGCTATTAATTCACCGATGTCTTGTTCGAGTTGCCTCCCTGGCGTTCTTGTTCCTCTGGGAGCCTGCCGAAGCTGCGGTTGTCCAGGCGATATTTTGTACGCCTGCTGAGTGTCGGTGATTCGAAAGGCCCACCGACGCCATGCTGCAAAGTATTTATCCTCTTTCTGGGTGAGCCATTGCAAAGCATGTTTGGTTCGCTGAGTCTTGATAGCCACTGGTAGCGACACTAACCCAATTCCGCTCGCTTTTCTCGGTGTCTCTAATAGTCCTGGGTTCACCTTGTGACGGCTCGCTTCTGTTGATGCCGAATGAGCCCACGAAATGTTTTGTACAAAAAAATTCTCTTTTTCTGCCCAATCGAGCAGTTCGAAGACCGCCGATGTGAATAATATTGAGGACAGCATGATGAGGTTGAGGATTAGGACTCGCGGTCGCGATCCTGGTCGCCGTCATTAGTCTTCTCTTGATCATACGTATCCAGTCGGGCCAATTACGTTTGGTTAATTCCCCGGCCCCCACTTCGTATCCCAAGCATCGCGTGGCGTCTGGTTTCTGCAATATATACACGCGAAAGTATCCTGCTGAACTGCCTTGGTGAGAAAGATGATTTTACCTTTGGCCGGTTGAATGTGTTGCTGAAAACTCTCCAAACCTTCGAACTAGCTTGAGTGCATGACCACTTTGGTGTGGTTCCTCCAAAAAGATGGTTGAGTCATCAACAAACGCCGAGAAAATATGGGTGTCGCCCTGTGCGCCCGGCACTGCCTCCTCTTAACTGTGGGGCTTGTTGGATGGCGATAATCAGGATCTCCGCAACTAGTATGAGGATCAATGGTGCTAATCAGTAGCCTTGCCTGATTCCAAATGTAATCGGGATTTGAGTCGTTCGCTCCCCGTTAACTACAAAATTGGCCGTCGTGCCGGAATGCATTCGCTGTATAAGGTCCACAAAAGCTGCTGGAACCCAAAATTACGCAGCGTCTTGTACATGAATTCTCGGTCGACCGTGTCGTATGCTTTTCTGAAGTCAAGCAGTAAAATGACTCTATTGTGAATTGCTTCGATGTCTTCTTCAGTGGAGGCCGTTGATAGCTGGATCAATACTGTCTTCATCATTTTTCTGCCGTGCACGAAACGCTGCTGCGAGTCTCCCACTAACTTTGGCAATAGCTGGTGCAGTCGTGTGTTGCTATCACTTTTTTGCAAAAATCTTGTAACTAGTTTGCAGAAGCGATATGGGCCGATAATCCATTGCATCGTCCGGATCGCTTTTCTTCGGAGGGGAATGATTCATCCCTCTGGTAACGATGGTTTGAGTATTTGATTACTCACCGCCACCAGCGCTGGAAATAATATCGTCGCTGTGTCCATGTAAAAGTTATCGTTCAGGTTGTCTGGTCCTGCCGCTTCGTGGCTGCTCAATGCTGCCACCGCCTCTAGCACCCCCTTCCGTAATGTCCGCTGTGAGATCTCTACTGTCGTTATCATTAAGCTTGCGTTCTGCGCAAATGCCCGGAACGCTGTTGGGAGTTTGTCCAGTGAGACTTGTCTGTGTATGGAGCTTAGTAATGGCATTTAGACGCAAATTTGTCCGCTATGGTCATATGCCGTGAGAAACTGGGTCCGAGTATGTGTAATTGCTGTCACGGTTTGTTCCTTTTCCCAATCCGATACTCGTTTGAACGCCCATATTTACCACTCAGTTGTTCGCTCCAACCGCTGTCCTAACCCAACGAAGTGTTCTTCGCGCAGTTTCTCGATGATTGCAGCTATCCCTTGTCACCGCGTGAGGAATTGACGTCCTTCTCGTGCTTTAAGTTTTCGAACGAACCCGCTGTCTGCGCTGTTTCTCTCGTTTCCATACCGCCAGTATACACCTAGTGCATTCTATGACGTCGACGTCCCAAGTCTGCACCGACGTGGCCTGGCGAATGCCCATTCCATCCATACCCTCTATCAGCTCTGATAGTACACTTTCTAGTTTGTTAGTGCGGATTGGATATTGGACCGGTGTTTGGGTCCGTGTCTGCTGTGACGTGCTTCCATCCCTCACGTGCAGTTGCAGTTCGTGGTGGTCCGAATACTGAGGCGGTACGCGTGCCACTACCCAGATAACTTGGTCCGCCCACTCCTTTGTACATAGAGCCTATCGATTCTACTGGCGCTCTCTCCTTCCCGGTATGTAAAATGGTCAACTTCATTCTCCGTCTCCTCTTCCGCCGCATGATCCAGTAGTAGATGTGCATCAGCTATTCCCGTGGCGCCTAGTAATTCCGTTAGTACCGGGATCTCAGGCCGGTTAGACCGTTGTTAGCGTAGCCGGTCTAATAGCGGGATATGGACACTGTTAAAATTAACATACCCTATTAACATCGTGTTGTATCGCAGTAGTTTCCACTCCGCTAGGTCTTTGAAGAAATCTTCTCGTCTCGGACTCTTGTTCGGCGCATATACGTTGATTAGTATCTTGCCGTCTACTTCATTTGAAATTGCTCGTGTGGTCCAGCGGCCCTTTCTCCATGGCGCTGATGCCGATGTGAGCAGGATAGACACACCTGCCGATCTGGCTGACCCGTTCCTCCAATATGAAGGTGTAGATGATCTGAATCGTGTAGTTTGCCCCATATCCTCGCCCAGGTTTCTTGCATCTCCCGTGCTTCGTCAATTGTATCTACGTGTGTTTCTTGTAGACACCACGCCTGAGGTTTGTCCCGTGAAGGTCGTCTCCTCCATGCAGACATCCACCCCGGTCGTTTTGCCGGTGTTAATACCTGCCGTTTTTGCGATACGTGTTTTATATCTTCTGGTTTGGAATCCGGATGATCTCCGGCATCCCAGGCTGGATGTTCGCATTCGCGGAGTACGTGACTCTACCCGAAAGCGTCAGCGTCCGCCATCTCAGCTTGTCTGAGTCTCGTCACTGACTGCAGCTATGGGGCGCCCTTAATTTGAGAGTAGATGATTTTCCTCAACTTGAGCGATAGCTGAAGAAAAGAATCCCACTACTCCGTTCCAATCTGCGTTGTTGTACGCGTGCTTGTAATCCTCGCTGCTCCTTAACAGTTGAAGGTGGAGGATTAGTTTCCGGGTGTGTGTGCTGACCGTATATTGTCTCGTGCCATCGCGTAGAGCTCTCTGTCGAACAGATGCGCATACAATACGTATTGGCTCAGGCGAACTCTTCGATTCGGGTCGCATAGCTTTAGTACATCATCTGTCGCGGAATGTTGGTCGCAGAGACGTTTCCAGTCGTATGCCTTTTCTCATAGCAGTGCTAGCCGCGACTGACTGCTACGATGCTACGTGTTGTTTATCCAGATCGTCAGCCATACCTTGACATCATGCAACTCCGTCCTGTTTCGGTAATTTTGTAGTCCTGAATGCAAGCATTCCTGTCTCCATAATGTTCTCCGCTGAACGAAGACTGGTCATCTGGGACCCGGAGCCCTAGAAATACGAACCTTCGCACATGTCTAAGCTGGGATTGTGACACTAATTTGGCTACTTGCTGTCATTCTGCTGTAGTGCTGCTCGTGGTTGGATAGTCGACTGTCACTAATGGCGGCCACTCGGGGGCGAGTCTCTTCCAGGCTTCTGCACAGTCATCTCTGTCGATTCGTTCAACCACTCCCTCGAAGTTGAGGTGTTTTGTCACTTGGTCGTTTTTGCCTTTCTTCAGAACAGCCGCTGTATGTTTGTTCCAGACTATTTTGTCAGCAAGCTTCCTATCGTCCGGTGTGGATATGTGGCTTCTTTTCCTGACTGCTGATAAAGCCCGCGTTATCCGGGATGGGGCGTCATGGGTGGTCCGTTTGACTGCTTCGATTGACTGCTGATAGGTTTGTAGCTGTCGTTCCCGGAAGATTGAACGCTTGATAGGGCTGGGCTATCCTCTGAACCCTCTACATCGCGACGTGCTATTGGCGCTCTTGTTGTCTGCACCAGCTGCGCTGGTGGAGGTACTCTCGATTGACGGATCCGGTGCACTGCTGCTTGTGCGGCTTCTTCTAAGTGAAGACGCCTTTCGGCCATAATCTTCATTTCCTCAAGGCAACCAAACGGCTTGGCGAGGTCCTCAAGCTGATTGACATCATCTTCCGTGATTCCCATGTGACATATTACTCCGGGATTTCCAGTAGAAGCCTGCATAGCTCCCATGTTGGCTGATCCCCAGGAGACCTGGCATGCGCCCACCGAGGAGACATGTTTCACGAGGCGCGAGCCAGGGGATACCTCTGTAGCCCGAGTAACGACGACAGACGACCCGACGATGATGTGTCCACTCGGACCCATAGTGAAACCAAGTAGTTTAGCAATTCCTAGAGATACCATATGCATAAGCCCCCTCTGCGTACAACCCCAGCTGGAGCATAATGCAGTCTTACTTTTCCTCTCAAGTGCGCAGAGATCAACCTCGAAAAGTACAAGGTAAAGGAGAAGGCCGCGACCCCTAACCCCAAGGTAAACTTCCATATCACATTTGCCAGGGTTTCCCAGTGATTCTTAGGCATTTAATATCTGTTAAACCGGCGCGCGGATCAGCCGGTACGGGAGCAGCACTTCAAATTCAAGGGTATCGCCCAGTATTTTACGGCCGTCGCCGGTGGAGCCCATCTCATAAAGACCCAGAGTTTTTAAAGTTGCTTGTTAATACCGACCCGGGAATTTGGTAGCATCTCCAGGACTGTATGTTTAGCTACCCTCCAGCGTACTGTATAAGGTCGGGACCGAGTTATTCAATCAAGATCCTCAGTATTAGACCTTCTCCCTGGTCCAAACAACCGATTCGTAGGGGGTACACAAGGTGAGGATACTGACCAAACCCCGGGACCATTCTCTCCCTTAGAAGATCTAAAGCGCCGAGGTTCACGGCCCCGGATAAATACCTCGTCAGGGACGGAGGCCGTCTGTAGCACGAAGGAGACACCCCCTGCTCGAGCGCGCAAGCGACCGACATGTGGAAACCTCCAAGCGCTACATCACACCCATTTTCTTGGTTCTCGAAGTTGCTTGTCTGTAAATCTGCACCTCACTACTACATGCCCCAGATTCCCACGTTAGATTCATTGTTGGCGGTGACCTACGTTGGGGTGTTTGATCACTATGGTCGTCCCAAACCATATCAGTCTCACTATTCCTTGCAGAAAGGTTGCACTCGGTTGACTTGAATGTGACTTCCCAGATCGTAGACGTCCTGGAATTGGGTAATGCGTGTCTAGACCTTCCATCGCAAACTCAGTCGAAATCTTCGCTTTTAGAAAAGCTGCTAGGCGGCGGATCTCGTTGAATCTTGTTACATTGTATAGCAGGATGGTATACTCTGACCTGCTCTGCTTGGTCGTACCGTCCGGCCCTTGTTGTCTCTGCCAAACCGTTCCTTTCTCGCGTTTTGGAGCCTGTACACACTTCCCTTGTATGGGACTATAACCGCGCGATGCCGCACCGCTGTTTTACGACTGAAGAAGTAGAAGTGAATTGTCTTCGTTGTGATGTCATAGCGGATGGTCTTGGTTTGGCCTAACATTGCGTGCAGGTCATCCGGATTGACTCGTCGCCAATTCCGGCGAACCCAGTATGATTTCCGTCAACGCTTTCGTTAATTGTCGGGTGATTCGCACTCCTCGATGTCGATCAAGGTGCATGATTAGTTCGCCTTCCACCTGTGCCTGAATGGTGCTGTAGAAGCGCAATATCTCCTGCCCATTAAACACGTTCTTCAGAATGGATGGCATGCGTCTGTACACTATGATGCCTTCAGCCATGCCTGTTGTGATTTTCCACGCATCCGCTGTTGCCTTCCGCAGCCTTCCTCCTACTGTCGTTCCCTCGCATTGGGCCTTTAGCTTAGCTGTTTCCTCCGGGGTAAACTTGCCTGGATGAAATATAAAGTCTTCGAACAATGCTCGTTGATTTCCAAGCTGTCTTCCTGCTGGGTAGACGCTTTACCGTTTGGACCCATTGGTTAAGCACTGGCGCCTGTACCCACTTGTGACGAATCTCGTTCCTCCTCAGTATTTCCTTGAGAGCCCACTTCGTCGTGAGAAGCTCGTGATTGATTGCTTGTGCCAGTTGTTGTCAATCTTGGAACGTTCCGTCGTGGAGTACAAACACTTGTTCGAACAGAGTGAGCAACCTTGCATTTCCGCTACCTGTAGCTTTGGGATGCGCTTTCGATCAGCCGGTAGAGCTTCCTTATCTATCTACACGTCGTGATACAGCGTTGCAAATAGTTCAGTGACTGTCGTTCTCTACGCTTCAACCTGCCAAATATGTGATGCCACCTTCATGTCTGCGACTTACGCGTGAACATTTATGTTGCTGTGACGGAGTTCGTCTCCCTTACAGAGTCTTTCCGTGATGGTGTTGTGTATCGCCTATCATCCCCTGTCGTCTTCGTCGTTGGGTCCGGTTTGTCTTCTGTTCCTGGCCAACTTTCGTCTTGGATGGTTTCTCCCGCCTAACGATCCTGGCCGGCCTGTAGTCCCGGTTCCGGTCCTGTCCTATCTAGTATACGTGCATTCGATCCTTGGTGAAAGGAGGTGACAGTGCCATCCGAGTGGTTAATATCATTCTCCGCGCGACAGTGACATAGGAACAATAGTGACCGAGGTCTCAGCTGGTATAATAAAAAACCGGCCGAGGTTAGAACCTCGTTTTGTACCCATCTCGATATCGTACCCTCGGCCGTTTAGATCCGACCCCAGGATCTCCTACTGAGATCTATTCACACTTAATATTTGTATTTAGATATAGGACTAGCTATAGGATGACCTACAGAGGCTCTCAGAGCCGTACAAAACATGTAAATAAATCAGCAGTCTTCCCCATCCCCACACATCACTAAGGGTCAAGTCCGTATTCGGTAAGTCTAGTTAGCTTGTCTTAGAGTCTGGATACGCTCGGCTGCGTGGGATGCCTGCCAGCGAGCGCAAGGTACATTGAACCGAGAGTTTGTCGCTGGTCAGTCCAAGAGATTACAGCAGGGTTGGAACATTCCCAGGGAATATCATTTTTTACCTGGGACACCCATTGGGCCACCCCAGACCCCCTCTGGGAAATTGTGGGAACTTATACCGGTACAACAAGGTTTATCGATGTGTACCTTGGCGGAGAAGCTTCCTCAATGGTAAGCGAGTCAGAGGCGGCGACGAGGACTACGCGGCGCTGCGGCCGCCACCAAGGAGCAGCACCGCCACGCTAGCTAAAAGATCGATGTGCTGGAGAGAGCGCAGCTCAACGACGAGGGCATGGGATGAGCACAGCGGACTACCGTCTACTGCAAGATGGCAGCGCCGACCTCACGGACAAGTGCACTCTGGACGCGCTCATGATAGTAGCCACGCCCAAGATAAGGGCGTCTCCGAATTGCAGGACGAGCCGTGCTGCGTACTGACATCTAGTGGCTACTACTGATTCTGTTTTATTACCACGGTACAGTGCTTTATTCTGCTGCAGGATGCGGGAAGCGGCCAAGACAGGGCCTGCGACCACCTGGGACGTGGGCATTCTCAAGATGCCGCGCGAGGCGCGCAAGCTCTTTCCGCACCCTAAGTTGAAGTCTGACACCAAGTCGGCGCTCACGGCGTTGTACAATGACACGAAGTCCGTGAACGACGTGGCCAATGCGCGCAAACGATGGCTGTGTCACGAGGTGGAGGCAACGGGATGTCCTTGCCGTGAGTGTTGCTGTAGCTATCAGCAGGAGATCTTCAGTGGCGGAAAGAGGAGTAGGTCGGCAAGCGGTGCAAAGTAGGTTGCGTGCATCTGTAGTAATTAAACAATGCCAGATATGAGCTGTGTTCGAGTGCTGTTGAGTGCAAACTCTAAACGGTGTATTGATGAAATGGAATTTGACTAGAGATGGCTGCTGACTACGCCTATTGATCATCACCGCTGCAGAAATTCGCTGCCACAAAGAGCTCTGCGAGCGGGGTCTTGTAGGCTCGGATACCCTTCAACTTTCTCTCTTGGGGAAAATTCACCATGTTTTCCTGTGGAAGTTGTTGGCGATCAGGAACTGGTATTGCTTCGTATAGATTTACGGCCTCTTCCACTACGATTGGCGGGATCTCGCAGTCGGTGTCTTCGGGTTTTTCATCAATGCCAACTTCCTTCAAGTAGCTGTCCCAAAATTCATCGTGTGAATAACTTCTTCGTCGACTTCGTTGAATGCAAAATTGTCCCGGTCTTCGAGTAGTACACTGTACTCCTCCTGAGTGGCGTCGCCCAAGTCGGACTGGTCGCAGTGGCTGGAGATATCCGCAGATGAACTGCCATACTGGAACATGGCTCTTGCATGGAATCCGAAACCTGCACGCTGACGTCCTCTTTGCTGTCCGAAGCATCATCTGGTTCCATCGGCGAAACAATTCTCGTCCTCCTCTTCTGTTTCGGCGTCGACTGTGATATCTTCTCGGATAGCGACTGCAGACACAGCTCTCGAACGGCTTCTATCTGTGCCGCTTTGTACGCGTCCATACGGTTTCAGATTGGTGTGAATATTTTAGATCGCTAAACAATCGTTCGCATGTAGCCGTGTTGACCGCAATAGCGAGCACCGTGCGTACAAGGACAGGAAGTTTGCATCGTGGATACTCCAGCCGCATGGCAGCCCAAAACGACGGATCTGGCGTTGCATACGCTTCGGGTCCCGTTGTTGTATAATGTCCACCAAACCAGCGATTCAGGCTATTGCTCAATCCCGTCACGTCACAATCAACATACCGTCGATAGTAATAGACCGCAAAGTTGCTGATACGGATTTGCGAGGAAACGTCCGTGGGGGAAGCACAGCGGCAGTTTTCGCGAAGGTCGGGTGGAGATACAAGGCTAGCATGAATAGTGGTTGCTCGCAACTCAGCCAGCGCTTTTCAACACACTCGACAAGAGCCTCACCGTAGAGCAGGTCAACAGCAAACCTGCGTTAAATTTCAGCAAAGAAGACGACAACGTCGACGAGCGTGTTTTCGTCGCGCTGAAGTCGATAAGATGTCATGGAAAGCGGCCGAATCACTTGCTATGCTTCCTCCAGAGGCATCCAGAATTCACGGCTCTCCAATACGCGAAGTGAAATAAACCATCCCTCACTAACACCAGCATGACGGCAAGATCGAATAGTCAGCACGGTTTTGATCTTAACAACGAAGCGATGCAACCCTGCATAGAGCTACAACGCGTTGGGCACAATGCTATCATTGCGTGCGTCCTGCCATAATATTGCAGCTGAATGTTCTGAAGGAGCCGCAGCCATTTAGCCGAGGATGCGTTCAGCGCATTTACTGTTGCTACTGCCTCACGAGCCGTAGAGCGAAAAATGGACTTTAAAACCTGCTTCACCAAATTATTCACATCCCCGCAAAGCAACGTATGAAAGCAATCCGCGGCCAACGCACCGCGATAATGCGTCTTGCTCTGCCATATTGACCGGCGTCGTCGATGACCCCAACCCCAACTGTCCCGCCATTGGAATAGCCTTTTCAAGCAAAGCTTCGAGAGCTTTTGCAATTGCTATGACATGGTGCTCAACGCCCACTTGATTCAATGAGAAGGTTATCATGCTCCCGAAACGTAGAAGATGCGATCCCAGCATGTGCTGTTTTGAGATGCTTTCCCAAACATCAGACAGGAGACTCACTCACCCACCAGAATCCGACCACTTCTTCTTCAAGTTCGTCTCCGACTGAGTGTGGCAGCAACTGCCTTGCCGCCGTAGGATGGCCCCTCCCTAGTTGCCTTCTTATCGGGAGCCATGTGCTGATTCCGGGCAAAGGAATTCGAGGAACATAACTGTTTCAGCATACTTGATGAAGGAGTCGGAAAGGCGGGCGCGATGCTGGAATCCTACCAGTAGGCTTTCAAACATGGACACATATGGGGCGGTCCATTGTTGTGGAGCTGGAGTAGTTGCTGCTTGTCGCGATAGCGTAGGGTGATAGTACTGACAGCTACGAAGGTGCCTTTCGTAGTTTTCAGGTTTCCCCATGAAGAAGCGAGGAGACTCAGCTCCAGCCCTGATGCAGTGCATGCACTGCATTTTGTAGCGCCTCCTTCTCCGTGGCTTCTTGAGCCGCTCGAAGCCATCAATCTTTGGGTGGCGGGTCATGCTAATCTGGTCTCTTGTCGAACAGCGAGTTCGGAAATTAACTCCTTCTGCTCGATTCCCGTGACATCGAAGTCACCGGGCCTTAAACTACTTGGTAAACAGTTTTGTACCGATATTTTCAGTTCCGACCAAAGTCCCATTTGGTCCACTTTCCCGCAAAAATACCGGGAATTGGACGTCAGACGCTCCGTGTGTCATTTTGCAAAGGCGACGTTGCCAACCCTGATTAGATTGGCCGAGTGATGGAAGCGACAGGGAGTGTCGTCTTCCATATATTATTGTGGGACCGAGTGTACCAAATATATTTTACTACCCGCTGAGGTTTTACCTCGGCAAACCCGTATTAGGCTTGACAACCGGTACCATTCCTTCTGAGGGACTGCGGGGTTCGCGCAAAAGCGCAATTTGGCAAACTAGCCCTCGATCGTGGCTACTGGTGCAGATCTTGTGGTTGATCTAATACAACCTCAGTATACAGAGGGTTTGCATCCAACCCGGCGTAAGATATCGATTCGGGGTCGTCAGATATTTATCCAACGCTCGTTGACCGTTGTAAGGGAAGCGAGTTATGTTGGTGGGACTCATAACATTCGGTAGTGAGATTTTCTGTGTATTCCTACACGGCAATTGACAATGTTAGCCTCAACCGGCACATGGCGGTACGTCTCAAGTCGTTTCCTCGTCCGGGACTAGCGTCGCTTCACCCCATCATGATCGAATGCAGCATCTCCAGCGTAGTTTCGTCAGCCCCGTCGATGAGATATCGCACGGAGCTTCACTGCTCACGCAAGTCCAGAAGAGACAGCAAACGAAAACTCCACAGCTATAAGTGTCGCTCTGCATCGGCTCGGTGACTTCACAATCGTTGTATGTCATGTCGTGTAGTGGCCTAGCTCGAATCTATCTTGACATGCTGCGCACTCTCGTACGCTCCATGTAGTATTGTAAATTCGTTTCAAAGTCATCCCACGAGTCATGTTTGGCCTTAAATGCATGGTATAGTAAACATCCTCGTCTTCCACATCCGAAACGGTCCTCTTCTTTCCCTGGCGAAGCTATGTGGCTTCGAAGTTGCATCGCTGCTCGAACGCGGCGTACCTTCTTCTCTATTGACTTTTGTGTCCTCCGCACACTTCTCGTCCCTCACCTCGAGTTCCACTTCTTCTTCCTGCGAATGGTTTGCTGCGTCGACCTCTCCAGCTTCAGACACTTCCGAGACTTCTTCGTCTTCGCCCGCATCCTCTTTGGCACCTTCACCCTCTTCGTCTTCACCATATTCACCGTCAATCACCTCTGCTGCAGCAGCTTCATAAGATTTGTCAGCCCTTGTCTTCTGCTGACGGCGATCCGGCATGCGCTTGGTTGTTTTAGCCTTTTGCGATCAGATGCAGATACGAGCGAGGCTGGCGTCTCTCTGCTTACGCGCTTCCTCTTCTCCGCGCGGTATCCGGGTTGTCGCGAGCGTGCGAGTCATGCTGCTTGCTGCTTGGAAGGTGTCACATTGGCGTGTTCACGCCCCCCAATTGATGGCTGGTAGACAAAAGAAACATGGCGTTTTTAAAACCGTAATATATTCTCTGGATTTTAATGCGGAGTTTCTCCCAAAAGGGAACTCGATCCTTTAATAAATCCTCTTACTTTTTATGCATTTACTTTTGAAAAATCTTGTGTCTGGTAGCACGCCAGTTTCAAATATCTTAGAAATTGGTAGACCTGTTATGTAAGATCCATGTCAGATGTTTTAGTCGAAATCGGTGTGTGTCCACTCTTTAAACCCTCCCGCACTCACGCGTTGTATATGACTACATGCGAGATTCTGGCTCTTCTTGTAACATGTTGTATATACTACATGTTAAAAACGTTGAAATGTACAGGGTTGGGAGAAACAAATTCAAAAACATGACCTATTTTAACAAAGAAGGACTTTGAGATGTCTCAAGAATGAATACTGATTTCGGATTAGGCTGTTGGAATTCGTGGCGCTCAGGCCGTTTTGCCATTCATTTGAGAAAAAGAGAAAGGAGCAAGACACCAAAAATGCCGGCGCACCGCGAGACGCGTCGTGAATCTGAGCAGTTCAACGAGCGACTCAACGGATGGAGTCCGGCGAACCGTCTCCGGCTCGTGATGGAACACCGCGCCTTCCTGAATGGTGAGCGAGAGAATGATGCTGATTTTGGGGATGGAGTGCCGAGCGTGATGCCTGCGACCAACGCAACGACGACGGCCCCCCGAAAGCGCCAGTCCGTCGCACATCATCGGTTCCTTTTCGACCTCCAACAGGAAATGATGCGTCGTATCTTGCGGCCGCTAAAAAGTGCATTGGTAAACTTGTCGCGGCTGAAGCCGAGAAGGAGAAGGACGCAGCGGAAGGATCGAGGGCCGTGATGAAAGGCAAAAAGCCGCTTGAAAAAGCAACCGGCAACTCAAGTCGAAAGCGGGCAGCGACGGAAAGGCTCCTGCCAAAAAGAAGACCAAGAAGCAGACAGCAGCGGAGGCCAGGGAGGCCAAGGAGACTAGCAAAACGGAGGCGCTCGCGCGAGCGAAAGCTTCTGTTGAAAGACGTTCTACGCAGAAAGAAGCAGAGCGTGACCGTGTTGCAGATGAAGAGATCCGTGGAGCTGCCGCACGTCAACACACCGTCTCCACTATTTAATCGAATAAGCCAAAAGCCAAAACGGCTACGGGTAAGCGGAAAACAAACCCAACAGCTTCGAAGAAAGGACGAAAGCTAAAAAACCGCGGATTCTCCAGCAAGACGAAGACAGCGATGCTGATGACGAGAGTGTTTACTGTTTGGCTGCGGGTTCTGCCGCACGTGGGGTTCCATCACAGGGACCACAGATTTGCTCAAGGTATGGAAATGTTGACATGCTGTATATACGACATGAATGTGATTGGGACATGCTGTATATCTAACACGTTGTGTGTTGTGTTTCTAGACTGGGGTCGGAAGATGCAGACCAAGAAGCTTCGACTGAGAGTTCAACGTCGCGCTCAGTTGCAAGGTATGCATTTGTTGGTATGGTGTATATCCAACATGAACTTATTTAGGCTGCGTTGTATATGGCTTTATTACTTGACAGAGCCTTAGACGGCGAACTAGCTGAAGCCAACCAGACTGAACGTACTGGGGTTGCTTCGGAAGATGCAGTACCAGAGCGCATTGATGCAGATTCTAAAGCAGAAGAAAGCGAAGCAATGAACTCAGACATGGTCGGAGGTGGAGCGGACTCTAAAGACTGGTATATTGACGTGGATGAGACGGAAGGGGTTGATCTCGGGGTTGAGTCTACTGATGACGTGGTCGAGATTGCTGCCACGAAGCCGGAGTGATGTTGTGAGCCGGAACAACGTGATGGCGCCGGGGCGATGATCAGTTGGCTGGAGAAGTGCTTCTTCTTCGTGAAAGAAACCGTGCAACGCGAGAGCTTGCGCGGTATCGTCTGAAATCAGTAATGGACAAGCTATCGCGGGACTGGTAATCAACGACAGACACCTGGGAGTCACTGACCAACGCGGAGATGTCTGTACTTTCTGAAGACGAATCCGCATTGGCCAAGATGCGTACGGATGGCTGGAACTTTGGTGCGTTTCAATGTGAGTTGATGTAGTATATACAACATGTACTGATTTGTTGCATGTTGTATTGTCTGTCTAGATGCTGAAACACACCCATCAAGAGCTGCATCCTATCCTGGTCTCTACACTGGAGCTTATGGGCTGACTGCAGAGGTGCTGGAAAGGCTGAGTCGCCGTTGGCGCTTTTTCTTTCTTTATGCCCCCGATTGTGGCGCCGGAATGCTACGGAAAGCAAGCGATACTACGAACAGCATCTCAACGAGCGCGTTGATCGTTTGTATGAAAGCAAATTAGCCCGAGACGGAGATGCGTCAAGGGAGGACGTGTTGATTTCTGAGACCAACCGACACAAGAAAATCAAACCTGAGACTATTCTGCATTGCATGGGTTTGCTAGTGGCCCGAATGCTTTGTCCTCATCGGCGGCGGTTTGCAGATCATTGGACGTCTACTTCTATGGGAGATGTACCAAAAGGAACGTTTGGAAAATTTATGTCGAAGGCACGGTTTGGGAGAGTGATGCAAAACTTGCACTTCACCGACAATACTGATGCACGATCTGGGTCGGACCGAGCTTGGAAGGTGCGCTCGGTTGTCGACACTCTTCAGGTGACCTTTGCCGGAGGTTACAGAGTCCCTCTAGTGCTGGCCTTCGACGAGGCGATGATACCGTCAACAAGCCGCCGGAATGGGACGCGGCAGTTTATGAAAGCAACGCCTCATAGATGGGGAACGAAGCTTTTATGACTTGCTGTGCGGACAGTGCTATTATTTGCGACTCCATTGTGGAGTTGCTTTTTTGGCTAAGTCTTACATGTTGTATATTGACACATGCCGTTTTTCAATGATGTTGTATATGCACAATGTTAGACTTGAGGTAAACTGCGGAACAAACCAGCACACCGATGAACTTGGAGGCGCATCCCAACCCAGTTTTCAGCAGACCCGAACTCCGGTCCTGCTGCTGAAACTCGAAACCTTCATGAAGTTCTGCCCTCTCCACAAGACGGAGTGTTTCACGCTGTAGTAGTCGACCGCATCTACACATCGATCCAGCTCGCGCTTCAACTCTTGGCTCGGAATGTATACACAGTTGGAACCGTCCAGACAAACAAGAAAGGCTTCCCCCGGCGATTATCATGAAGGCAGCGTCGCCCCACCTGAAATTGCGCGCGGTTCGTCCACTGTAGCTGTCGCAAAGTGTTGTCCACTGCTATATGTGATGTTGTGGTGGGATCGCTCTGCCGTGTACCTGCTCTGTACCGGTAGCAGTACTGCTGTTGAGTCTTGCGGTTAGACCGGCTGTATGCATTGTAGCAAACGCCGTTCTAACCTTCTGCTGTTGTTTTGATGTAGGACGTCGCATTCCAGGAGGTCAAAGACAGATGGTACCGTGCCCGTCTCCAATGCGTGACTACCATCGTTGGATGGGCGGTGTGGACATTCACGACCAATTGCGACTTCAGTGCTACTCGCTACAACTGGCAGTGCGATTTCGCAAATACTACAAGGCTATCTTCCGGAGGAGCAAGCTGAGAGAAGCGTTGTAAGCGCGGTCCGCGCAGGTACGCAGTGAGCAGATGATGAGTGGGCCTCATGGGCTAACCTGAATATAGTTTTTGCACAGCAATCAATGTTGACTTGTTGTATAGACTTCAGAATTTGTCCTCGCTATGGTACTTCACGATAAAAAGGTCAATAGTAACAAGTCCATGTACACCATGTGCAAATTCAGAGGTCCGTCGACGGTAGATCTAACTACATGCGGGGACATAGCGCTGCAACGCAGTTTGCAAGCAAACTACGTGCATCAGCTCAGCTTCCCGCAGTTTCAAAAAGGACTTCGTACTTTCTTGTCCAATACAAAAGCCAAATATAGCCTATTTTTAACATGTAGTATATATTAATTAATACAACATGTGGAGTCATGGACAGGGGGCATTTTCGGCCGTGAGTGCGGGAGGGTTAATTACATGAAGGTGTACGTAGTCAAATGACACATCTGCTTAGTCAGATCAAGTAACTTTACCCTTAATATCTAATAACCGGTTGATAATGAAAACGCCCAGGAAAATGTCGACCGTGGTAACATCAAAACCCATCCATCCACTGAATGTTGCTTGAAGGAAATGGGTGAAACGAAAATTGCCAGCGATTAGCAACAAAAACCCAGTAGGTGATAATCTAGATGTGTCTGGCGGGTGTATGACCACAGTATGAGTACAACCTGACAACCCTGAGCGTTGGCTGCTTTGCTGTGGCCTCGTACTCGTGATACGCCTCTTTGTTTGGGGTACGTAGTTTTCCATCAGTGAGTGGGCATCTACTTTCTAGAACGAAGACAACTAAAATGTACAAACCACGAAGACACTGGCTAGTGTTCGGCAAGACAACTACTTCATCTTAGGAGCCCCCGTGTTGTTACTGGACAGTGTATGAGAATTGCGTCTCCAACGCGATAGCAGTATATTATGTTTTTTATTACCACCACAGGTCTTATCCAGGTATATTATTATTATATATAATATAATATTATTTACCTGGATAATACGGTCTTGTTAATACCTGACACACAAGACAAGCACAAGATCAACTGAAGAGCGCTACGTAAGGCTGCATGTGAACATGGCTGCCTGCATTCGACCATTCATTACCTGCATAGACGCAAGGAAGAGGGATGCGGCCATTCGACTGCTGACCATCGAGCGCAAATTCTTGGACGCCATGAGCTCAATGAGAGAGTGACACACGAGCTCAATGAGCTCATGGGCCATATCGTAAAACCTCCGACCGCCGACTCGCTCCGACGCTGACATAGATTGTACAGAAAATTGTGTTCGACACACAGATATGTAAAAACATGCGAAGGATCTAAAGTAAGATGTGTTTGCCTGCCAGAGGGCCGTTTATACTACAAATTGTAGGCGGAGTATGAGGGCCTGAAACGGCCTGTGGACCGAGAAAATGGCGTTTTACTAAAATGCATGTTTTTCTACACAAAATCGCTACGGAGACATGCTCACTTGCCGTAGCAGATTGGCAAGTGAGGCCACTGACCCAAAATCGGCTTTTTACAGAGTTTTACGCGTAATTACCTTAAGGAGCGGTTGGTTAGCGAGACGGAAGTGGATACAACCTCAAAAACGAGGTTAATTGTGAACTAGTGGCTCTCAGCCCCGCTGCTTTATATTCCACGCCATTCTCTCTTTTTCTTCTTCTCCCGAACAAGTCCTCGCTCCCTTTCTTGCCGACTGAGTGCCAGCGGCTCTTGCCAGGCCTAGTGTTCATGTTTGTATGTATGCTTATCGGCTGCAGCCTTTGCTATCTGTGCAAGGCGTGCTTGCTCTGTGTCTGCTTAAAAGCGTACTCTGTAACGAGGTTAACCTTGCTGTTCAGAAAGGAGGCTAAGCTTGGTGTTCTGAACGGTGCTACCAATTCATAGCTTGCAACATGTTATCGTCTAAGCCTGTAATACACCCTGTATTAGCTCTTATTGCTTTAGCGTTCGGTTTTGTTGAGCGAGTTGTCTTCCACAGCCTCGTACTCGATGTAGGTCTTGCGCACGAGCGCCCGACGCTCCCTCTCGAATTTGGCGATGATCGTCTGACCCACGTGCTTGCGCGGTTCCCACGTCGGCTCCCAGTCCACAAGGTAATACGTCATGCGGTCTATGCGCTTGCGGCCAAGAACCTTGCGGACGGAGTGCAGCACCTCAGCCGCTTGATCTGCGTCAGCGCTCCACTCGGCTTCGACGTCAGAAGCAGAGTCGGTTTCAGCAGCAGGGATCGGAGCGGTGATCCACTCGCAGATGTCCTCAAGGTCGATGCGGCGCTTGCTTCTCTCTGCGAGGGACGCAAATATTACATGGATGGCTTCTGGCAGATGACTTGAAGTAGCGACGGTCGTGTTCATGGTAAGTCGCAGGTGTCGGATGGCCTTGTCACTAACGCGGAACTTGTACGTCTTGAGCGCAGCAACACAGAGCAGCCGAAACTCTTTCGCGGAACTGACAGGGTTCTTCGTCGGCTTGGGTGCTGCCATGGTGTTGTGGCTGTTGCTCCCGGGTGTGAATTTCAGAATGAGCGAACAGAAATCTGTCAATGATCTTGTGAATCAATGACTGGTTCTCAATGGAAGGTAATATGCATTAATGTTAAGGGACAGTTTCTAAGTGATGATGTCGGTTGTGTGTCGAGGTGCAGGGTCGACGATGCGGCCAGAAGCCTGAAGCTGATGATAGCGTCGGACATGGGTGTTCATGAGGCCGGTCTTGTGCAGCTTCCGCAGCTTCTTGAGTACGTTCTGACTTCCGCGGGCTGTGATGTTGCGCTGCCGAAGAAAGGAAAGAAGCTCGTTCTCAGCCTTCGTGCCGGCCTCTAGGACGTCGTCTCGGTAGCGTGGAGACGTTTCATCTAGCTGGAACCCGTCTGCAAGAAACAACTTCATGAAGGCGACTACGAGTTTGGCGGTGGACCTCACGTGCTTGGTAGCACAGTCGACAGAGCTCCACATGCGTGGTACCTGGACGTACCACGTGAACCAGACGTCTCTCAGGTTTGTTGGCGCTGAAGCGGTACGTCTTCTCTTGACTGGGGGCTCGCTGGTGCTTGGTATCTCTCTTCTAACCTTTGTTAGTGTTGTTTGTTGCGGTGTGTTGTAGACCTTAGCCTCCATTATAGCCATCCGGGCGTCAAGTTTTTGGTTGACTTGGATTAATTGCTCAATCAACGCAGTTTGATGAACAACCACTGGGTGCTTCGTGATGTCCGTTGTTGCGGATTGGGATTTTGTTGGTTCTTCAGTGTCGCTGGCCTTCCGATCGAATGTCAGGTGCGACGACCACGCAAGCAAAGTGTTAGCGGTGAAGCCATTTTCAACGGCGTAAGATTCGAGTCGCTGGATTGCCAAGCCGCTTGGATTGACACCCTTTACGCATGGGTAGTGCCGCAACAGGTATGCCATCAGTGTGTCCAGTACGGGCCCGTTGACGTTGAATTGTGCAGCTTCTAGACCGGTGGAAGCTGAGAACAGGGCCGCGTAGACGGTGCGAATCTCCATCTGTGTGTCGGAGTCAAAGCTATCCAGGGATTGGAGGAAGACTTCTTTGTCGGAATGGCGACTACTCAAAACACGGGCTACCTTGTGGTCTTCGGATGGCGTATTGAAGACGTAGGCAAACGCCTTGTTTGTTGCTGTCATGTTCCAAGCTCCTCGGTCGAAGATCCACTGAACACACATACCAGCCCCATTGGCGTGCTGCGCGCCACCTCGACGGAATGAGTGAGATGTCAACCGCTCCAACACGCCGGCTGGCTTGGTGATTCGATCAAGAACGCGGTTGACGTAGCTGTGAATCCCTGGACCCGTCTCATTGATCTTGTCTTGGTCAGAGCGACCGCCTTGCAGCGCGGCCATGGTCAATCAAGTCGATGAGCGGAGTTGTCGGCGTCAGGACGGCCGGAGAAGTTGACTGCTGTTTCAGGTAGCTGGCTCAACAGCGACATCGTCGGTGATGACTGCGAAGCCAAGGCAAGCGCAATTGCAAGGAGCGGGTACGTGGCGAAATCTTCGTCCGGAAAAAGCGATAGGCCTTGCTCTTCAGAAGTCTTCATCCGGATAAAACGCACGAAGAAAATATTTCCAGACCCGATGGACAAGTTTGCCTTCCAAAGCATGGTGAGGTCCGACGCACGACCGAAGAGGAACACACCAGTGCTGCGTCTAGATAATCGGCAGTAGTACCAGCAGTCGAATACAGATGCGACATCATTTGCTTGAGTGCCTTCTTCGTACATGCGGGGGCCTTGTTAACAAACACTCCAGACTCGCGCTTCATGCAGTAGCGCTCCAGCACTTGTCCTTTCTTCAGCAACTCCCTTTCAACCGCCCCTCGATGCTGGGGAAATTGGTCCAGCAGCCAGTTCTTGGCCTGTCGGTAGTACTGCATGACCGAGTGCCGAGCAAGAAGCTGTCCTTTGCGACCTTCCTTGAACGCGAGGTGCATGCCGAATTTGTCGACCACAGCTGCCAGAATGAGTGGAGCGCTCTCACGCAGCATGCACGACTCCAGGTACGCCCAGCTAACGTTTTCTTCGCCGAGGTACTTGAGAAACGAGCGCGATGCGCTTTCGCGAGCTCGCTTCGTGTTGGCAGGTGCTAGGTCGTTCAGACTCATCTTGGGGTCGGAGATGTCGGAGCTTGCGGGATATTCAGGAAATATTCGAATGACTGGGGATTTGTAGGGGTATATCAATAACTTTGCTGTTCCCTCCGACATGATATGTCGGAGCTGTCGATAGACACATTCATTCAGCCAAATCTCTCTCTGATTGGACAAAAATATACGAACTACGTTTTCTAATTGGTCGATATTTGTACTCTTCTTCAGATCGCCATCCTATTGGCCAATATTATATATAGTCAGCACCAGTATAGTCGGAGAATTGCTGATATTCATCCATATCCTTGATCATCAATCGCATCAAGTGCCAGTAAACGTCAAGGAAATGGACGCGTTGTCGACAACTTGTCGGGGATGGGATGCGTCCCAGTCTTTTCCACTGCGTTTGAACGTGCGTTATTTTAATACATGTAACGCACGTTCAAACGCAGTGTATTTAAAATAAGCGGCATCCATGAACAAGTGAAGCAAAGGCGAACAAGGCGCTGCGTTGCTGGCCCGCCTCATACATGTACTCAGCTCCCAAAGCAATGGAGGAGAACTCCGCTTCATAGGGCCGAGCCATGCGGAGACCTGAAAGTGCAGCCACAAAAAACGACGCTTTTAAGCGCCATGCGGTCGCTTGAAAAAGCTACTCGCAGGTACTTGCACCTCGCGACCGACAACGAATATGGACACCTCGGCGTTGTCGACGTCGGGTTCTTTCATTTAACTGGATAATAATATATCGTACCAGTGGTACCCACACACAGTTTGCATCGGCAGAATACCCAACTTCCATTCGAAGACATTGCGCTGATTTCCATTCGGAAACTGCGTCGCGTTCAAAGTGGAATGCATTCGCCAGCGAGCGCGCCGATGGAAGAGCGTTATGCTCGCTGAACCACAAACCAGCCTGTCGAGAATCGGGGTGCGCTGTGGGCCACAGTGTGGCCTTCGTCCTTCGGGTCGAGTGTCTGCTTGTGTGGACCGACTAGCAATTTCTCGTGATGTGTAATAGAACTAAGATGGGGCAGGTCCACAAATATTCTTGACATTCTGCGGCAATATGCTGCAAGTCGCCTAGCCTCTCATGGTGCACTCCTTCAGGATACACCGTATGTCTGCCTCTCCACCGGCTCAGACAGCGGACGGGTGTCTATCCCTGGTGGTCTCAGCAAAACGACATTTCGTGATTCACGGCCGCCCCCACAGTTCGTCTGTACAGCCACCCCACCATGAGAACGATGCAAGTCTGGGGGACTCTGGCCTTCGCGCTTGGCGCCATCTCCGCGAGCGGTGCACGTGCGCGCAACCTCACCGCCAACTTTGACATTTTGTCGTACAATGACGTCTACGAGATGCTGCAGGACACCGTCGAAGGCCTCAAGCTTGGTGGCCCCTCGCGTGTGGTCCCCATGGCCAAGGCCATGCGCGAAGCCAACCCCAACAGTCTCGTACTGTTTGCCGGTGACACCGTGTCACCGTCGCTTTGGTCAACTCAGTTCAACGGCCAGCACATGGTGAAGGCGCACAACGCCATCGGTTTGGACTTCGCGTCACTGGGTAACCACGAATTCGACTTCGGGCTCGAAAACTTCATGAACGTCACGCTGACCTCCAACTTTCCGTGGCTCAACGCCAACTGCTACGAAATCAACAACCGCGAACTGCTGCGTGGCACGGTCCCCCATGCCATCAAGAATCTGACCAACCCCACCAACGGCCACATCTCTATCGGAATTTTTGGTGTCATGTACGACATGGAGGACTCCAGCAAGGGACTATACTGGAAAGACCCCCTTGAGGCCGCCCGCGAGCAGGTGGCCGCTCTGCAGGCGCAGAACGTCGACTTCATCATTGCTCTGACGCACCAGGACCTGGCCGACGACAACCGACTCTCGAAGGAGGTTGCAGGTATTGACTTTATCATTGGTGGCCATGACCACACGTCCATGCTCCAGACCAACTTCGGCACGCCGTACGTCAAGGCGGACTTCGACTTTCGTTCGGTTTGGATGTCACACGTCGAATACTACGCCGCCGACGCTGACAACGACCGCAAGGCTCTCATGACCCACCAGGCCATCCCTATCGTTGAGAGCATGCCCACCGACAACACCCTGGACGCCATCATTGCCACGTACCAAGCGCAGATGGATGTGCTTGAGGAGCAGATCATCGGCAGCCTGTGCGAGGACCTGGACCTCACGCAGAGCGTGGTGCGGGCACAGGACTGCAAGATCGGTCACCTATTCGCTGACGCCGGCCTGCAGTACTACGGCGACGGCTCGGCCGACATTGCTGTCATGAACGGAGGCGGCATTCGTGGAGACAAGGTCGTGGCTGCTGGCAACCTGTCGCTGGGCGAGGTGTTGTCCTGGTCGCCGTTCGGCAATACGCTGATGACCATCCAGACGAATGGTGAATCGCTCAAGCTGTTCCTGAACCGCGAGATGGTTGGAAACTGTGGCGCCAACGTCATTCAGCAGAACGGCTTCTACGTCCACTCGTCGGGCTTCAACTACACGTACACGTGCACCGGTGAGGGTGTCGGTAGTGTCACGAGCTTGTCGTGGCTGAACCATCAGACCAATTCGGGCGACATTAAGGACACGGACGAGTTCGTCATGGCGCTCAGCAACTACCTGTACACGAGCGAGTTCGCTGTCATCGCAGGCGTCAACGCCACAGTGAAGGTTAGCGAGGCCGAGGCCGAACGCGTGGACTCGGCACTCGAGGCCTACGTCAGCAAGCAGAGCAACGGCACGTTATGCCTCCCAAATGAGCTGCGCTCCTCCGTCTCATTCTAAGCTGCATAGAATGCAGACTATCCGCAGCTTCAATACACACGGGTAGCTCTGCACTGCATGTTGCAGTTAAATTATCAACTTTTCTTTAATTTAAGCAAGCGTTTTGAATTGTTGCATTGTGTATTGTTTTTGAGTACCGGTACAGTTTACGAGCACCAAAATGACCTAAAAGGTAGTACCAAAAGTGGCCCGACTTTCACAATAAGTATCTTTAAACTTTACATGTACATGAATAAATTTTTACTTAAGTACATGTACTTGAGTAAGTATACAGGTATCAACACGTTTTCCCAGTATCCGGATGTGGATACCCGTATCAATTGATGAATATGGATTTGGATGTAGTAACATTCTAAACGCTCTTAACAACATGGGACACTGGAGGTTGTGACGAGAGCGGCTTAAGGCTTACAGCTACTATTATATCTGCATCAGAACGGGAAGGCTGACGGCGAAGCACTGACACTCAGAACATTGCGTCTGTGACGCGCTTCAAAAAACCGGGTACCGCCTGGGAGAACTGGTTGACCGGTGTACAGTAACTCCACGGCACCACCCAGCTGTGCTATCCAGGGCCGTTATTATTAATTGCGGGAAATTAAAAATTCCCGCAGTCACTGGGGCGAAGCCGTGGTTAAGAACGACTTCGCCCCAGTGACCGCGGAATTTTTACCTCAAAATGATTTGTACCCATTCACCTGATATTTTTTGTAGCCATTTTGTGATCCTCATCCATTGCGATCCTCACGTCGCTCATCATCGTTTTTTGCACGATGGTGCGTTGCCTTCTCCTTCCTCTCCTGGCGTTCCTGCCCTACTCAACAGCGTGGCTGGCTCCGATCGTAGCGAAAGGCAACAAGCTCTTCGACTCCGAGTCAGGACTGGAGTTCCGTATCAAGGGCATGGCCTACTACCCGAGACCCAACGGTGGCGAGCTCGCGGACGTGAGCAATTACGACTGGTCCGCCGACGAGCACGAAGATGTGTGGAAGCCCCACCTGGAGGTCATGCAGGACTTGGGCGTCAACACGATCCGCCTCTACTCAGTGGACCCGAGCAAGTCCCACGACGACTTCATGTGCGCCTGCTCCGATGCTGGGATCTATGTGTCCATTGGCATGGCCGCGCCTTGCATAGGCTGTTCCGTAGCCGATGTGGCCGCCCCTAAATGTTATCCGGACGACATGTTCACTCGGATGCAAATGGTCTACAACGCCTTCGCTGTCTACGACAACACGCTCTTTTTCAGTGTGGCCAACGAGCCCAACCTCATTTCGGTGGACGGAGACACGGGCGAAGCTGTCATGCCTTGCATCAAGGCCATGATCCGCGACATTCGGGACTATGCGGACGGCTGCGTCGGAAGCTTGAGAGAAGTGCCCATTGGTGTCGAGATGGCGGATATTCCCCGAGAGCGCAATGGCTTGAGTACTTTGACTGCACATCCAGCAATGGCAGCTCAAGTAGCAGCGGTGATGCAAGTGAACGAGCGCAGTGGATGGGATTCAACCCCTACGTCGAGTGCGACCCCACCACACACACGGAGTACTCGCAATCGACAGGGCTGGTCACGCTCATGAAGGACTACAAGGACGCGGCGTATCCTCGCCCCATCATGTTCGGCGAGTTCGGCTGCAACACGGGAGATAACACCATGGACGGCTACGAAAACCAGCGTACATTCTATGATGTGGGTAGTTTTTCTTTCTTGCTCAATGGCTGGCCGTGCTGGAGTCTCACTTGCTTGTGCTGTTTATTTGTTGCTGCCTGACAGGCCAAGTGGATGAACGAGGAGGAGGAAATGACGGACGAAATCGTGGGTGGCAACGTGTTTGAGTTTTCGACGGAGATCGCCAACCTCGAGGGAGAGAAGGGTGCGTGGGTCGTTCTTTGTATGAGTTTTTGTGTGATTGATCACTGACTTCGCTGTGGCTACTGAGCAGAGCTGACGAAGAAGGCGGATAAAGGCAAGTATGGTGTAGGCTACTTCCAACCTGACGATTGTGACAACGAAAACACCACGTGCGAGTTCACGGCCTACCCTGAGTACGACAACCTCAAGACAGCCTACACCACCACCAAGAACTCCACCATCGAGATGGATTCGTTCTCTCCTACACGAACTTCTGCGCTCAAGTGTCCGTCCGCTCTCTCGATGGATCTACCCGACACGCCCGACGGTATGTACACTTCATTGTCCACATTGATCAGTGCGGCAACTAATTTTCTTCGTGCTGCAGTCGAAACCCTGTCGTGTTCAGTGGCGCAGCCAGTGTGCAACGGTAAGAAGGCTAACGACTTTGACTCAGACACGCTGGCTGATCTCAACGACGGCAAAACATCGTCGACGTCGTCAGGAAGCGGGTCGTCGACGTCTGCAAAGGAGGACAGTGCCGGTTCGCATACCACAATGAGCACGTCCGTACGGGCTTTGATGTTTGCTCTTGCTGCACTCCTGACGCTGCACTAATCCTCGCCGTAGCAGTGTTTCACGCAATATATTAGTCGTTAACGATGAATGGAAGTGGCCATGAAGGCAAAAAATGAAAGACAGACTCCACTGTCTAGGGAAATTGGACTCCATGTCCCCGCTGCTGACCGGGGCCTCGCGGCGCTCGCCGAAAATGTAGTGGCCCACCACGTAGCCACCGACCACCCACAGAAGCAACGTGAAGTCGTACGTCATGGAGACCAGCATCAACATGTACGCGATGAACAGAGTCACTCCATGCAGTAAACTATGCACGCCATGCTGAGTCTCCGGCGACAACGTGCGGAACCACGCCGGTCCACAGGAATCAGCCAGCGGCATGCTCTGCGCTGTGGATCGCAGTAACTGTGCGTTCTCGCTCGCATGAGGCGCGTTGCTGCTCAGCAGACGCTTGACGCTGCTCTCCTTGCGCAACACACGGCGCAGCTGCAGCAGATACTCGTTGAAAACAGCCACGAGCGCCACAAGGATGCCGCCGAAAATGTAGCGCACGCGGGAGTCCAGTACCCAACCAGGGAACCACAGTAGAATGCACGGCGTCGAGTTGCCAGTGAAGGAGAAGCCGTTGAGCATGGTGGTCCCGGGTCCAGCGCAGTATCCGTGCTCTGTCTGAACCGCCGATTCGGCCACTTCGAAGGACAAAATCTGCTCGTACACTTCACGAGCGTGCGTCATGCTGCACGTGTGGACGGCCTGCTCTCCGTGCAGCATCAGCACTTGTGGACCACTGGAGACGGACGACTCCATACCGCACACGGGGCACAGGACGCTCTCGTCTTCGTGGTGGTGGTCGTGTGTTGCTGGAGGAGAAGCCACGCCTTTGAGTGCAAGTGTCTGCATTGATTGACACAGCAGTTAGAACCTGCTCTCATGGGGACGCAGGACGGCAGAACGTACCGGGTTCTTGAGGAAGGCGTCGAGCGTCTTCTGATTGGCAAAGCGCAGCTTCTGCCCGTTCTTGAGCTGGAAGTTGTAGGCCTGGCTCATGACCATTTTCCCACTCACGGGGTCATCCTACAGCGCAATAGAGTGGGAATTAGGTGCTGGGACGGGGCGACTGGCGGAATGCAGCGAAGTTATAATACCGGCATGTCGTCCATGTCCATGGCACTGACGCTCAGAAAGAAGCAGCAGAAGACGGACGCTGCGAGCAGCAGGAGCGACGAGAAGCGACGCGTTCCTCTGGTCATGACGGACAGACAGCGGAGACTTGTGGAGGCCACGTTGTTCAACCGTAAATGACAGGAGGTGGAGCTTTTCAAAAACAAAATTGTTGACTTGGACAGTAACAATTATTGACTTGGTAGTTTTTCGTACAGTCAGCATTTCTTATCCTTCCTCTGGCTTGATCACTTCCCTTCCGATTGCGCTGACGATGGAGCACGGCGGCTTCTGCATGGGGCCGGGCTCGCTCATGGGCACGGCCGGATTCAAGTGGGCGGGGCGCGACCCGACGGCCGACTGCTCCATGCTGTGGCTCGAGAGTTGGGGGCTCACGAGCGTCTCTCGAGCGGCCTTTGCCTGTCTCCTGGTCTTCCTGTTGGCAGGAGCGTCCCAGTATCTGACGACGACCAACGGCTGCCAACTGCAGCGCTCCAAGGTATTCGCCAGGCGCCGACTCGCCCTGACGCTCAGCAATTCGACGTTCTACGACCCTGAGCTGGGCGATGGTCGCTCGTCCCCTTGCAACACGAGCAAATCTACCTGCAGTCACGCCCAAGCGGAGGAGTCGGCGGTGCATCCAGAGCGGCCCGAGCTGCTGCAGACGCTGGACACCAAGGCCAATGCGACGCTGTCGGCGGCGGAGCGCGCGCACCCGTCGTCAACCGCCTCGTTGCTCTGGAGACCGACGCCCGTGTCCGTCAAGGTGGACAACTGGACGCACCTAGGCGACGCGCTCCTGCGCGGCGTGCGCATCCTGCTCGCGTACCTGCTCATGCTCGTGGTCATGACGTACGACTTGACACTGATCACCAGCATCGTACTGGGCTTCATGGCCAGCTTCTTCGTGTTCAGCAAGGACACGGCCAAAGTGCCCGTGTCGGCCGATCCGTGCTGCTCGTAAAGCAGCGGAAGTATTTCTAGTTTAATTTACTCTATTTGCCACCTTTTGCAACGCTGCACGAAGAAAACAAGAGTCGTGTATTATGCGTGCGAAGATTTGTCGTCCCGACGGTGAGGACACGGACATACTTCTGACGGGTCCTCCATGCTCCGTCGGACTCTTTCTCCACCGTTACTGGCTGCACTTGTATGGTTTTCACTGCCACATCCGTGCGCACCTCCACCTACTTACTGCTTCTTGACCGCGCTGGCGACGAAGTCCTTGGGGAGGATGCCGTCGCTAATGCCACGCGCCACGATGTCCTGGAACAGCGCGGCCGCGTTCGGGATGTCCAGAGCAACATCGTGCAGAACAAATTTAACGCGCTCAAAACCCTTAATCAGCTGGCCCGCGGACACCACCTCGTGCGAGACCAGGTAGGCCAGCAGCGACGCCATTGCCGCGCTGTTGGCCTCGCCACCTTCATCCAGCGAGTTCGTGATGCCGCGCTTGACTACCTCGTGGTGGAACTGCGGTACGTTCAGCTCGCGAACACACCGCGCAGCCTCCTCGAGGTCGCGTGACAACAAGTACTCCTTCGTAAGCTGGTCAATGGCCACTTTGAGCTCCTCGACGGGGCGTCCGTCTCCGGGTCCCCAGGCCTTCTCCATTCGCGCCGTCGCGTGGTTGATGCTCAGCTTCTTGATGGCCTCTGACGCGATCTCCGGCGCGTACCGCGTGATGAACGGGTCCTCTAGGAAGCTGGGCGGCAAGATCTCGTCCACCACGGCGCGGGCACAGAAGATGGCCAGCATGTTCTTGGCTGTGGGGATGTCAATCTGCAAGTCACCAGCCAGTAGCAGCACGCGACGGAAGCCCATGAGCACCTGTCCGGCCGTCAGTCCGTCCAGATACAGCGCCGAGAGCAGACGCGACGCCAGCTCGCGCTCCTTGTCGTTCTTGTCCATGGCCATGGTGATGGCGCGCTTGACCACTTCGTAGTGGAACTCGGGCTCGTCCAGGTCATTAAGCGAGCTCAGCACCTCGTCGGCGTCACCACTGGTGAAATACTCGTCCAGGATCTCGATGATGCGCTTCTTCGTCTCGGGCGGCGGGTTGAGCGCCAGCTCCTTGGCCGCCAGCTCGTCCGGCTCGAGCGTCGTCGTCGTCTTCTTGGGGGATCCGGCGACGGTGGACACGAGCACCACGTTCTCCTCCGCTTCGCTGTCGTAATTCGGGTCGTGCGCGTCGGACGGAACAGCGCGCGGGACCTCCGTCACCTGCCAGGACGCCTTCTGGCCGCCGCCCATGCGTTTACCGGCGTCGCGCGACTTGCTGCGCTCCTTGCGGGGCCAGCGCCTTGTCACCGCCGCCGGAGCCACCGGTCGAGGCCGCGGGTGTCGCAGTCGCGGTTGCCTGCTCCATAGCTTCCTCCATGGTGGTCACGGGCTCTGGGGTGAGACAATAGTTTTTTATGGCGGTTAGACAAAGGAGTCGATGCAAATTAGGATGCCGGCGTTTACCTTCGGGAGCGGCAGACATGGTGGAGAACTGCGGGGAGAGGGAGGACGAAGAGAAGGGAGAGGAGGCGACGACAGGGAGTTGGCTGGCGTCGGGCTGCTCTGCTGTCCTTCGTGGAGGCGTGCTGCTTGCTTATTTTTGAGCGGGTGCTGGGATACTGAGCACCCCCGAGCTATAAATAAGCGGCGGCTCTCACTTGGGTTTTGTATGCGAGACTTGCTTCAATAGTTACTATTCTCGAAAGAGTGACAGGCAGTTGAAGCGGCATGCACACGCTTGGATTGGCAGTTGTTGGTTGTTCAGAGCAACCACAGAACATGATCATGTGGAAACAAGTTGAGTAGTGAGCGCCAAGGGTGGCGACGCGAGAAGAAACGGTTGCAACAAGCAGGCTTGCAACGATCCGTGCCAGAGAGTGCTCCAAAGACTTCTGGATAAACTACCGTGCGATGGGGTCAATTGCCGTCGGGTCATACACAACGCTGTTGTTTTCGCTGATTTGAGAAGTTGTTTGCAGGCCGCTGTCGTTGTCATTCAAAATTGGTCGATTGGCTCACTCTGCATTTCTCCTCCAGCAACATCCTCGTTTGTTTTTCGTCTGCTACGTCGCGAGCTACGCGGTAGATAAGTCACCGACTTCACGTCAAAAGCGCACCACTCACTCACTCACGCACACAAGCACACACCCAACACGCACGAGACACTACGTGCAAGGGCACCTAACAGTCCTCGCCCCTCTTCCCCGCTTACGTTGTTTTTCGCCTCAGTTCCCCGTGTGCTCTAAGTGTAGGCGCTGAATCAGGACAAATAGAATGTCGACCGGTCCACTTCGGGCAATGACTCCTTGCACCCGTGGCAACTCGTGACGAACGAATCGTTTGCTGTGAAACACCTGCACATGCAATCACGGAAACGATAGTTAGCAGATCGTCAATAGAGAATCAGAAGGGTGATTTCACTACAACATACACCGAACACAGCCACGACTCAGCTACGATTTTGATGTTGCTCGGTGCGTACACACGCTTCCGCCCGCACTTATCGCATTTGGCATTCCATACGCTCACGTCGGCACGACACTGTGCTTCGTTGCACTTCCACGTATCCCTTATCATCTGAAACTGCACTGTGAGGATACGCTGCGTGTGGACATCCATTCGTCGTACGTGAATCATCGAGTTCTTGACATTTTCGCTGTAACAGGACACATTCATGGTTAATGCAAGTCGCTCAAACGAAAAAAAGACAAGCATCGTGTCCGCTACCACTCACAGTTGAGTTCTTCTACTGCTTCCAGGGCACCCTCTCCAGTTTCAAATGTCACGCATGCGTCACCACGCCCAAGATGGCTGCGCTGGCACGGAAAAATGTCAATAGCTGGAAATCCTGTATCTCGATCAACCTTCAATTGAAAAAGCAGCCACAACAAAAGTTAGACCAATAGCCAAATCTATCGGGCACGTTACACGGCTAGGACGTGCAGACGCGCACGCACCGTAACACCAAAGCGCGCAAAATCCTCTTCAATCTGCTCGGCGCACACAGAAGGATTTAGCCCCGTCACATACACCTGCCTTGACATCAGTGCTTCATTCACCGACACGCTCGCTAGGTTAAAGCGAATATCTTCGGCTTCCTTGTCCCCGTCATTGTCCGAATCCGAGACGAACACATTGTCATCATCGTCGTCAAACGTGGCCATCGCACCTGGTGCAGTTGGAGCTTCAGTGTAATGAGATATTTTCTGTTTCTTGGCGGACCTGTCAACATCTCCAACTCTACCGTTCTGGTAAACTTCACCCACCCCAGGCGGATCACTTGTCGTGCTGGTATCCTTCTTCGTCCTGCTGGATTCGCCACGAATTGGAGAAAGCGATTGGCGACTAACCTTAGGAATTCGATCACGGGTTGCAGTTGATCGCTCAGTACGGTGATTATCACGCTCAGTCGATTTCTCCCTGGAACACGATCTCGAACGCGAGCGGCGATAGTAACGGCTGCTGTCACGCTCTCGTCCTCGTGGGCTCCGGGAGCGAGATCGCGAACGAGACCGAGACCGAGACGAACCTCGGCGCTTCCGATCATCACGGTATCGCCCATCTCTTTTGTGCCGATCGCGATCTCGAGAGAGTGGTGACGGGGATCGTTTCCATCTACGATCATCGCCGCACCTGGAGTGGTTGTTTTCCGAGCCACGACGTCCACGCGATTGCTTATCTGCACCCGACTGTGAGGCATTAGGACCATAGTAACTAGGTCCGGAATTTTATTGGATGACCCAAAGGTTTTCTTGCGACGATTGTTTTGAGTCTTCCCCATCCCCTCCTAGACCCATGGTCGCTCACGTCCGAGGTCTTTGGTAGCGCATCCCGAGCAGGTTTTCGACCTGCGGCACTTGCTTCTTCTTTTTGGAATTGGAACCTTGTCCCAATCTGTATCCTGCATCCGACTTTTAACCATCGGGGTACCATTTCGCGCTGCTTCCTCCTGCATTTTCTTAAAGCGATTGGGCCGTTTGTAGCCGATCCCATCGCGAATATCGCTAGCACTTTCTTGTCCATCCATTCCCAGTGCATCATAAATACTTATTTGAGGCTCTCGCCTGTATCCACCTCGAGTGGCAATTTTGTCATTCACTTGAGCATGCAGACCATTTGCGGCAGGGAGGCTTGTGTTGCCGGAGATCTCAAGTTGATCCCGCCGCCGCCGAAGCGGGACTTCGGAACTATACTGGGCGTCTCAGCTGCGTAAATCGGGGCATCCTCCGTTTTCTTTGCCCCAGCATACGAAAGATACCTTGCGTTACTTGCATTACCAGGCTCTTTCTTTTTTCGCCTGCGTCACCAATGGCATATCGTCAAGATCATCATCATCTTCGTTGCTGGGTTTTCGTATTGGCACCATTGTGTATCGACCTCTTGGTTTTCCTTGGCTCCCGGGATACCATCCAGCATTTTAGTACTTCGCCTCGTATGCAAGTATTTGCCCTTAAGAGTACTCGATGTAGCGATGGGCTTCTTGCTCGAACGAAGTCCGTTGGATCCACCTGATGGCCTCGTCGACGGCGCGGCAGATACCTTTTGGGCTCGATTGGAGCTTTACCTGTATCGTTGCTTCCTTTTATCAGGTGAGTTTCAGCGTAGTTGTGCTTTGGCAACGGTTTTGGGGCAGCAGTTGTCTGGGACTTGGTCTTGGGCTTCAATTTAAGCGGCGTGAAATCAAAAAATTGCTGTACTCCTGCCGCCGAAGAATCTACTGTTTTACCTTCTCTTTCGCCATTCGGTGTTTTCCATTGGAAACATCCCCACCAGCTCCTGAGTTTCCAGTAGATGAACCAGAATTCTGTTTGTCGCCAGTGACGTCATTATTGTCACTTCTTGCGCTCTCCCCACCGCGTGCAGCACGCTTCTTGTCACCTGCAGCCTTACTTTCGGGGTCGCTGTCTTCACTATATTCGAGTCCGAGGTCGTCCGTGTCCGGTTCATCATCCTCCAGTATTTCCGTTTCAGCCTCCGACACATCCTCGTCCGGTTCTCCACTTTGTTGTACCTCAGCACTAGTATTTTTATCTAATACCTTTGGTTTATCACCTGAAGTCACCCCTGCATTCTTGCCAATCCCACTAGCAGCGGCCTCACTAGGCGGAGTGTTCTCTGTATCATGGGCGTCTTCGTTATTTTCAATTTCAATCGACAAGTCTTCACCCTCCAAATCAATCGTCCCAGTGTCTGACAGGTCAGCATCGTCGGCGTTACCATCTACAGGCTGTTGGATTGTATCTTGATTGTCTGTCAGACTACCATTCATTTCACTCAGCCTCGTCCGTGCAGCAACATTCTCGCTAGAACTGGGTCCAGATGGGGCAGCAGCCTCAATTTCTGCGCTGCCACTGGGTTTTAAAACCGTGTTGCCTTCAGCTACTCGAGTAGCCGGCTTAGGCTGATGCTTGTTGGAACCGTCTTCTTGGATTGGAGAACGGTGGGGGTTTTCAGGGGCCTTCGATCGCAAAATGGTTGACCCCTTGATTACATCAGACTCGGATGCCTTGCCAACACTTCCACCACTACCAATGCTGTTCATCGGCATGTGTTCAACCAGTGCAGGAGTGCTGCCCTTGTCACTCTCTCCTGCTTCATCTCCACTAGATAGAAGCTGGATCGGCTGGTTTAAATTACTAGTTGAGGCATCGTCCGATACATCGAGCGACGCTTTTTATTTGCAACAATCTTGTGACCAACATCGATTGCTGCAGCATCGACCGAAGGCAGAACATCTCGGACCTTGTCTGAATGGGTACTGGTAGCATCCTTCTGGGCCACTTTCCGTGTGACGGCTGGTTTGCGTGACCGGGATTTTTCTTTTGTTGTGTACTCTTTTGCGAACTCCCAGCCTGGTGCAGCCAGCTTCCTTCCGCTTTGCGGGCCGTGTGCCCTCATCACTATTCAAATAGTCGTCGCTGAGAAGATCTACCACCTCAGGCTCTTCTGGCTCTGGAACCTCGTCATCCTCTGCGGGTGAGTAGTCACTGCTGAAGTCATCTTCGCTTTCACTGTCACTTGCACTATTGCTGCTATGCGTGATCTGCTTCAACTTAATCAGAACCTGGCGCTGTTCCTCCTCCGAGCTTACGCCAAATCGATGGGGATGCTTCCGTTTCCGTCTAGCCATATTTTCCTTGCGTCGAATCACCGCTGGATCACGGTAGCCTGACACCCAGCTCTGCATTTCCGCAGCAACATCATCACCTGGCTTCGTCGTAGCCTGCGTCGCCACCTTCTTTTTGTGCGGGCTCTTCGACGGCACTTGGTGCATATACTTAGACTGCTCCACGTTTCCGCCGGCCCCGCTTTGTCCTACCGCCAGCCCGTTCCTCGTCGCCTTGGCAGTTCCTCCAAAGTTCTTAAGTAAATGTGGCGGCGTGCTTTCCTCCGTCTTGGTCTCTTCACTATCCGAGTGGGGCGGCACATCCACCTGCAGATCCTGCATCAGCTCCTGAACGGCGGCATCGTCTCCCAAGGTCGCACTCGCAGTGGACGTCGTACTGCTCCCAATCTTTGGATCCAACTGGGACATCGGCACCGGTTTGATCTTCAACAGGCGACGCCAAGTGCGTGGGCATCTCCAGCGGCTGCAGCATGTCCCCAGCTATCGGTATGTTGTTTACCACGGACGTTGCAGTCTCCATGTTCGACACGGCGTTCGTCACCTTCGCCGCCTCGGCCTGCAGCAACGCATTCATGTCGGCCGCGTTTACGTCGCCCAAGAAGTCCAGCGCCATGTCGTTTTCGTCATCGCTGAGCGCCACATCCGTCTGCAGCGAGCTCTGATGGTCCGTGTACGCGATATGTGCCTTCATGCGCTGGAAGAGCCGCTCGCTCTCCTGCTGCTTGTCCTTGCGCTGGCCCGCGAGCCACTGACGCGTACGCAGCAGCTCACTCTCCACAAGGCGCTGTCGCCCATGGCGCAGTCTTCCACTGAGCAGGTGCCGGCGAAAGCGGTCGGGCGGTGCGCGCGCAAATGCGGAATGGAATGCGGAGTGAAGGTCGCACTCCGGGATCGGGCAGTTGCCGTCGCGCTTTTGATGCGTTTGTGAAATGCCTTGGTGTTTGTGAGGGGAACGGAAACTTCACGTGCCATTGGCTGAAAATGGCGCATCAAATATGTTTCAACCAATCACGCGGCATTTCTTCAATGGCGGAAGAGCACCACGACGCGAGCATGGTGAAGCTGCGCGGGTACGACTTCTTCCGCGCCATCGGCTCGCCGCAGCGCATCGTGGCGCCAATGGTGAGTTGATGCGGCGAATTGTATGTCTACCCGTACTGAAACGGGCGAGATCTGCTGCTTGCCGCCATCGCAATGGCCATCAACAGTTGACAACTCACCTGAAACATGTCTGCTTCTATAATATACTGCAGGTGGATCAGTCCGAGCTGGCCTTCCGCATGTTGTGCCGCAAGCAGGGCGCCGACTTATGCTACACGCCCATGCTGCATAGCCGCCTGTTCGTCGAGAGTGCCGACTACCGCGAGAAGATGTTCGAGCGTCACATCCACGACCGACCACTCGTCGTGCAGGTCCGTCGGCTTTGGTTTTGTTATCAACTCTGATTATTGACATTTTGTGTGTTTGAGCTACTTCTAGTTCTGCGGCAATGACCCGAAGACGGTGTTGGCAGCTGCCAAGCTGGTGGAAACCGACTGCGACGCTGTGGACTTGAATCTGGGCTGTCCGCAGGGCATTGCCCGGAAAGGCCACTATGGCTCCTTCCTCATGCACGACAAGAACACGGTCAAGGCCATTGTGGAAGCATTGAGCGCCGGACTCAACATCCCTGTGACAGTCAAGATTCGGGTGTTCCCGGACGACAAGGAAACGCTGGAATTTGCCGACATGCTGCAGGAGGCTGGGTGCGATATGCTGACGGTGCATGGCCGCACCAAGGAGATGAACAAGACTGCTGTGCGGGAGGTAAACTGGGATATCATTCGACGCATTAAGGAGCGGTTGACGATCCCCGTCATTGCGAACGGAGGACTCGAAACACACGAGGATTTTGCCCGTTGCATGGAGGCGACAGGATGTGACGGCGTTATGAGCTCCGAAGGCCTGCTGGAGAACCCGGCGCTGTTTGCAGAGACCAACAACACACCTGGCGAGGGCACCTCGTTCCTGGAGCTTGCCCGACAGTACCTTGAGTGTGCCACGCTGTTCCCGCCCGCGAGCGATAAAATAGTCCGTGCACACCTCTTCAAGATCCTGTTCCAGGACCTGCGTGTACACTCAGACCTGCGCGATGCTCTTGCCGCCGCTAAGTCTCAGGCGAAAATGGTGGGAATCGTTGATGAACTTGCTGTGCGCATCAAGGAAACAGAAGACGAAAGTGCAGGTCCAGAGGTGAAGAAGGTGACGTATACAGCTGAGACGAGCTGGTATCGCCGCCACCGACAAGGCCAGGAGAAGCTTCGCCGCCGCGACTCGTACGAAAAGTGTCTCGACACGGGCTTTGGCAACCTGTTCGCGTAGGTAGACTGAGTTGAATGGCCTCGTCTGGCCACGCAACACCAAAACATCATGCTTACAAATAGAGTCTATTGATCTTTTGCGCGTGATACTTACTCGATACTGCAGTTGTTGTGTTGTCTATGGTGTTCCGCGCCATCATTCTGAAGGAGTTCTAACCCAGTGCTCTAAAGCTGAAGCTTTCCTCAATTACGATGCCGAGTTCAGCCCCATCCCCCAGCCGAGCTTCACACGCTTTTCACGCGGGGGCAAACTGTCGTTGCCGCCAAGCATGGGTGAAGACCCGGCGGAAGCTGTGAAACTCGCTGGCAGCGGAACATACTCACTGACGTCTGGCATCTCCACATCTTCCGTAGAGCCAGCAGCATCGGCAAGTTTCGCCTCTCGTCGTGAAATGGATAGTGATCTTGACTTCCGTTTGTCACTTCGAGATCTGTGCCGGTCATGGTGGCTGGCTTTGTCTTCACCAGAGGGTGAGTCATCGTGTGCCGAGGACGCCGATCGCTTGTGACGATGGTACTCACTACTGCTATGTCGATGCGAAGAGTGGTGGTGTGACGATCGATTACTTCTCTGCTTTTTGGCCTTTGACTTGAGCAAGTGCTGGATAAGCTTCTTTTTCTGAACTGGGAACGTCGACGGGAGCCCACTGAAGTCGAATGTCTGCTCCCTGCTGCGAACGCTGTCGAAATAACGCATCTCGAGGAGCTTTTTAATTGTGCTGCGTCTTCCCGGGTCCAACTGAAGCATTGCCTCTAGCACTTCGACCGCATCTTCAGGAAAGTCCGGGAATTTTGAGCGTTGCTCCAACAGCGTTTTGCGAAGACGCATTTTGTACTCGTGCTTGGGTCGGAACGTGTTATACAGCGGAAGCTTATTCGCGCCTTCCCACGACGAGCTCGGTGTGCCGCAGAGCCGATAGATCAAATCCAGCTGAACCTTGAGGTCCTGTCCTTGCAGGAATGGCATCTTCTCGAGGAGAATAGCAAGCGCGACACAGCCAGCTGACCACACATCCGCACGCCACATGTACTTGGTCTCGCCCAGCAGTACTTCGGGCGCGGTTACGTGTAGCCACGCACCGTAGCAGTGCTCTTTCCGTTCACTGTCGCTCATTTCGTAGGCGGCAACAGAAGAACCTTCTCGATCCTTAGGCTTAATATTGGCGATCTTTCGCATTGCGTGAAAACCACCAAGCTTAACGCCGTTCTTAAAAACCAAAGGTGTGAGGGTGCAACGAAGCGATGCACGTAACCTAGATCATGGACGGCGGAAAGACTTTGCAGCATATCGAAAATCGATTTTTGCGCAACTCCGGCGTGAGTGATACATGAGCCTCAAAAATGCCGGAGAACATGTGCAGCGGTTGTTCGAACGCCAAGTAGTGCTTCTGTCGGGTCAGGAGATCCATGCCTTCAGGTAGCGGGTTACCATCATCATCGATAGTTGCTGCAAGCAAGTCTAGATCATCAGCGTTCGACGACGACCCATTTGCGGCAGCTCCAACCTCTTTTCGTTGGCGATCCTTGTCTGCAGGGAAAATAATTCCACGTAACTTCATAAAGCGGTCAGGCAACAGCGACGAGAGGGTGGTTGCCGCAGAGAGCTCACGTAAGCAAGCCTCGTTAATGCCTCTTTCCTCCGTGAAAAACAACTCCTGCTCAAGGTAAGGCCACGACTGCAAATACACAGGTTGGCCAGCCAGGTCGAGATTCACTTCGCTTGAGATAACCCCCAAGAATGCCCGCTTTCGAATAGATTCGACCTTTGTAATTTCACTCGTGTACAAGCGAATATCGCCGGCATCCGCACCAACTGCAGTTTTCTTGGGGAAGATGGATAACGCTGAAATGACCTCCTCAGCTTCACTTTTCAGACTGGCAGAGGAGTTGGGTACGGGCATTAAAGCCCCCATTGCCTTCAAGGTGATGAAGGTTCGGTCTCCGCTCTGAGAAGATGTCACCGCCACAGAATTTCCAGTTCCGATCAGTAACGATGTCGCGGCCGATATTGTCGAGGAGGAGCTCAAGACGGATGGAGCAGTAGTCACAGTGGAAGTAGGAGGCAGATTAATCCAAAGTTTCAGCAGTCGCACAATTCTTTCGGAGATCTCCACGTCCTTCTTGTCGCGAGAGACAGCAAACTGTTCCAAGTCGAACTCACTCGCGTCCGAATCTTTCGGTTGCTTCTGCTGTTGGGCTGCCTTTGACTGTTTTTCCAAGCGTACCCACCGTTCTTTCAACCGAGTACAGATCGATACAGAGCACTCTAACAGCATGCGCGCTTCGCCAGCATTCGCTTGTAAGTCCAGCTTTGGCAAGAAATCAGGGAGTTTTACGATGGGTGTGGTAGCGCTAGAACTGAGCGTTTCAGTTACAGCAGCGCTCACGTACACCACACTGAGCATCACGCACTCCACAGGAGTGCGCGTCCAAATAGGCAATGGGAGGGCCTCTGCCACCAAATGTTTTGCCTCCTTTTGTACCTCTGGCGGAGGCAGGGATGAGAGAAATGGACTCACTGGGCCGTTCTGAAAAAGACCTATCAGCTTCTTTGGGCTTTTGCGTGTTGTGAGGAAGTCCAGCAACGCGTACGGGTCTTCACCTGTTACATCGTAATGCAGCCCCTCCAATAACTCACCCTCCGCCTTGACGAGGTGGCGCTTGAGAACACCCAGTTCAGGGAAGCAGCCGTGAGGCGCTCAACAGCTGAGGAGCCGTGCTTGGCTTTATACACTTCCTTTACAAAGGCTGTCCATGGTACTTTCCGAGCGTGGGCTTTTAAGAATAAGTGCAACATCGTCGCAGCGTATAAGTCGACTTCCATGGGCATTGCATGAAACGTGAAGAACCTATTCAGCGCGATGATGGCACTGGTTGCATCCTCTCGGTCCAGGCGCAATCCTTTTGCGATGTGAAAATACTCTTCACGTACTTCACCCGCAAAGTCTCTTCCAGAGACGCCGAAAGAACTTGCTGAACCGATAGGTTCTTTAGTTCTTCTTCGGTAACAAGCCAATTAAGCTTTCGTCCGAAGCAATAATGTTCTTTTCTTTCCACCACTTGCACGTTTTCCTTCTCTTCCGACGGTGATGTATTGCTCCTGTCGGTCATTCCCTGTTGACGCATCATCTGTACTTTGCCTTTCTGGTGACGGAAGTTTTCTAGTTCTTTGTTACCCGCCTGGTACACACGCAACATTTTATCGAGCAAGTTGCGGCGGTCCAAAGTGCGGCGAAATGAAGATGCCAGCTCAGTGCTTTCCAATTCCACAAGTGCCCAACCCGTACCATCCAAGAAATTGAAGACGTCCACATCCACCAGTGTGTTTGGGTGTTTTCTACTCACGAACAAGCTGCGCATGGTATGGGCGTTGTACTCCTTCGGCAAAAACTTCACCAGCAACTTTGTAGAGATGACTTGGCCATCACGATCAAGCAGCTCGCCTATCTGATTCCGCTTCGCCGAACTGAAGCTGTTTTCCAATTTCACTACAGCCGCAGGCGATGGAATATCAACGGGGGACAGTGACGCTATTTCTCCAGCACGCTTCGGCGATGGCTCTCTGCTTCCAGCCGCACTTGAGAGACCAGACGAGGAAGGTAAGTTGCGCTTTTTGGTATGGCGAACACTCTCTCGCCCTCTTTGTCTCCTGGAGGGCAGTACAGCTGCCACCCGTTCTCCTTCAGTTGCACATACTGTTTATCACCTAGCTCCTGCTCCTCTTCTGTGTCATTTTCATCCGTCTCGTAGCCTGCAGGCTCGAGCAGATCCTCTACTTCATACCGGTCCTCTTGCTCATCGTACGCCTTAACCAGTTGTACATCGTATTCTGCCTTATCCTCCAGTGAGAGGAAGACGCGTACCCGTCGCCCCACCAGCGCTTCACCTGTTTCCTGTTTCTCTGGGTCGCGGAAGTATCCTGCTTGGGCCTCTGCATTCTGCAGCTTATCATTCGCCGTGCCAATCACTCCCTTGCAGCTCGGAGTTCCACAATAACATTTAATCTGTCTCGAGCCCAGCGCCTTCCACTGATAATCAAACGTCAGCTCCTCGCCCTCGTCAATGTCCCGCAGCGCGATAACCGCGATCCTCGTCTCGCCCTTCACCGTCCACTTCTCCGTCTTGCAGTTGGGCTCGCAGCTGTGATTCACGAATCGCGTGAAGCTGCCCTTATTACGTGCATCGATATACACTCCGGGAGCCAGCAGCAGGTAGTAGAAGTTGAGTTCGTGCCTCGGGACGCTCTTGAGACGCCTCGCCAGCTCTTTCTGGTCGATGATCTCACCCACGTACTCGCCCACGATGCTCAGCAGGGGATGTGCTGCCGCGTGCGCACTCCGTAGCCCTTAAAGTCCGTCCTAAACGGCTCCAGCAGTGGGTACCGCTCCGGGTGCTGCAGTCGCTGGTTCCGGCAGAAATGACCTGCAGGACACGACGGCGCGCACTCGACGTACGTGGCGAAGTTGAGGCACGACACGTCGTCGCATCGTCGCACGTCTTCCCCCGGCGCTGGGCCGCGTCGCGCTCCACTGAGTCCGGGAACAAGCAGAAGCACAAAGCGCCTTCATCGTCATCGTCGTCATCGCGGCGCGCGCGGCGGCACTTTCTCCTGCGCCAGGTGCTTCAGCGGGTATTCGTTGCGCTCGATGAGCTGCACGTGGCGAAGCGCCTGCAGCTGGTCGAAGCTCGTGGACTCGAGCGCCGCCGGGGAGCGCGGGCTGCTGCCGGACCGCGACGAGGACGACGAGCGGCTCGCCATGGAGAGTGATGGTCGCGCGTACGAGTGCGGAACGCTCTTATTCGGCGGTGAGGAGCGCGCGCGAATGAGCGGACGCGGACTACCGTTGATGGCCAAATGTTGATGACAGTACAGTAATTAGAACTGTGTTTCGCGTAGGATTATCGTATTGGAATCGAAAGGGAAATTAATGTCAGGGTATCATTTCATACATTTTATACATGTAGAAGTCAACTTCAACTGTGCCCAATATCTCGTTAAGCATCGTACGCTACATAGAGTCGTTCTTCGAAGTACAGTACACGTTTTCCGTGTTCTCCATTCTTAACCGTAAGAGAATGTCTGCGTGTTGCTTGTGCGGCCAAATGAACATGAACAAACATGATTCAACTACTTTAGTAAGACCAAACTTGTATTTTGTAAGCCAGCGTAAGACAGATGTCGTATTATTTCTCGACAAAACTTTTGACGAGAGCCAATAAAAAGTTGGCTTTAGTAAAGTGCGGCGTTTAATGAGTTGCGAGGAGCTGGTCGTCTTACGGCCCAAATCCGTATCCTATTGGTTCAAATTTCGACAAGCCACGATGAAGCGAACATGGCGACCGTCAGCCATGGCCTGGGCTCGGCAAGACCTCCCGCACAACGACTTCGGGCCCAAGCCCGGACACCTGCACCTGGAACTCTCAATACTGCAGACGTCCATGATGCTTGCACAGCATCATCAACAAAAATGGCCTACAAGAGTTACGTCAAGGAAATTACCATGTGGATTAAGGAGAAGCTGCCATCCCCTGAAAGCTACTTTGATGCCGACGGCGGAATTAATGTAAATATGTTCAAGCCATCTCACTTTGAAACGTTTCTACTTGATAAGATGAACTCAAACTCGCTTAAAGTATCGACTCTAAGTGGTTACCGAAGTGCTGTTTGGGATATCTATCGACGGAAGAAGATTCCACTACACAGACGATCTAAAAATCTTTTATCGTAGGATGAAGCGGATTGAAGGGGATAATGATCAAATGGGACTGAACGCACCACAGGAAAGCGCCCTCTTTCCTTCTCCCTCTACAAAGTTCTCTGTAAGAAAACAATTGGCATGCTTGATAGTGGATTTGCTCATTTGTACATTGTGCTGCAGTGGAATTTAATGTTCAGATCTAAGTCGATAGAAACAGTGCACGTGACGCATCTAAATTGTGTTGACGACAGCATTGGCTGTATTCTTCACAAAACTAAGACCAATCAAGAGGGCAGCGGCACAAAAGACCCCCAACATATTTACAGCAACCCGCTAAATCCAAGCATACGCTGTATTTTGGCTTTTGGCATTTATTTCGCGTCAAACCCAACGCTAGGTACTGGTAAGCTTTTTCCCGGCTCGAATGAGAAAAGCCGTTTTTCAAAGAAGCTGGGAGTGCTATTACAGGAGGAGACTAGTGACAAGGCATACGGCACACGTTCTATACGAAAAGGGGTGGCTACTTTTGCTTCAAGTGGAAGTACCGGTGGTCCGTCAATGGCAAGTGTGTGTCTGCGCTGCGGGTGGTCGCTGGGTGGAGTACAAGACCGCTACATTCGCTACCAATCTGCAGGTGACCAGTTCCTGGGTCGTGTTGTGGCAGGGCTTTCACTCAACTCGCCCGATTTTGCTGTACTACCACCACACTTTGCTGAAGTAAACGACAGTGCTATTGACGCAGCACTACAGGTAATGTTTCCAACAATGAGTAAGGACACAAATATGCACCCGATTTTATCACTCTGTTTGGCATCACTGGTCGAGCACGCCACATTCCTGAGGCAAAAATACTAGTCAAGCACCCAGTATTGGCCTCGGCCATATTTCGGGACGACAATTTAATGGATTCACTGGAACACAAACTGGTGCGTGGTAATATGTTCTCGCTGGCCCCTACAGGAATTCCGCCATATATTCATCTATATGAGCAGCAGCGGGAGACTCAAAAAGCCGTTGAACGCATGCCTGATGTACGGTTGAGCGAGATCTCGAAACTTTAGACGAAAAGGGGTTGGAACTGGAGCAATGAGGAAAGAGGAGCTCCAGTCTACCATACGTGAGCTCCTTACTGAAGCGGGGCTGTATCAAAGGGCCAGAGTCCAGACAGAGGCGTGTCCCCAAGCAACTCAAGGCACAATCATTTACTGGAGTCGAGATGGTAAGTTTCATCCATCGGCTGCCAGAAGATTTTGAGTTTCCTAACGTTGTTGCTCTTGGTGTCTGGCACCTGTGGTGGTTTGGAAATGCATCTATGGGTTATCCTCCATTTAAAGGCTTGCAGCCGTCTAACTTTGCCACGAAAATCAAACGTAAGCGGTATTCAGAGTGGACAACATCGGTGAAACATCTACGCGATGCAGTAAAGTCAGCCACTGGGCGAGATCTCAAGCCACCTCAGAGTCAACATGAAGCCGACGTTCTTTTCGACACAGCAATCAAAAACGCGCCCATGAAGATGGCATCAGACGGAAAGACACCTAGTAAAGCGGATCGAGCAGCAACAACACTTCGACGGATCCGAGAAGCTCTTCATCAATCAAATCCCGAGGCTCGAACCGTGCCATTGGTAGGCTTCCAAAAATAACACAACAGTAGGATTGTGACGATCACAACCCGAAATCTATGTCCAGTTTGCCTATCCATGTGTGTGCGGTATGTGCTCAGCTTGTGGGTTGTGTAGCCTCCAAAAACAACACATACAAGGTGGAATAGGCATGAGCAGGCGTCCAAAGGCTGCTGCTGTTCACACTTTTGATCTCACCTCTACCAGGCTCAACTTCTTTCTACCGACCGTCTCTCCCTCGACTGTCGCCCCTAGAAGCCATGACATGCTTCTCTTCTCTCGCGCTATCGGATTCTATTTGCCGCCGTCAACAAGAATGTCGCAGGAAGCAACTCGCGTTGAAAATGGTCGCTCTTCTCCGTGTCCGAATGACGCAACGTGTTCGAAACTACTTGACCACAAGCGTGCTTATTTCTCCAAGCGAATCCCCCTGGGCAGCCATATACAAAAGCAGAGACGACAGTGCATTTATCAACACTGTGTCCTTGCCCGTGGCAGCATTCGAGATTTTGCTCCGGGAATTTTCGCACCATTACATCGTTAAAGTGGCCCTGGTAAACGCGGACGTCCTCCACGTTTTACCAGCATCAACAACGTTTTGGCGTGTATCCTGCATTTTTACTCAGCTGCTGTGGAGCAGAAGACATTGAGTGCAATGTTTGGGGCAGTTCCGTCAACACTGTCGCGTAAGCAGAGATCGCCTTAAGAAAATCTCTTAAGGCAGTTCCAGACGCACAGATCCAGTGGCCAACATTTGAACAGCAACGTGAATGGGCTTCGCATGTTACACTCAAGGAACCGCTTGTTAAGGGATGTTTTGTGTTGCTGATGGTAAAAACTACGCCGTTCAAGAACCCTTATCAAGCGACGTGCAGAATGCTTATTTCAATGGTACGATTGTTTTGGTGATGTATTCTCTATCCACCGAACACTTGGCTTATTATGAGTTTGAGGTTGGCTCCACGCGGTTAAGATAACCGGGGTACTCTGCTACGGCTTCGATGGAACACTGATCTGGGGTCGCCACAATCACACTGGTTCGTGGAATGATGGAGAAATGAGTCGGCGACTGCAATTTCGTCTTGCAGATACGACTAAAACAACACCAGTAGGTCGCTGTGCGACCGATTCAGCGTTTCCTGTTAGCGACGAGCTGGAAGGTTAGATCATCACCCCTTTAAAAGATAGAGACCTGGAACGAGCTAGTCCAGAGTGTCGTTATGGCCTTATTGCAATGAGCAACGCCATTACTTGTGTACGGCAATCTGCGGAGTGGGGCATGGGCTGCGCACCAAAGTGCTATAGACAGCTTTTGCTACCTTTACCTTACAACCCCGAAAAGAGAAGTCTGCGCCTCAGCAAAATCTATCGACTTAACAACCTCCGGGTACGAACGACAGGAATCAGTCAAATTCGCAGTGTGTACATGTCATGAAATTAATATCATCATAATAATGAAGATTCTTCGAAGTATTTACCTCGCTGCTGGACATGTCTGCCAAAATTTACACTAACACGACTGTAGCGCGATGTTTCTCACAGCAAATAAATGTATTTCGTTCGTGATCACACGAGAATGAAGATTGCGTCAGATCTCAGCTCTCAGCATCACCTTTTCGACACCTATGGACTTGAGGATGGCTGCGCTGTCGGCTCAGGAGGAGGCCCAAACAGCTTCGTCATGAACATCAACATGAATTGCTGATTTTGGGCATCACGCGCGCTCGGCTGGTCTGTGAGTTGAAGACGCAGCTGACGTTCACGTTCTTCACGGGCCGATTCCCGTTCTTCTCGTTCTCGACGGAACTCAGCGTCTCTTGAGGATTGGCGTTGCTCCATAAGCATCATCATTTCGACTAAGCTGTTGTCGTATAGTGTCTGCCACTACTCAGCTCCGAAAGGAAGACGCGCTTCAACGAGGTCCAACATCCCTGTAAAAATACCAGGAGTAGTACGTACTAAAAACACAGCGCGTAGTCACGGTAGTGTACGTACGATTGATTTCGGAAGCCTTGAAGTTCTTTCCCTTCGTTTTGTTGGTACAGGAGGGCATCTTACCGCGGTGGGTTTTGGTTCTGTTAGGCCGAGAGGGAGTTTAGAAGTGAACGTTCGGTGGTCTTGGGGTATTACAGGACTCCATCGTCCTCGAGGACGATAGCTCTTTGGTATGGGATTCCCGCTGATTCTGGTGGTTGTCAATTACCGCACACAAACACAAGTTTACTCAGACGTTTTTCTCGTCTAAACAACGCTTGTGATTGGTATATGCATCACTTGCTCATGCATCTGTGCGTTCCATGTGCTTGCCAAAAAAATAGCTTGTCTTTTTTGGAAGACTGCAATTCCGTCGTCGAAAGCGCAGGGCAACTACCGGTAATGAACTTCACCTCATTTTTTCCAATCAAATTGATTTATTTTCCAAAACCGATCCGTCTTACGAATGCTCGACACAAGTGAACAAATCCGAGTGTTCGCAATACTTCAGCAACGACTATTCAATTTTTAAATTAAAAAATTTACGAGACTGCATTCGTCGCCTGCAAATAATCGACGATCACAGTGGAAACGGTGACGCACTCTTGCTACATGTAGCGCAAACTGTTAAAAAGCCTGGTATAGTGTCCAGGCACTCGCGTTGCCACTAGCGCACAACAAAGCCAAAGAGGAAGTGATATTGCCTCAGCTTAGCATCCTACTTCTTCGCATGCATTCACTTCGCATCCTACCTCGTGCATCCAATCATCGTCTCTCACTTTGATACATCCAATCACCTCATGAGCGCCCCCTCCAGTACTCGGTTCCCTCGGAGCAGCTGCGCGACGCACCCTAGTCTACCAAGGTACTTTCCCGCTTCAACACTCCTCCTCGTCGAGCAGCGCGACTTTTCGTCTGCTGGATCCTAGTGCAGTCCGATAAGCTCCGTGAGCTCTTTCAGCTTTGGCGCCGCTAACACTTTCGTGAACATGTCCGCAGGCATCCGCTCACCTGCACAGTACTCCGCCTTCAACGCTCCTCGCTTCGTGTAGTCAACCATGAACTTTATCCGCACATCGATGTGCTTAGCTTTCGAAGACGCTTTCTCGCCGTCCAGCTGTGTTAATGCAGCCTGATTGTCAACTCGCAAACTCATTGGGCTTCCGCAGACAACCCCTAGTTCTCCTGAAAGATCGCGGACTCCGAGTAGCTCCTGTGCCATGACTGACGCCGCCGTGTACTCCGCTTCCATCGTGGACAGGGACACCCCGCTTTGCTTCTTGCAGATCCAGCCCACCGGCATCCCATCCATTGTCACCAGCCCTCCTGTTACGGACTTGCGGTCTTCCTTATCCGCCGCGAAGTCAGCATCACTATACGCCACCACCTCGAGCGGTTCTTCTCGCACTCGGTCACTGTGCATCCGCAGACGCAAGCTCTTCGACCCATCCAGGTATCGTAGAATTCTCTTGGCCAACTTCCAGTCTGCCATGGTCGGACAGTGCGCGCGTCTCGTAGCCTTGTGAACAGCGAACACAATATCCGGCCTCGTGCATCGAGCAACCCAAAGCAAACTCCCCACTAGGGAGCGAAACCTCGTCACGGTTACTGTATCCTCGCTTCCGTCAGCAGGGAGGAGGTCCGCAGCCTCCTCCAACTCTTCATTCCATTCGGCTCCAATGGGGCTTTATCGAAAGCGATGCGAGTTCCTCAAAAAACGCATCAACGGCACTCTCCTCGGTTCAAGTGACCAGTAGGTCATCTACGTACACTCCAACAACCAGTAGGACGTTCCTCTTCCACCTGAAGAAAACACATATCGACTAGGCTCTGGCTCAAGCCAATCTCGGTCAGCTTCTGATGCAGGAGTTTGCTCCAAAGCCGCCCTGCCTGCTTCAGCCCGTACATGGCCTTCTTCAGCTCCAGACACACCTCGTTCTGACTAGACACCCCCAAACGTTGCAGCACGTCCTGTGCGATCACCATGCCCTGCGGAACGCGAATAAATATCTCCAAATCCGCCTCCTTATCAGCACGCACATATGCGTCCGGCACGTCCCCGTGCTTCGCAGGCACTCGCCATTTTCTCGCCAACTGTAATTCACCCCGAACTCTTGCTCGTTTCCACATGCTACGAGTCTCGCCTTCAGCCGTTCAATCAGTCCTTCTGCGTCTCGCTTGGTCTTGAAGACCCATTTCGCGTGCTGCGCGTGCACCCCCTCGGACGGGCACTACCTCCCATGCGCCGTTCTCCTCAAGAGCTCGCAGCTCCTCCGTCATTGCTTTCACCCAACCGTCCTTGTTTCTGCCACGCATAGCTTCACGGTAATTACCCGGGTCCACATCAATGACACTATTCACAACATTCGCTCCGGTCTCCTCCTCGCGTACGGTCGCTTCGGGCTCCTCCTGAGCCTGGCGTCCGATCGAGCCAGTTACCGGGCGCTCTCTCGTCCATTTTTTCTTTCGCTTGGACTTCTTGCTTCGTTTTCTCCCGCCCCGCCGCCCGCGCCATCGCGGTTAACTTCTGCATTCTCAGTTTCTCCATCGATACCAGCACCTTCAGCGAGCGAATCTTCCTGACCGCGGTCTTCGTCCTCGCTTAGGTACAGTCGTTGTACTTGTTCATTTTGGGTCTTGTCGAGTGTTTCTATGTTTCTGACATGCTGTATACCCTATCCTTAGGCAGATACACTCGATATCCCTTTGTATCTTCCCCAATGCCCACAATCATTCCCTGCTGTGCTCTTTGAGAGAAGTTCTTGTTCCTTGGGTCACGGTACACCGTGCAAGGTGACCCAAATACGACGATCTCCCAAGAGACGGCGTTTGTTTAGTTAGTAGTTTCATGGGGAGGCGCGCCCCGGATTCGAGTTGGTCGGCGACCCATTTAATATGAAGGCCGCATATTTCACTGCGTCTCCCCAAAAACTCAGCGGGAGCCCGCATGCAAAAATCATACAGCGCGCCATATTCATAATCGTCCGGTGCATCCTTTCAGTCTTCCCATTTCTCGCCTGATTGCGAGCCTCGCTCCGTTGCCGCGCAACTCCAGTGCGTTTGCAGAATAGATCCACGTTCTCGTACTCTCCTCCAGATTCCGTACGCAGAACGTGAATCTTGCAGTTAAACATCTTCTCAAAGATCACTAAAAAGTGCTCGAATTGTTTCGCCGCGGCATCCTTAGTGCGCGCGATGAAGACTTTGCAATAGTTGCTCTTGTGGTCCACGAAGTTGATCATGTAGCGGTTGTTGAGTCGGTCCCTGGGCATCATGGGCCCTTTTAGATCAGAGCAAATCACTCCACCCACCCTGTCAATGGGTGAGTGGTCTCCAGTGTCTTTCTCAGACTGCCTGTTTGGCTTCCGCGCACGTGAGGCAATTCACACGCCGATGATCGGTAATCTCAATTCCCGAGCTCGGGCCACGCCCAAGCCGCTCGACCGCGTCGTAATTTAGGTGTCCCATGCGCTTGTGGAACCCCACAAGAGTCCCCTTTTGTACTGCGTTTGACGTCTCGTTAGGCACGTTCGCCTCCTGTTCAAGTACCACCATGATCACCTCCGACAGGGCCTCTCGTCGTTTCTCGACCGTCGCATGTACTACCAGCACGCTGCGTCTCATACTCACGTCAAACGCCACTCTTCCGCCGTTCTTCGCAGCTACCACACGTTGTCCCTCTTTGTACGTGAGCACGTAGCCCTTCTCTTCCAACTTTCCATATGAGATCAAGTTGGGCACTACGTCCGCAGCGTAGTATACATCTGTGAGTTTTACTGTCTGAGCAATTCCGCATCCTGTCACCCGCAGTGACAGTGTACCCTTCTTGCTCACCCTCAGTGGCTCCCCGTTCGGCTGTAGGCACGCATCGTCGACTGCCTCGACATCCTCTAGCCCCGACTCATCGTTCACTAGGTGCCTACTTGATCCGCTATCCAGGATCCACGTCCTTTGGCCTCGGCCAACTCCTTGGTAATCGCGAGCGTCAGGTCGGGTCCGTTTCCCCCGCCTTCACCGCGCGTCGGACATGCTGCTCGCAGATGTCCAATCTCCCCACACTCGTGGCATCTTCTCGTCTCCGTTCTTGGCCGCTCTCCTACAGCAGCGACAACTTCACGTCCGAGGTTTCGCTGCCTGCCAGGATCCAGCTCCCACGCTAGCGCAAAGTGTGCGAGCTCCTCCGCCTGCTGCAAGTAATCCGTCCTCGTGTTGTCGACCTTGGCCATGAGAACGGTGCGCAGCTCAGCGGACGCGTACTGCACAACATTGTTCAACACCAAATAATCCGCCCCGCCTCCGCATGCTTCCGAAATAGCGACAAGGTACATGTAATGCTCCGGCCAGGTTCGGTTGGAGTCTTTCACCGCGGTGAAGAGTTTCATCGTTTGGGCGGGCGTTATGTTGGTCTTAAACGCCTCTAACATCCTCTCCAGGATGTACTGTAGTGTCGGCATCTGCATCCACCACGACTCGACTTGTTTTTGTAGTAGCGTTCCGCAGTCCCCGACAAGTAGTGCCCCAGCAAGTCCACCTTCACGTCTTCGGGCCATGCGAACCCGCACGCCGACTGCCCCAGAGCAACGTGGCGCTCAAAACGCCTTCCCCACTCCAAAAAAACGAACCCAGTCCCACGTAGAGCTTCTTGCCGTCAAAGTCCCGGATTGCCAGCTTCTTTTGACGCGCATCAGGATATCTCATCCCCAGACTCTGTTGAGGCGGTGGACTTACTGCACCCGCCTGTGGTGGCGCTTCTCAACCTAATCCTGGCCCTGCACCAGCTCCAAGTCCTTGTTCGGCCACAGCTGCGGCATGAAGCCGCTGTAGCTCCGACATTAGCATGCCGTATCCTGGCTGTCGCTCGCCGAAGTACTGCGTTTCCACGACAGGCCTCCGCAATCCCGTTGGTGGTGTCATCGGCGACCCTTCCAACGAATCAATGTGCATCCGCGCTCTCTCCGAGACCGGATGCAAATAAGTTAGAGTTCATGGGCGGAGTCATGGGCTGATCCGTAGCGCGCGCACGCGCTTCTCCTCGGCCAGCTTCTTCTCCATCTTGGACTGCGACTCTTCGAGGCGCTCCAAACGTCCGCCATGCCCCGCATCAGCCTCAGCAGCTCGGAGCTGTCGTCTGCTTCGCCGTCTTCGGCCTTTCTGCCAGAAGTATTGCCGCTTCCCCTTTCGCGGGCAGCGGCGGTGCTTGTCTCTTGTGCTTCGTCTGCCAACTCCATCCTTTCGCGATCGGTCGCCGTTGGTGCATCCACGGGAGGATTTCCGCCTGCATCGTCAGCATTGGTGCTACATGTTGGGCTCATAACCTGTTAAAAAGCCTGGTATGGTGTCCAGGCACTCGCGTTGCCCCTAGCGCACAACAAAGCCAAAGAGGAAGTGATATTGCCTCAGCTTAGCATCCTACTTCTTCGCATGCATTCACTTCGCCTCCTACCTCGTGCATCCAATCATCGTCTCTCACTTTGATACATCCAATCACCTCATGAGCGCCCCCTCCAGTACGCAGTTCCCTCGGAGCAGCTGCGCGACGCACCCAAGTCTACCACGGGACTTTCCGCTTCAACACAAACACTCCGGTAGACGCGGCCGTAACATGGGATCTGTCGTGGATGCAAGGGCAGGGGTATGACAAATTCCTAGGAACTCGAAGACGTCAAAGTCGTTCACGTCCGTCATGCTGTCGCACAGCTCGCGGTACTTGAGCGCCTTCGTGGCCAGCAACACGCTGGTACTGGAGCTCGTGGGGAACGATGCGCGCTCCGCATTTTGTCCGGTAGTCCATGCAGCCCATGGACGCGACCTACTGACAACTTCGGTGAACGAAGCAGATTGAGAAAGAGCTTGACGTGTCTAAGGCGAGTCGACTGCACTTTTATACCAGTGTCCGTGTATCGCCACCTGTCATCTCAATCCAGCTCTGGTTTGAGCGCATTCTTTTCCGTTCCCAAGTTTCTATGTCGTTCCCAAGTATCTATGTAGTTCCCTACCTTCCATCGCACCACACACCACCAGTAGCAATGGCTACTGCGAAGTTCATCGTAGCTCTTGTTTAGAACTGCAGCATGCACAAACATGTTTGCAAACATCACTTACTGTTAGTTGATCCCTGTTCGTTAGTGTGTAATAGATTTACAAACATACATGAATGCGGAGTACGCTACTTTGCTATAGATATTGATTCCCAGCTGTAGCAAGTAGAACGATGACTTTCATTTGAAGACTTTGAGCTTGGTGCTTCGAAGCACATGCAGGTATCATATCAAAATGTACTTACAGTACATGTAGTTACAACTGGATGCAGAGTGCGGCGGTGAGTGCGGCTGTCGCAACTGAAAAAGCGATTGCGGTAGTTGAAGCTGCTATCGTGGACGCCGCAGATTTCGCTTTCGAGACGCCACTGCCCGAGGACGTCAAGGCGCTACTTTGCTCGTTGGAAGGCGTTCGCTTGTCGCCCACCGAAGTGCTCGAGTCCGTGTGTTCGTACGCGTTGGCACTGGATCCGTTGCAGACGGGCTGCAAGGCGGTGCACTCGAGGATCGTCACTAAAGCACAACAGGTTGGTGTCAGTCGGTGTAGCTGCTGTAGACGAAGCGGTGGTGGAGTGTACCGTTTGGTGTGGACGGGAGGTCGATCGACATGGTGTCGGGGCATTGCAGGATGGCATCGCGAGTCGGCGAGTAGCTGTCGTACGTGATGGTGGAATTGGCGGTGGTGGTGTAAGCCTCTTTGAGGTTGTCGTACTCCGGGTACGGCGTGAACACGCACGCGATCGTGTCGTGGTCGCAGTCGTCTGGCTGGAAGTAGCCGACGCCGTACTTGCCTGGGTCGGCTGTCTTTGTTAAAGCTGCAAAACGGTAGCAACAAGTTGATTAGCATTGTCCTGGAGGAGGGTTGTTGCTGGGCACTGACCGCTCTTGTCGACGAGGTTGGCAATCTCCGTCGTGAACTCGAACACGTTGCCACCGACAATCTCGTCGGTCATCTCCTTCTCCTCATTCATCCACTTGGCCTGTAGCAACGGACAAACACAAGTCAGTGCTGTCCAGCATTCTACAACAGCCGTGAATCGCTTACGTCGTAGAACGTTCGCTGGTTCTCGTAGCCATCCATCGTGTTCTCGCCCTTGTTGCAGCCGAACTCGCCAAACATCAGCGGACGAGCGTATCCCACATCGGCATACTCGGCCATCAGTGTTTGCAATCCAGTGGACTGGGAGTATTTTTGTGCGCTGCCGGATCACACTCAACGTACGGATTGAATCCCATCCTACCGTTGCAAGCAATGGGTCATAGTTAGTGGGAAAGCAGGCTTCACTCCGAGAAATAATGCGTACCATTCAGCGCGCGTGTTCTCATCGTCATTCACGGTGCAATCGTAGTACGAAATCCACTCCCACCGTGGAGGAATATCTGCGATGTCCAAACCAAGAGGAACTTGGCGCACAGCGCTCGAGCAACTCGCGGCATAGCTTCGCATGTCGCGCAAAAGCCTTGACGCAGGGTGCCGTCGTAGTTCCATCAGCTCCATTTTTCACCTGCAGGTTGTTCTCGTTACCCACACTAAAGCCGAGTGTGTTGTCATACACGGCAAACGCGTTGTAGACCATTTGGCCTCGAGTAAACAACTCTTCTGGGTAGCAGCTTGGGGTACAAGATCCTGAATGGAGCAGTTTTCGCAGCTGGTACGTAGAAGTTCGTGTTAGAGTCGTCAATCAACACCAGAAAACAGTTTACAAGAACACTCACGGAGCTGTAATTCCGATAAGAACGTAAATTCCCGCTTGTGAACACGCGCACATGAACTTGTCGTGTGATACACTTGGGTCGATCGAGTACAATCGAATCGTATTCACACCGAGGTCCTTCATCACTTCGAGGTGCGGTTTCCACACGGCCTCGTGCTCGTCAGCAGCCCAGTCGTAGTTGCTGACGCCAGCCATTTCACCGCTGTTGGGTCTCGGGTAGTAGGCCATACCCTTCATGCGGAACTCAAGTCCAGTGTCGGAGTCGAAGAACTTGTTGCCTTTGGTGACGATCGGTGGTACCCATGCATTAGCAGGTAAAACAATGCTGGATCCAATGATGGTGGTGCACAATACTGCGACGGTGCAGAGGCTACGGATCTGGAGGCTGAAAGTCATCGAGTTGAGTAAGTCGCGTAGCTGAGTTGGGTGTAGGCGCTAACAGCGAAGTTTTGGAATGGCATCGGTCCCGGTGAAATCAACTGCACCCTCCCACGTAACGTTCTGCGATTTTGTACATGCTGGCCGTTGCGTTTTGAAGGTGCCAAACCAGCTTGAACACTCAACTCCATCATTGCAACAATGCATGATCTCATGTTTGGAAGGGTTCCAGTGAGAGAGCGACGCGGGAAATTACCTCAACTGCCAAGTCGAAACGAACGCTGGTTGGGAATTCTACAACCGCCATATCGAGCATTGCAGATTGAAACCTTCGAATAAAGGACAAGGCAAGTTTGCCGAAGGCAACATTGAATATCTAGCTCGATTGTACGGATTCTTTTCGTTCAGAAACAATCGACTTTTCATTGAAAAGCAATCGACCTTACCGACTTAAATCAACTGAAAACTGCCAAATGCGCTCTAGAAGAGCATGAAGGTCGCAGTAATCATCGCCGAAAGAACAAATGATGTAGCTACCGTTCTTGGGGCCGTCGATGTGGTACTGTCCGAAGAGTTCAAAGCCGCTGCCCCGCTATTGTCATCGTTTGTGGGTGTCACCTTGTCACCGACCTTGGTCTGCGACGTAAAGTGCACATACGCATTGGCCTTCTTGCCATTGCACACTGGCTGAGCAACAGAGCACTCCAAAACCGTCACTGCATGATCATACACGTAGAGAGATAATCAAGCTGTGAGATACGAAGCTCCGCCTCCACAACCCCGTTCACAAATATCTAACATTGCGTCGCGTACCTCCGGGGTTGATGGCAACTCGATTGACATATTCTTCGGACAATCCAGAATCGCGTCGCGAGATGGCTTGTAGCTGTCATGTTCCACCGTCGATGCAACTGTCGTCGTGTACGCCTTCTTGAGGTTGTCATACTCGGGGTACGAGGTAAACATGCACACTACTTTTCCGTTATCGCAGTCGTCCGGTTGGAAGTATCCAACGCCATATTTGCCTGGGTCTCCTGCCTTGGTCAAAGCTATGTCACGAAAGCACACAAACAGCATTTAAATCCCGTGTGCTCCACGAATCTTTCACGGCAATGATAAACTGCACTCGTTACGAACCTGCAGTGTCCAGCAGGTTAGCGATTTCTGTGGAGAACTCGAATACGTTTCCGCCAATGATTTCATCCGTCATCTCCTTCTCTTCGTTCATCCATTTTGCCTGCATCACATTTAATACATGAGAAAAAGTCGAGTCAGCCACCCCTCCTCGCAGCTTACGTGTAGCTGGCCACCAAAGCTTACATCATAAAACGAACGCTGGTTTTCGTATCCGTCCATCGTGTTTTCGCCTTTGTTGCACCCAAACTCGCCGAACATCAGAGGACGAGCGTAGCCGACTCCGGCGTACTCAGCCATGAGTTTCTTAAGGCCACTAGACTGCGAGTAGTTCGTATGGGTGGCCGGGTCACACTCGACGTACGGATTGAAGCCCATCCTGTCCACGTTAAACAGCGCACACACAAACCACTGTAAAAACGACGCACAAACCCAACATGTAGACTTTGCATCATTGCATGTCAGAGCAATAATTCGTACCATTCGGCGCGCGTGTTCTCGTCGTCATCCACAGGGCAGTCATAATACGAAATCCACTGCGAGCGAGGAGGAACATCCGCGATATCAAGACCGATTGGTACCTGACGCACTGCACTCGAACAACTTGCAGCGTAACTTCGCATATCGCGCAAAAAGCCTTCACACACGGAGCAGTCGTGGTACCACCAGCGCCGTTCTTCACTTGTAGATTATTCTCGTTGCCCACGCTAAACCCGAGAGTGTTGTCGTACACAGCAAACGAGTTGTAGACCATTTGGCCTCGAGTGAACAAGTCATCCGGGTAGCACTTCGGTGGTACGTAGTCCAATATGGAGCAGTTCTCGCATCTACAGATTGACAGATTAACACTGCATGTTAGACTCTCTAACCCACATCATAGAGGAACATAGGCGAAAACTCACGGAGCTGAAACGCCGATGAGAACGTAAATTCCTGCCACGGAACACGCACACATGAACTTGTCGTGCGGTATGCTCAGGTCGATCGAGTATAATCGAATCGTGTTCACACCGAGGTCCTTCATCACTTTGAGATGCGGTTTCCACACGGCCTCATGCTCGTCAGCAGCCCAGTCGTAGTTGCTGATGTCAGCCATTTCACCACTGTTGGGTCTCGGGTAGTAGGCCATACCCTTCATGCGGAACTCAAGTCCAGTGTCCGAGTTGAATAACTTGTTGCCTTTGGTGACGATCGGTGGAAGCCACGCTTGGACGGGTGAGACTGCGATGACCGTGCACAGGAGTGCGACAGCACCGAGATTGCGAACACGAGAACCAAAAACCATTGTTCAAGTTGATGATGTAGTAGATCCGACGTAAAGACCTCGATGGGTTGTGTGACGATATCGAACAGCAAATTGGAAAATGGTTTAGCGCGTTCAATTCACGTCAATACGATTGAATGAGAAGGACATGTATAAGGGAACAACTCACTAAGCGATCGGCCTCGTTCACTCAGATCGTTTTGCGTACCTCAAAGCATTCGTATCATTGGAGCAGAAGTATCTGAGACTTCAGGGCTTGTGACTAACAGCATCGGATGACCATGAGGGTATCTGTCCACTCATTAAGCATATCACCTGTGAGAGTTAGTTGTGCTGGTTTGCCGGTACCGGTAACTGAACACTGCATTAGAACATTCGACGATGCTAGAATACCGCATCCATGATGTGGACTGCTTTGACCATGAGGAGCTCGTCGTCAAAACCAGCTCTCATTACAAGCTCAAAAACCATTATCATCTCTAGAATATGGAGAGTGCGGTGACTATTGCAGCAGAAGTCGCGAATGCAGCGACACTAGTCATGCCACTAGTTCCACTGCTCGTGATCGCAGTGGCTTCTTCATTTGTTGGGGTTCGCTTGTCACCAACTGCAGTGGTTGAATCGACATGCCCATACGAGTTGGCTTTCTCCCCACTGCACTCTGGCTGAGCAACAGCACACGCCAGGATCGTCACTAGGAAAACATCGACAGCACACAACGTGTCAGATGACACCTCATGGGTAACAAAGCCCAGTTTTAGATTCCTACCGTCGGGTGTTGAAGGCAACTCGATTGACATATTTTTCGGACAACTCAAAATTACATCGCGTGTTGGGTTGTAGTTGTCGTGCTTCACTGTCGATGCAACCGTAGTTGTGTATGCCTTCTTGAGGTTGTCGTACTCCGGATAAGGCGTGAAGATGCACTCAGATTTGTTGTTGTCACAGTCGTCCGGCTGAAAGTAGCCAACGCCGTACTTCCCTGCATCTCCTATCTTGGTCAAAGCTACATGTAGTGAAAGTGCAACATCAAAAGACGGAAGCCAAATAAGCACTGTCATCGCTACACCCATGTTGCGTTCTCTACGAACCCGCGCTGTCCAGTAGATTGGCGATTTCTGTAGTAAACTCAAAAACGTTGCCACCCACGATTTCTTCTGTCATCTCCTTCTCCTCGTTCATCCACTTTGCCTATGCAGCGAAAGAGAACAATCAGGCGCGAGGCCCTCCGACAAAACCCATCAAAATGAACGTACATCGTAAAAAGATCGCTGGTTTTCGTATCCGTCGATCGTGTTTTCGCCTTTGTTGCACCCAAATTCGCCGAACATGAGCGGGCGAGCGTAGCCAACTGTGGCATACTCCTCCATGAGCTTCTTCAGCCCCGTGGACTGAGAATATTTGGTATGGGTGGCGGGGTCGCATTCGACGTACGGGTTAAAGCCCATCCTGGCGATTCAAACATTTGCCATGAAGCACAGCACACGAGTCAGATTCTAGAGACCTACCTGCACACAGTTTTAAAGACACCAATTCATACCATTCTGCGCGCGTGTTCTCATCGTCATCAATGGGGCAATCGTAGTATGAAATCCACTGTTCACGAGGAGGGATATCGGCGATGTCGAGACCAATCGGCACCTGACGCACGCTCCCAGAGCAGCTTGCGGCGTAGCTGCGGGTGTCACGCAGGAAAGCCTTGACGCACGGAGCCGTGGCAGTACCGTCGGCTCCGTTCTTCACCTGCAGGTTGTTCTCGTTACCCACACTGAAGCCGAGTGTGTTGTCGTAGACAGCGAAAGCGTTGTAGACCATTTGCGCACGAGTGAATAGATCGTCTGGGTAGCACTTGGGCGGCACGTAGTCTAGCACCGAACAGTTCTCGCACCTGCAATGCACAATACTGAACCGTCAGAAAACAACACTCTAGCAGCAAGAAGTAAGTGTACAACCAACTACTCACGGTGCAGTGATTCCGACAAGAACGTAGATGCCGGCTTCGGAGCATGCGCACATGAACTTGTCGTGCGGTATGCTCGGGTCGATCGAGTATAATCGAATCGTGTTCACACCGAGGTCCTTCATCACTTTGAGGTGCGGTTTCCACACGGCCTCGTGCTCGTCAGCAGCCCAGTCGTAGTTGCTGATGTCAGCCATTTCACCACTGTTGGGTCTCGGGTAGTAGGCCATACCCTTCATGCGGAACTCAAGTCCAGTGTCCGAGTTGAATAACTTGTTGCCTTTGGTGACGATCGGTGGAAGCCACGCTTGGACGGGTGAGACTGCGATGACCGTGCACAAGAGCGTGGTAGCGCAGAGATAGCGAACACGAGAACCATGCATAATTGAGGAGGTGTAGTGAAAGCGGAGCTGTCGCAGTACAGATGAAATAGTGAAGTGGCACTGGAATTGGTTCTGCTCGCAGTGGTCGTCAACTTTCTTCAAAAGGGACAGGCGATTAGGATGGCAGGACTAAAACACCAGCACGACATGCCCATGAAAGGACACGCTTTCTAGCAGCGACGTTATTTACCACAGTTCATGAACACATTCATCCATTACATGAGAAACCAACCGCTAGCTGTCGTACGAAAACCGCTCTAGAAGACGGAAAGTGCAGTGGCGGCTATGGTCGCCACCGACAGCACAAGCGCCGCAGCAGAGGCCGTGGCACTGGCGCCACTGCTTCCCTGCGTGGCATCGGTAATGGACGTGTCGCTGTTCTCTTCATTCGTAGGCGTCCGCTTCTCACCGACGTCCATGCTCGAGGAGAAGTGCTCGTAGGCGTTGGCCTTCTCTCCGTTGCACACCGGTTGCGCGACCGTGCACTGCATAATGGGGACTGCAACAAGAAAACACACATCCAAATCGTGAATACATCGAGCGCGTTTCGCCACCTTTGAACGAATAGATCACATACCACTGGGCGTAGGCGGCAACTCCGACGAGATGTTCTTCGGGCACGACATGATCGTGTCACGCGTAGGGGTGTAGCTGTCGTGCTCTAGTGTAGAGTTCTTGGTGGTCGTGTAAGCCGTCTTAAGGTTGTCGTACTCCGGGTACGGCGTGAACTCGCACAGAGTCTGGTTGTTGTCACACTCCTCCGGCTGGAAGTAGCCGACACCGTATTTACCAGCGTCTCCCGTCTTCGTAAGAGCTGCACCAAACAACAGATAAACAGTTAGCTCGTGGTTGTGAAACCCCTACTGCTGGAGAACGCTCACGTACTCTTGCTCTCAACCAGGTTCGCAATCTCCGTAGTGAACTCAAACACGTTGCCACCGATGATTTCGTCCGTCATTTCCTTCTCCTCGTTCATCCACTTGGCATCGTAGAACGAACGCTGGTTCTCGTAGCCATCGATCGTGTTGATACCCTTGTTGCAACCGAACTCACCAAACATCAACGGGCGAGCGTAGCCAACCTTGGCGTACTCCGACATGAGTTTCTTAAGGCCTGTAGACTGTGAGTACTTCAGGTGGGTGGTGGGGTCACACTCGACGTACGGGTTGAAACCCATCCTGTTAAACAACAACCACGCCATTAGTACCCATACAGATAAAATATACACCACTTCTCCTGGACAGCACTTACCACTCAGCACGCGTGTTCTCATCGTCATCAATGGGGCAATCGTAGTATGAAATCCACTGTTCACGAGGAGGGATATCGGCGATGTCGAGACCAATCGGCACCTGACGCACGCTTCCAGAGCAGCTTGCGGCGTAGCTGCGGGTGTCACGCAGGAAAGCCTTGACGCACGGAGCCGTGGCAGTACCGTCGGCGCCGTTCTCCACCTGCAGGTTGTTCTCGTTACCCACACTGAAGCCGAGTGTGTTGTCGTAGACTGCGAACGCATTGTAGACCATTTGCGCACGAGTGAATAGATCGTCTGGGTAGCACTTGGGCGGCACGTAGTCTAGCACCGAACAGTTCTCGCACCTGCAATGCACAATACTGAACCGTCAGAAAACAACACTCTAGCAGCAAGAAGTAAGTGTACAACCAACTACTCACGGTGCAGTGATTCCGACAAGAACGTAGATGCCGGCGTTCGAGCACGCGCACATGAACTTGTCGTGCGGGATACTGGGGTCCACCGAGTACAATCGAATAGTGTTCACGCCAAGGTCCTTCATCACTTCGAGGTGTGGTTTCCACACGTCCTCGTGCACGTCCGCAGCCCAGTCGTAGTTGCCCACATCAGCCATTTCACCACTGTTGGGTCTCGGGTAGTAGGCCATTCCCTTCATGCGGAACTCGAGTCCAGTCTCCGAATTGAAGAACTTGTTGCCTTTGGTGATGATCGGTGCGACCCACGCATCGGCAGGCGAAACAACGACAGCAACGCACAGTGCAGTGGCAGCGCAGAGGCCGCGGACACGGGAACCAAAAACCATTTTTAGTTGGTTGGTGAGGAAGTGGAAGTACTGAGCTGTCCTGAAGTTTTGGCTTCAGAGCGTCAGTGGGTAGTCCGGTCGCTTCTCGTCGTCGAGGGCGAGCAGCAAATTGGAGAATGAGACGACAACTGCGCGGAGCATGAAGTTAGCATGGTGGGAGAGCTCTATGACCTGATGCCAGGATTTGACCGGTTGTGCTTGACTGAATGGATTTTCGTTGTTCGGAGGTGTTGTTTTGCTGTTTGTGTTGTGATTAAAGCCATCTGATACGCATAGCACGGCCTTCCTACTTTCGTGGAGACGACATCTGTGAATTGAGACTGTCGAGCACGTCATTGCGTTACATTTTCTGCAATGTAGAGAGCGTTGGGAAACTTTTTCCACTTGGTAGAGATTGACAACAACCAGCAGCTTGAAGCTCGTTGCATCGCTGTTGGCGAGATTGAGAGCCGCAATCCCCTCGACGAACAAAATTGTCTTCTCGTCCTCGCCTCGAAGTGGAGCACGATCAGCGGCACCGCATAACGTTGTAGTACCGTGTACTACAACGTTATGCTGCTAGTCTTGACATGTACAACTTGTCAAGACTGGGGCTTAATCGAGGCAAAACATACTGAACAGGTGCACCACGTGCCTATTAGATATCTCACCGAGAGGAAAGACTGCTAGATCCATACCACTGATCTGAATTACGCTCGGTAACGCAAGAAGTGAAGCGGCACCAACACTAATTCCCAATCTGCTATCGCAGAGCTCCAATTTTCGCTCTACCTATCGGCATTGAGTTGGCTCTGACCGTAGGCAATTCCATAGCTTGCAGAGGTCAAGACCAACGCCGACAGTTTTGCAACGGTGTTGGTGAAGACGCAACAAGCGATGATGCTCGTCCATGACGCAGAGGACTGTTGATCTATCAAACGGCCTTACTGGGCAGCATGAAGGACGTTTCGTTAGTCTTCAAGTCGACGAGGCGATTGTTGGAACTGTCCCAATGCACGCAACAGAACTTCTGTCAGCAGTCTTGCACTGTTGCATAGCTGAGTCTGGAGATCAAGTTCTTAGAGCGACACTAAACTCTGTCAATGCTCAGTGCATTCAGAAATCAATGTGCCCCACACCACATCCCTCCCATACATTTCTTCAGTCTAGATTATCTCGCGTACAAAATGGAGATCCAGCTGAACGCGGCTCCGGACGAGGAAGAGGGGTTCCTGGCGCGTCTCCGAGCTTCTCTCACGCCGTGTCCATGTCCTCTCTGCTGTCCACAGACACAGGCACTCCTCGTGACGCGTCAAACCCCTCGGAAACGGCGTCGGTTGCCTCCCGTTCAGGCCTTTCAAGCCTCATGAACTCGCCCATTACCGAAGAAGAGCGAGAAGACGCCCCCGAAGTTCTGAGCCAGGAGTCCGCAGCCAATGAGGAGGAAGATATGGACATGGAACAGCCAGTGACGCTGCCAAAGTTGCAGAATTCAGAGCTGCAGACGCTGCAGACGACGCTCCACGAGGCTCTGCACAAGCTCTGGACGGAGACGGCACCCGCCCCCAAGAGACAGAAGAAGAGCAAACAGAGTCGACGAGCCAAGGTCAATAGCAGCAGCAAGACAGCGGAGACGCAGGTGCATAGGCTGCTGGACGAGCTGCAGCGCTCAGTGAACACGCAGTTCGCCAAGAAGGACGTGCTTAGAGACATCGTGCAGCTCAGTTTGGCCTTCTGGGAGGTCCTGAGTGAGAAGGACTCAGTGCACAGTCTACTGGTTCTGGATGCAGACAAGAAGGTGGATCTGGACGCGACGGTGGGCAAACTGTCGAGCAAACCCTTGTATGCACAGGTGGTGGCCGTCCTACGACGTGCGGTGCTCAGTGGAGGAGAGACGACGGGGAAGCAGTTGTTGGCGCAGGTGCTGGACTGGTGTTTGGCTCGACCGACGCCGTCGAACTGGATGTGGATGCTGGTGGCGGTGTCCCACATGAACTCGTATGGTGTCCTGGAGCTTCTGTTCCACGAGGCTATTATGCGGTATCCTGGTGAAGCTGAGGAGGTGAAGCACTTTCACCCTGTGCTGGAGTTTCTGGCGGGAAATACCCGGCCCAGGTGGTGGACATTTTGCGTGATGTACTGGAATGTGTGTCCAAGGACGAGGTCTCGTTTGGACAAGGACTTTCGACAGTGGATGCGGTGACTGGACTTGTGGCTCTGGCAAGTGATTCCGCTGTTCTAGTGAGTGCCTGCGATGATAGCCTTCAGTGGATCGTCACGGAGGAATTGGTTACGACACTGGTCAACAAGTTTAGTGAAGGAGAAGTCAATAGCAATGGGAATGCGAGTCGTAATGTACGAAGTCTGGAAACGCTGTTGCTACAGCTTCTCCGCAAGCGGAGTGCGGAGCTCTCGAACTCGGGCTTTCAGATGCTGTTGCTGCTTCAAAACTTGTCTGCATCGGAACTGGAGCCACGAATCACGGCTTCGGTTGTCTCCTTTAAGCAGAAGGTTCTTGATTTCGCTGGGTCAGAGTCTTCGTGTGCTTTCGCCAAGGGGATCTACCGTTTTCTCCCTTACATTTGCCAAAGTACGCTTCGACTGCTACAAGCGATGACCCCAGCCGATGAATCGTCCGATGATAGTATGGGAGAGTTAGGTATCGCTGAGAAAACGTCCGAAAACACAGCTCGCGACCGCTTTGACGAATGGAATCAGTGGCTGTGTCTGTTAGCACAGTCGATTTCGCGGAAAGAGGTGACAGAGCAATTGATCAAAGCCGAGTTGATGCTGGCCGAGTTCAACGAGCTGCCTCTTGCTGTCCCACTCACAACTGTCCAACCCGCTGATCGTGCATTATGCGAGTTGCTGACATCACTTTTAACCCCGGCATCGCCTGAGTACGTTGTTTTTATGCGAGACATTGTTCATGAATGCCAGTCTGCTGCCCCGCGAGCCCAAAGACGCATTCTCAGCATTGTCCAGACGCTGCTTAGCCTGAACGACAACGAAGGCTACTCAATGGCCACAACCGAGCTACCGATCTCTTTGCCCGCACAGCAAGGTGGATCGTGCATGCAGCAGTTAGCCCAGGCGAAGTGCTGGAAGGACAGCCTTTATTCCTTTGAACTCTGGAAGGGTGTCCGCGGAGTAGAATTTTGGGAAAGCTTTCTGGATTTGGCGCGCTCGAAAGATTCGTTGGTCGCCTCACGTGCGCTTTCTCTGTTGTCTCGAACACCATTTCTGTCTCTGGAGGACCCGTGCTGGCAATATCGCTGCATACGAAAATTGTCGGCCGTGTACTTCTCGTTGCTCCGGCAGTATTGTGCAGATCTCGTTTTGCAGGGGGACAAGTCCTCGAGTGGGTTGACTCTGGCAGTCGATAGCAGTTTGCAGAGCCGGCTCCAGACCCTGAAAATGATCCTGTTCCGCGTTCTGGCTCTGGATGGTGGTGTCGCACACTATCCGTCGTCTGTGTACAGCATGTTCGCGTCGCTGTGGCTGGATGCTCTGCTGAACACGACGTCAGCGACGAGTATCCCGACTCACTTCCCCAATGGTGTCAACTTCGGCGCCTTGGAAACCAACCAGGATGGCGCTTTGATGAATGAGCACCAGATCATTCGCTGTGAGCGCACTATTAGCTCAAAGTGCACAAATCTGCAGTCGTCGCAAGTTATTACGAAGGTTCCTGAAGCGAAGTTGGTGTACAGAAAGACGCTTGACTCGTCGTGGGAGCGCGAGATGCACGCAGCGCGCGTGTGTAGTGTGTATGCGACTGAAATTTTCTCGCAGCTTCTTGCTTCTACAGGCACTGCTTCCAGTTTGCTCTGTGATACACAGGCGAAGTCAAATAATGTGCCGAACCCTGAAGAGGACGAGCAGTTGGAGCGGCGACTAAAGACTGTAGTAGATATGCTCTTGGAGCGTGTGATTCCGTGTTGTGCGATTCCAAGCGACGATGTCTACAAGGATATGCTGCCGAATCGTTCTAGTTTTGATGTGGACCTACGCGTGGAGCAGTGGCTGAACCACTTCCCGGCGTTTTTGCCGCTGCTGCGTACGGTGATCTCCACTTCGACCGCTCTCGGCTCTTCTCAGCTGCTGCGACTGGTGCCTGTGTTCAAGTCGGCGTTGATTGTGCTTCTGGGCCATTGGAACAGTGTCAAGGGCGAATTAAGCGTGGAGAACGTCGACGTGCCGCCCTACATGCGCAACCAGAACCAGCTAACGATCACGTGCGAGTTGATGCGGCTATTGCGTTCGACGAATTGGCTGCCATCGCCTCTAGGCAAGACAGCGGAGCTGCTCCCGCTGACGACACCCGCCGACATTCGCTCGATTCTCTTCAGCTGTTGGTTCTACCTGTCGGATCACCCACCGCGAACTGGATCGCGTGCTCCAACGCCTGCAACGTCAGCGACGACGTCCCCTATCTCGTCGGGTTCGTCTCCTTCAGGTTTCAGCATCTCCGGGTTGTCCACGGGTGGCCCCACCTCCGGCTCGAGTCACCCGCCCATCGAGTTCTACCTCATCCCATTGCGAAAAGCTCTGCACCGCAACATCCGCAAGATCGGTGCCAAGTACCCACTCTTCATGTGTCCATAGAGCTTGTCGTTGCAGTTACAGTATAGTTGAAGTGGTTGGAGCGTACCCATGTTCCATTTTCGTGGTACTTATGAATTCATGAATTTCGACGAATCATGTGCGTCGCTCGCGTCCGTTGGTCTCTATCGGACGGGTCATTATTTGTAACGGTCGACAATGGGCGACGTGGAGCTGTTGCTGGTGCGCATCGACCACTTCCAGGACCGCGCCGCGTACATTTCGGAGCTGCGGGAGTGGCTACAAGAGCTTCAGATCGCCAACGGCCGCGTGGTGACCATGGGGGACGTGCAGATGCTGTTCGTGGCGGCGTCTTCTGCGCAGAACGACCGTCTGGTGGCCTTCTACCGCTCCAGGGACATCGACACCAACAGCCGCGGGGAGCGCTGCGTGGACAAGTTCATCGACGTGTTGGGACGGAAGATGGTGCAGAGCAGCAGCTGCAAGGGATTCCTGGAGATGAACGTGCTGGTGAGACGCTACTGTAGTGAAAGATACTTTTTGGGTCTTGTGCTCATGGAGTTTTTGTGTTGCTGGTTGTTCAGAACCCGACACTGTTGCAGAAGGTTCTGGTGGACGAGTGGCAGGTGGAGAAGCAGTGGCTGGACACGGCGCTGGCTACTACACGCACCAAGACGTTCCTCGAGTGGAAGGAGGCGGCCAAAGCTGCACGGAAAGAGCGGAGGAAGAAGGAGGGGCAGGTGAAGCAGCAGGAGAGAGAAGTGAAGAAGATTAAGAGAGAGCAGGAGGCGGCACAGAAAGCGCGTGAAGATGTAGAGAAGGCAGATGCTGAACAGGCGGAGGAAGGCGACGAAGAGAAGCCCGTCGGGGATGTGAAGCCTCAAAAGGATTTTGAGCAGGTTACGAAAGAGACGTCGTCACAGAAGCAGGGGCAGAAGTCTAAACTGGAGCAGAAGGAGTCTGAAGCCACGAAAGAAGCGCCGCCACAGAAGAAACAGGAGCCGATGCAGAAGGGGTCTGAGGTCACGAAAGAAACACCGCCACAGAAGAAACAGGAGCAGAAACGTCAGCAGCAGCAGCAGAAATCGGGGCCGAAGAAGAAGCGGCGTAACAATTCGGGTGCAACAGTCAATAGAGTAGAGTGCTAATAAACGCATCTGTCCAAAGCAATGCTGGTATGGTGGGGCCGGTGCTTCAAGCTACTACTTCGAAGTACATGGCATTTAGAGATCGTCGAGGGAAAAGTGTTGTAAAAATTGTTTTATGATTCACTCTAGGTACACACTTCCCGACCTAAAACATGAATACCTGGTTGTCTTTGAAGCCAATGTCCTTCAACATGGTGCCCACCGCTTCGTCAAAGGCCGGTGGGCCACAGTGGAAAGCAGCCACTTCGGGTGACACCTTGGGCAACAGCTCAGCGAGCATCGCCTTGTCGAGACGCTTCCCCGTGCGGAACGAGCCCAACTCTTGCGAGTCCTTCTCGCTAGCCTCACGAAGAACGTGGTGGATTTTGATGCGATCGATAAACATGTTGGCCAGCGGCTCCAACTGCGTAAGCGCGATAATGTGCGCCAACGAGTGGTTGCAGTCCACAAGCGTGATTTTAGCTGAGTCCTTGCTGTTTTCCATGACAGCACGGATCAGCTGCAGCATCGGCGCAATGCCCGTACCAGCAGCAATCATCACAACGTGGCGAACGTTGGTCAGCTTCGGTTGGCCGCCGACAGTGACAAGTCCAGCCTCGGGGTAGCCAAGCACACCCTGCGGTCCCAGCATCTCCACCGTCGCGCCAACTGCCAGTCCGTCCAGATAGCTGCTCATAACCCCGTCAGGATACACCTTGACGATCAAGTCGAAGGACACTGGCTGGGTGAACTTGGACGTCGGGGTGAACGCCCTCTCAATCATGTGGCCGTTGATCTTAGCGCGCACTTTGAGGTGCTGTCCCGGGTCTCCAGTCCGAGCAGTTTGTTCCCTGGCAACTCGAACGTGAACTTGACCGTCTGATGACCCACTGTCTGTTTGAACGCAAGTGTGAGCGCCCGCCACTGGGTTTTGTCCAGCGCGTATTTCGACTCGGATGTCGAGTTGGCCACCACGGACTCGGGGTCCACTTGCCCAATGTAGCACTTCTCTAGCATACTGTGGCCGTTCACCCACGGGTGCTTCTCGTTAAAGAGGTCGGTGCAGTCTCCACCCGCCGACAGCAACAGGTCTGCAATGCCTCCCGGGTGGAACTTGAGGTACGGCGTCATGTTGTACACTTTGCCGTCCAGCACGCTCCAGCAGTCGTCCTCAGTGCTGTGAAGACTCACTTCCTGCATGGAAATGGATCGACGTGGAGGTCCCCCACGCAGTCCCGACAGGTCCTGGCCCGAATGACACAGTCGCATCCAGTGCTGGCTCAATTCGACACAGAAATTGATCAGTAGGCGATTGCATTTTAGACAAGAGACGATCACGCACCAACTGGCTGTAGCCTGGAGGCAGCGCCACCTTATTGCGGCGTTGGATCATTGTCGGACAGCCGCCCATGGTCGTCGAGTGTCCGTTAGTGCTAAGAACAATGTGCGGTCAATCGTAGAGCTACAAACACTTGTGATTGGATGAAAAAGAAGGGCTATTAACCAATTGGGAGGTGCAGTGATCAGTGTCGTAATCATTTTGGATTAGTCCGTGAAGATGCCGCCGTTAGCCAAGAAACGTGGGGTGTTCCAGGACTTCTACGCCGTGAAATATGCGCTGCGAGTGAGTCAGAGAGACCGTCGTGGTGGGGTGAAAGCATTGGAGTGTCGTATGTGTGAAGTGTTTGGCCGTGACGATGAGCAGGCGGGGGTGGGGGACAAGAGGAAGCACTTGACCCGGGTCAAGACCTGGACGGGGCCTTGCTTCCGCTCCGATTACTTCTGTCGACACCTCAAGAGCCAACATCAAGCGCAGTGGGAGATGTACCAGGCGTTAGAGTCGGATGCAGCGAAAGAAGCCTTCTTGGACGCTGAGGACGACGCGTTCGATGTCTACAATGACGAGGAGCAAAGTTCAGCATCTGAGACGGAGGAGGTTGTGCGTGTTGCTGTGTTGGAAAGGAGGCTCGTGAAGGACGAGAGAAGCTGCTCGCGGTAGTGTCAGATATCGTGGCCAACCAACGCAAGAGCACGGAGGTGCTGCAAGCGATGATCGCGAGCATGCAGGCAGACTACACGAGTCTGCGTCAACGAGAGCTGGAGGTCCGCGAACGTGAGCTGGCGTGCCTGGAGGCGGAGCGTCGAGAGCGACAGAAAGAGCGCAAGGCGCTACGAGTGCGAGAGCAGGTTGAGCTTTGTGGGCGGGTGGAAGATCACAAAGCAGAGCATGCGCGCTTCCTGGCATTCCTGCAGGCCACGCAAGCGAAGTGAGACCTGGTATTAGTGTGCGATGCACAGCTACGCTGGCAGTTTTGATAAGCTCAATGAAATGGGTAAGCCCGATGAAATTGTTGTTCCATCGGATACGCTATGGATGTACAAGTACACTACAGTATTCTTCTGCATGCAACGTCATACACATGGTGGAGGAGTATCTGCTTGTCCTTGAGTACAAACGAAAACGTTGTTCTTTCGGCTTATCCATTTCTGCTTTCAGAGTACCTGCGCAAGTTCATCGCGCAAACTGCGAAAGCCTGCGAGCTCGTCATCAAACATTGATGTCGGCGCTTGGGCATCTTGCTTAGCTTCGTCAGATATCGTATCCGTTCCCTCATTCACTGACGTAGTGAGCGCCGATGTAGATATCGCCAGTCGTGGTGCATTCTTTAGCTGGTGAAGAAAGTTGCCCACGGACGCAGTATCCAAAGACGCCCCAGATGAGTGGTTTAGAGCGCTGCCAGCACCGTAGACGCCGAGTCTGCAGCAGTGGTAGCACTCGAGCCAATTGTTGACCCGCCGCCGATCGCAAACGGCAAGATCATGTCGGCATTATTGATATCAAGGCCATCTCCCGTGCCATCACTTCCATCGCCTCTTGCACCAACATTTCCCGACAATGACAGGAATCGAGGGCGCTCACCATACGAGCTGCCACCAATACCAACGAGCGCCAAACCGAACGCATCCGGCGTGTCAGGAGACACCCCACGCTGTAACACCACTGTCACTGAAATCAGGGAGAATCCACGCGCCTTCGCCGAGATCAGGCCCGCAGACGAAGAGAAAGACGAACGCTTTGCGCCGTGGAGTCCATGCTGAAACTGGTCTGTCGTAATAAAGGTGGGCGTGTTGCTCGAACCTGAGCGGAGGTAATTCTTGCTGTACGAGTAGCCTGGGGACGTGGATAACAACTCGCACGGATTTGCCTGAAATGGAGGGCTTGAAGAGAACATGGGCATACCGTCTGTCGGCGAGCGCTGCGCCGCACTGGGACTAATGGTGGTTGCCTCAGTCTTCGTAATTGTGCTGACTGCTGTAGTGACACCCGGCGAAGGCATGTCATTCTGGGAGCCTTCTTCTGCATCTGTGAAAACGGTGTCATGTTCTTGGATGCTGCTGGATTCACCGCTCTCAGAGACGAAAGCGCCATTGAAGGAGCTTTTTCTCCGCCTAGGCACATACTGCTGAAGTGGTGAAGGTGACCCGCTGTCAAGAGTGAAATTATCCAGTGATCCGGGTGCTGGATGACTCTCTTGACCAGCAAGGAAGGGCCTGTGAGCCAGCGCAGGAGATGTGCGGCCATTGCGGAGCAGTGACATTGTCTTCGGGTGTCGAGGCGGGGTCGATAATCGATGGTACGCGGCATTGCTATTGCTAGTAGGTGGCTCGTCGTGCAAAGACGATTGAGATGCTTGTAAGACCTTCTCAGCATCCTGGTGATTCGCTCCACCTTCCCAAAGCTGCTGCTGGCGTTGCTGGAATGCAAGCGACGGTGAAGACGTATGTTGCTGCTCGCGTTCAATCGCTACATTTCCGTAGCCATAAGGCGCCGCCGTTACATTCGGGTTGGCTGCTGCGCCGCAGTCGAACATCGTGCTCGCCTCCATACGAATGCGCTTGTTGAGTCAGCTTTCCGTCGCTTATTTCATCGCCGTACCCAGTAGCTGTTGCTGTATCTCTACCACCACCAGCAGCGACACTTGCCTTACTACTGACACGCGGAATGGCCATAGGCTTCGACATTCCTGGTTGAGTCCGTACCGTAACCTCGGGATCATCAGCTCGGTTATCACCCACAGGACCTGTGCTGCTAAACTGCTGCTGGGTAATAGACATCGGGATTGAGCGAGGCGTCGATCGTCGACGTGGAGGAACGACCACATCACCACCAAACTGCTCTGCGTCACTGACCGGCACAAATGAATCCGTTCGCAGATCCGTGGCCCTCATGGGCGAGATCGCCATTGCCGCACTCGTCCGAGATGGCACCGGCGCGCTAGCAGGTACCAACTCGGGCGAGCCTGGCACATAGTCCTGAATAATATAATTGTCTTGGAAAATACGCGACGGCGCTGCTTGCTCCTGCCGCTCGGTAAACTGGTCACAGTCGCGACGGTACACCGCCGCCACTTTCAACAATCCGTACGGCGTCGAAATCGGGATAAATGAATATCCACTTGCCGCCACACGTTGGGCCTCGAAAGATCTCGTGGCATGACTCGGCGGGGCTGCGTGCATCGTGTAGCTCAGCAGTGAAGGGTACGACTGCGCAAACAACCGATGAGCAGGAAGCTGCCGCATGAACGAGAACAGCGCGCGCAGCAGCACGCTAATGCGCTTGCACACCTCCTTGAGCTGCTGGATCACGTCCTGTGTAGAGCCCACATGGGCGTTAGATGCTTCTCCGTCCGCTGCAAACGTGACGCTCCAGCGCTCCAGTAGCACCTTCTGCCCGTCTGCGTCCCAGAAAATGTCGATGGCCAGAGGCAAGCGGACGTCCTCTTTCCAAGCGGCCATGGCCTCCCTCACCACCTGAACCTCCTCAATATCCAGGTTGAATCTGGCCCGGCGACTGCCACGGCGCACGTCTGGCTCGGCCTGGAAGTTCACGCGACTCTGGACGATGAGCTCTGCCGCCTTGTAGAGGAATTCCAGCACCACTTGCTCCGTTTTAGCTCGTCCAGCTACAGCACAAATCACAAATAAGAATTACATTAGTGAGACTATGGGAATTATAATAATTATGAAAGTTTTTATTGCGTACTGGAAGACCCAGAGGAGCGCGCGCCGTATCGCACGTTCTGGCGGCCGTTGGAGGCTGAGAGCTGCTGGGACGCAGAGTGAGACCCTCGACCAGCGACCGACAGGTCCACAGACGACATCATACAAGGCGGAGGAGCGACGTGGTCTTCTGCTTCTTCTCCGAGAATTATCAGTGAAGCAGCGCTTGGGTTCGACGGCGGCGATTTCGACCAATGGGAACAGATCCGTCTCGTGATTGGACAGCGCAATAAAACATATTGCGTTATTGGTCGGATGGATTTATTAAACAAGCCAACGAATGCACTTGGAAATATGTGACGAGTGCCGGTTGGCTTCAACGTCAAATACGTGAAGACTGTGAAGAAGGCAGATTATCAAGACAACTTGTCTTGCGAGGTTCACGCACAGAATCATTGGTAGTCCAGAGTATGATACTTAACTTGGGTGAAATTCACCGCTCCTGTCGGAGATTGATTCTGCTGGTTCTAGTGAACGTTGCGTTTGCTCTCACGTTCGTACAGAAGAGAAGCTGGCGATTTCTCAAAACTGAGCCGGTCGTACGCAGCCTCAAGGCAACGGATACGAACAACTTCTGACCGAACTGGATCGGGATCCTGGGTTGCCTACAATAAGTGGCGTGGTGCCCAGATTACTTTACTGTTATTAATACCGAGAAGCTTCAGCGTTCAGCCGCTGAACCAGCGTGGTCAAGCAGCGAAATTCTGTATCCATGTGTCGCTTTTAGCCAATGGCAGTCCGTTCCCGCCTGATATTTTTCGCTGCTTGGGTTCGCAGCACTCGACGGCTTCTCTCTCTGCGTGCGTGTCTTCCAGCGTCCACCTTATCTCCACGCTACGTTCATCATGTGCAGCGTCGCCTTGCGTCGACGAAGACGCAAATTGCAGCGTCTGTGGCTCTCTACAGCCCTCGCACTGGGCGGAAACGTGATGGGACAGACAGCTTCCGACATTCTAGCGCGTTGCGAGGGTCTCCAGAGCGATACAGCGGTGATAACGACACCTACAGAAGAAGACCTTCCCAGTGACGTGGCAGCCACGCTGTCCGCGCACTCAGAAGTGGTCTGGGGCGACCTGGACGACGTCGCGAAGGTGGGACTGCTGTGGGTGCACGGCTACGTCTTCTCAGGCGGCTCCAGCAACGGGAACAAGGCTGGAGATACCATTCTCGAGGTCTACACACGCTGCTCCGACGATGCAGCAACTGGAGTGGCCATGGCGGCCGTGGGGATCTCGTACGACGACTTTACAGGCCAAGCAAGTCAGTGTGAAGCGGCGAGCTGCGGCTCGTACTATCAGGCCACCAATGCCAACTGCATTGCCAATGTCACGAGTGCTATTCAGTGCGCAGTGGAAGGCGCCTCTGTAACGCTGCAGACAGCCAGCAACGTGTCGTTCTGGTCGTCGGCAGCGTCGTCCAGTGCCATCCCGTACCCACAGATTTTCCAGCATAGCATCGCGCTGAGTGACGCGACGGAGACGCTCCAGGTGTATTCTATTCACATGCGTAATAACGACGTTGGTACCTCGTGTGGGAACACGCTGGATACAATTATCCCGTGTCTGCGGATGGAGGACGTGACGTCCTCCGGGACATCGTCGTCCAGCGGTGCTTTGGCCTTCTGCAAACCGGCAGTAGATGCAGCTACTGTGGATAGTTTCTTGGCATCGGTGAGTACTCTACATGTGAACAAACAGTCGGAGGACAGATCGTCCCGTGATGGAGGAAGCAACATGGCGCTGATTCTCGGTGCCGGGATTGGCGGCAGTGTGCTTCTTGTCATCACCATTTTGGTCCTTTGCTGCTGTTGCCGCAAGAAGAAGATGCAGAATACGGAACGGCTGTCCGAGACAGCAGCTCTAGGGACAGCACCAGAACAGACCGAGTCCCAGACTTCTAGCGCGATGCGCTCAGGATTGGGCTTCATTCCTCGAGTGATCGGACGACGAAATAAGAACAATGACAGCAGCAGCGACATCTCGTCCAACGCCACCACGAACGTGAATGTGCAGACGAATCGAGGAAGAAGGTCGTCGTGGTACACGTTCGGCAACGCCAGCAACCGTGAATCGACAGCATACGGACGTCGGTCGTCCATGGCTGGCACCTGGGTGGGGGCTGCTGGTGGAGGCAAGACTGTCAGCGAGTATTGCAACGAGTCTGAATTTTTGACGGCGTTCATGCAGGATCCGGAGATATTCACAAAACGCATCGCCTTCGACGAGCTTACGTTCCTGCGCATGTTGTCCAAGGGGGCTTATGGCGAAGTGTGGCTTGGACAACTGGAGACGCGACACGTGGCTATTAAGCGCTTGCTGCCAGAGAAATGCCAGTTCACAGCTAGTCTGGAGCAGTTTGCAGGAGAAATTCAGCTCATGTGCACTTTGCAGCACCGTAACATCGTTTCGTTCGTGGGCGTAAGCTGGAATCGTTTGCAGAATTTATGTGCCGTCGTGGAATACATGGAGTCAGGCGATTTAGACGAAGTACTGAAGAAGAACCGAGAGAAGTTCTCATGGCAGCGCGAAAAGATTTCGATCGCCATGGATATCGCCGAGGGTTTGGTATATTTGCATTGCCTGCGGCCGGTTGTGGTGCACCGCGACCTCAAGTCGAAGAATGTGCTGCTAAACCGCAAGTTCCATGCTAAGCTGAGCGACTTTGGCGTCAGTCGCAAGACCCACGTCAACGAGACTATGACGTCTGGCGTGGGCACGCTGCTCTGGACAGCGCCCGAGATCATTGAAGGCAAAAATACTCGGAGAAGGCAGATATCTATTCACTTGAGTCGTGCTGTCAGAGATGGACACGTGCGAGCCGCCGTTCTCCGATGTGACCTCGGACAAGGGCGAGCGGTTGCCAGGCATGCAACTGGCTCAACTGGTGCGTCTAGGCAAGATTCGAGTGTCACTGCGTAAAGATTGCCCCCCAATCTTCGGAAGTTGGTCATGGACTGCACGCAGTTAGACCCGGACGCTCGGCCCAGCTCCATGCAGGTGGCCTTCACTCTCAAAAGCATCATCGCCCCAACGCTGCGTATGTCATCGTCGACGGCAACAACAGCCTCCTCATCCTCTTTGATCAGTGGCAGCCATGGCACTGCTGGACAAGCCCTCCAACGACCACTTTCCGTCAAAGGCAGTCGTATGAACTAAGCAGTATTCTGAGCAATAGAATCGTCTTCCAACACAAATGACTGCTGATATGTCTAAGGTTGCATCACCACCATATGACTTTCCGCCTGGTGTCAACGAATTGCAATCTTCTTTCAGTTTTTGTCTTGCATTCTTTCAGCACTGTGTCCTCTGTTGTCCTCTAGTATTTCTTGCGGAAGATGGAGTTGACCTCGTCTTGGTAAAAGTGGCCTCGCCGTCTTTGCTTTCCATTCTTTTCTTCTTTGCTTGATACTCTTTCTTGGCGGTCGCTTGAGCATGTGCAGACTTTTCTTCCAGCGCAAACTCGAGGTTTTCTACGTACTTGTAAATGAAATCTACCAGAGTGTCGATGTCCGTGCCGACAGGGATGAGAATGCCCATGCCATGTTCGGGGCTTCCTCGTCCCACGACACCTGGGGCTCTTCCACGTCTGCATCGGCAGTCACCAGGAGCGTGATCTTGTTCCACACGAGGCTGTGGAGACGCAACTCCATGAAATTGATGAGTAGAAAGTTGGCAATCCAGTGGTACGCGCTCTTCTTCATGAAAGGATCGCTGAACTTTGGCAGGAAAAGCCGTGACTGCAGCAAGCTGGTGAGCACGGCGTGCTGTGTCGCTGCAAACAATATGTAAGCAAGTGAGCTGAAGCAGACCAACAACATTTCTACCATGAAAAGTCACTTACTCGGTCCGTCCTCCAAGCCCGTCGTGGTCTCTTGCACAATGTTTTTCTCACGTGTGAGCATCGAGTGGAAGAGTTTATTAAACTCTGCATGTTCCTTCTTCTTCGCTTCGTTGTGATCTCCAGCACGTATACCATGCACATCCGCCTGATCTGCAAGTGTGTCTCCCTCCGCCAGCCATTCCGCGAGCGCCGTCGTCTTGCTCTGCTCGCCTACATCCACGACAAGCGGCACCTGAGCCACCTCGAACAAGTCCTGCAGGATCCGCTTCGTGGTGCGCTGCCACTCTCGAGCGAACGGGGCTTGCAGTGCAGCCTCTGGGTCTGTGCGACCACTGAGCGAGCGTCCAGGATTGGCCAGCGTGCGCTTGACCAGTCGCCCGGGCACCTCCACCGTGTACTTGACCTCGAGGAACTCTAAATCGTCCACCGGGACGTGGAAAAGCAGTGGAAACCTCACGGGCTCCTCTGCCATCGCTTGGCGACTCTCGCTGAGCGCTAAAACCTGCTTCCGAGCGTTGAACGCGTCGTTGTTGCAGCCGAACGCGGCCAACTCCAGGAAAACGTTCAGCTGCTTGAGCGCCTGCTCGTTCTGCTGCGCTAGCGCCGGTGCCTGACGCTGCACCGTGTCGGGATGCAGTCGCAACAGCAGTGGAGACACGTAGGGCGTCAGGTTCAAGCCCTTGACGCGCCTCGCGCTCGAGAAGCAGCGGCGCAGCGTCATCGGAGCTCCTCGCCGCAACATCCTGCTTTGAGTGGCTGGGATTGGCTGAAAAGGTAAAATCTGCGACGTGTGATAAAACCTGCGACGTGTGGGAAAACCTGCGACTTGTGTGAAATCTGTCTGCGTACGTGTAATAGTTGAAGGCGCGAAGTTTAGGAAGGTTGAGCGATTTTCTGGAAGAGATCCACTGTATGCTGCAGCTCGTTGCAGCCACGAGCACGTCGAACATCGATATTTGATCGCAGAGACTCAACTCGCTTGGTTACGCCGTCAGCGATGCTCGCTCCTGAAAGGGAGGACGACTGTGACGAGTTCCAGTACGTGTCGCCTGCCGGACTTGGGGGCTGCGCGAATCGGAGCAGGCGGAAGGCTTCCGCTGCACCGTACAGACAGTTCTTTTGATTGCGACATTGGCCGTTGTTGGTACTCTTGACGCGGTGCCACTTCCACGCTTGCTGCGCCAATACTGCTGCACTATCTTTCCGTTGGTGGACGTAGCGATAGAACCGCGCGACATCGAGCACCGTTTGCTCTTGAGGAGTCATTTGCAGAGCATCGATGAGTACGACGCGTAGCAAACACACAATGAACATGCCGCCAATAATGCCTCCGATCGCGATGACGATCTTGCCGCCCAGAGTCCACGGGAAGGTTTCGCCGTAGCCGACTCCGGTGATGGTGACAATCGTGAGCCAGAAGGCATCACTGGCATTCGTCTCGGTCGGATTACTCGCCCTGGTTCATAGCAGCAGACACACATTATGGTGGCGAAGTTCCCATGTAGTATATGACTAAGTAGCAATCCAGGCAACTACGCACCGCTCAAAGAAATTCAATGCTGCCGAAGTGAGGAACCAATCGATTCCCAGTAGCGTCAATGTCGACTCAAATGGGAACTTCTGGAAGGAAAACTTGATCGTGAGCCAAATCGACGATAAGTTCACCTGATGGATGGAGCCTATGATACCAACACATAGGTCGGTGAGCGGACAAGCTACCGCGCATGGGACATTGTGTTGGTTTGGCCCTTACCGATAAGACGTGCATCGTGCGATGAAGAATCCAAGCCAAGTTGGTTGCGCAACACCCGACCGAGCAAATAAATTCGTGCAAATACCAGGATATCTGTGCTCGATAGCAAAAATCGCACACAGCATTAGACGATATGTAGTGCAAATGGCCACCAAAACTGGTTCAGACTGCACCTACCAAGTTGATCGAGACACATAACATCATACTCTTCCCAGCGCCATATACGGCGGTCGGCACTCAGAAGTGGCATATGAAGAGTGCACGCCAGCATTTCGAGCAGGAATCGACTGGCATACCAAGACATAGTGGATTAGTACGACAGCTTTAACTTCTCGTGGTGACTTCAGCTCCCATACCTGCGCAGTCCTGAGTACGCACTGAAAAACGTAGCATCGGGTGGTAGCTGCTTTGCCATGATCTTAATCTTGCAAACGATTCCTGGAATAATATCACGGAGCGATGAAGATCGAGACTCACTTTGCGCAAAACTAAACACCAGCAGCTCGACGTACGGTAACGCATGATCAAAGCAAGCAACAGCAACCCCGACGTGCCCGACAGAACCCCTTTCAGCACGATGAATACTGTCGAGTATGATAGGAGTTCGTCTCCGCTGCCGACGTAAATTCCCTCCCCTCTTCCACCAACTGAGCCAACTCTACTCCGAGGAGTTCCCCCTCCACAGAGGCACATAAAATGCCAATCACCGCTAGCACCAGCATGAAGCTCTCCCAAAACCTCTGCTCCTCCGCTAACTACCACAAATTTAAAAACAAATTAATGACTCACGAATTCAATAGATCGATCATAAAAACGACAATTAAGAGCTGGGTTTCGTCACCTTTCGACTTGCATCGAAACCCCGGATCGTAGCGACGGTGGCTTGCCAGGTGGCGTCATTTGATTCGAATTTGCGTCTCAACTGCAGTAATCAGAGGCGGAAAGTGTTGAATCCAGGGCGAAATCGGTCAGTGGGGAATACTGTGAGAAGCGGGCGGACCTGGCGGATGTAGGTAGCCCTACGGGACCTTGACGCGGAGTCTGTGGGGACCTGCACGGTCACTTGTTGCACAGACAGCGGCGTCATTTTCCAGTGAGATTTAGAATATGCAACGATCACTTTGCAGAGGGTTTTGTAAAAAATCGTTTGGGATTTTTAGGCAATTTGTAAGGTTGAAGTCGTTGGTGAACGAAATTCCAATGCAGTCTCGAAGAGTTCTCGCCGCAGGCTTTACAAGATGTGCTTCAGTATGTGCACTCTTTGACTCGTCGTGTACAGCTGGCTTCGCGCGCTGCTGCTCGACACTTGGTGGTGTTCGCCAATGAGCACCACACCCAGCAGAAAAACAAACACTGTCCAAAGGATATCAGGAGGACACTTTGGAGGACTATGTGTCCATCGAGACAGAAGAGGAGTACAACGAGCGCGCCGTGGCCACGGCTTAGAAATGGTACTCGGAGCATCTGAAGCAGTTGCAGCGTCAGGACGTCAAGGTGTTGTTCCTGGGCGTCCGCGAAACTAACTACTCAATTCACTTTTCAATTTGCCTTTCAAGGATAAAAGCTTCCTCCCATCGCTACGTCACAGTTAACCGCGCGGTCGCCGTTAATACTGCCGAAGGACCGGTAGGGAAAGCCGTCCGACTCGAGGCTGCTGGGGACACTGATGATAACAAGGAAGATGTTGCACTGCCCGAACCTGTCGCTGTGATGGAATCCACTATGTCGCTGGAGCAGGTGACGCTTGTCCAAAGTGAAGACTCGCAGAACCCGAAGCTTTTTTTGGCGCAGTGCGGGTATTATTCAGCACAACTGGCGTAAGTTTTGCGGATATCTTGAGCCTCCGCGCAACAGCTCGACGATCAATGCCTCTAGGTGTCTCGTTACGAGACTCTCGTAGTGCCCACGAACCGGAAGATCCCGATTCAGACGCGTCGGCAGGAAATGCTTATGGACAAGCGAATTCTTGTTACAATTGATTCGTGGCCAGCGGACAGCAAGTTCCCTCTAAGTGCATCTCCAGTCGGGTGCTGTATTGCTATTGGAACGAGTAAATTACGGACAAAAGCCTTTAGAATAGCCAGAGGTGCTCCAGTCGGGGTTCTATTGCTATTTGGCTGCATATATTACCGCTTTGCGATCTATTCTGGGCAGGAATAGCGCCCCTGATCTATCCAAATAGCCGTTGCCACAGCGTGTAACCACTTTCGATCCTTCTTCCGGACAACGGTGTCTGCAAACGAATTCAAAGTACGGATTAAAGCGTGGGTCGCTGACACCGTTGGAGCCCCAACGAAGACGAAGACGAAGACGAAGATTTAGTCATAGTTTACCTCAATATATCTCAGAGCTCTATTGGCGGCACGGAGCAGAAAGCTTCAACATTTTGGAAACGGATTTGGGACGGCTTCAATGGAGTCACTAAACATTCCAGCAAGGAGGACTCCCGATCTGTTCAGGCACTTCGGAGTCGCTGGACTTCTATCTCGCATGATGTCGCAAAATTTGTTGGGTGTTGGGGTGCTGTAAAATCTCGAAACCAGTCTGGTAAAAGTGCTGACGACGTAAGCTCGCGCGTTGTTCGCCGCGAAAGAAGGCAATTTGTTTGCGTTTGAGACGTGCTGGGAGATTCTTAGGAAGTCTCAAAAAGTTCATGGACGGCATTGCGTGCGCTTCGGGTGCCGCGATAAGTGCTGGCGGGGAAAGGATACGGATCGCCCAGACGGAAGAAAAACGGCAAAAGCCGATTTAGCTAACGACGCGGACGAGTCTAAGAGCTTACAGCATCTGATCGCTGATAACAAAATGCGCAATGAAGCGCTACTGCGTCAAATGCAGAGAAAGAATGACCTCATTGAAGAGCAGATGAACATTGATCTGTTCAAAACAAACCTCGAATCCGAAGAATCCAAGGCATTTTTCGCTTTTATGCGGAAAAAGCGTCTTTCAGCAATTAACGGTGAGACCTCGGCTGCTGGCGTTGCTTTTGATAGAGAAGTCCGTAATGGTGACGTTCCTGGAGAAAGTGCAGTTGGTGATGACCTTGTTCAAGTTCGCAAACCGGGTTACCTGAACAGAATCACTCGTACTCAAGTAACGAGTGATTTTGACACTGCTCGCGTAGATAACAGATCAATTGGTAGTACTGCTCATGTCGCTGATCCACTGAATGGAGAACGTGGAATTGGAGACCAACAAGGACGCGATGAACGGCATGAAGAAGGACAAGGGGGTGACGAAGCATCAGTTGGTCTCGAAGCATTCGGAGAGGTACCCGCACTGCAATCTATACTGCATTTAGTCATAAGGCGTACGACAACTATTTGACGGTCACCTTGCTATATAATAACAGCGAGTGGTCGTAGCTTAGCCATGCTTCGAGGCCAGACGGATATTTACATTCACTACAATCCATGCTGCATGTGTTTTGAGTCGCTAGCACATTTCCATTATCGAACCGCTTCCTAGTTCATCGATTGCACTCGTAGCATCGTCAAGAAATACATCCCGGTCGCGTTCTTCAGTGTGTTCTGCGACGCCGTCCGTTCCATAAGGGTCAGGTAGATAGCCTGTAACACCCTCTTCACGTAGCTCTATGATCATATTGTGCAATACAATGCAACAATGCAACAATAAATCACATACTTCATCCGTACTTGGTACCACAAACGTGATAGAACAGCTAGCATCGCAAAGCGAGATTTTAAAATGCCGAACGCGCATTCTACATCTTTTCTAATGGCTTCATGTGCTTTCGTGAAGACCCTTTGTTTCGATCAATGGGATCTACGAAAGCGGAAATGAATGTGGACCATGATGGATAGATGCCGTCAACAAAATAATACGGTGTGTCGTAATGTTCATGTTCCTCGCCAATTTTATAGCTGACGCGAGGGCCAGTATTGTTGAGGAAACTTTGCAACAAAGGTGAGCGATCAAGCACGTTGATATCATTGTTAGATCCTGGTATGCCAAAGAAGGAGTGCCATATCCAGCAGTCTGCAGTCGCAACTGCTTCGAAGACGACTGTCGGGTCTCCCTCCTTTCCCTGATATTGTCCATGCCAAGCCGTAGGGCAGTTTTTCCACCTCCAATGTATACAGTCTAAAGAACCCAGCAGTCCAGGTATACCACGATTCTCGTTAAAATGAAGAATTTTCGCAACATCAGTGGCAGTAGGCAAGCGCAAATAAACCTCTCCATAAACTTCGACTACAGTCTTGCAAAAATTCATGAAGACTATCCATCACTGTAGACTCTGCAAGACGAAAGTATTCGTCTTGAGCGTCTGCGGAAGTCCCACCTCCGAGCATTCGAAGAGCAGCAGTTAGCTTCTTCTCTGGTGAAACACCCATCTTGCCAACAGCGTCGGGCTTCTACTGGAAGTACGGGCTGGCGCTTGATACTTCGCTTAGTAGCCGCCTAAAGAGCGAGGTTGGGAGCCGATAGGGTGGTTGAAATAAAGGCTTGTAAAATGGGCTGGGGCCGAGATAGTCACGAATGATTGAATCGTGCCCGAGCTGGATGTCTCGATCTCGTGTCTTCGCCCAACCAAATACAGATCCGCCGCGAGGGCGTAAGCGCTGCCGTCGCTTGCGCTGGTAAATCGCCAGTATTGTAGCTAGCTCGTCGTCAGCGTTTGCAAGTACACCGACAATCGCGTCGTCGTCGTCGACGACAAGCGTGGATTGTGGTCTGCACTGCAACTCGCACCTTCACGACTGGGTAACTATTGTATTTCTATTGCTATTTATAAGTGGCCAATCAACGTGCATTTAATTTTCGTGATAGAAATAGCATAGCCCACACGAGTGGAGATGCTCTAAATCACAAATTTTGCACGCTGGGTGTCATTGGCGAGTCGCTAATGGCGTCAAGGAGACGGAAACCAATGTGCTGCTAATTGAGCATGATTCCCCATGCAGCAAGTTTAGTGACAAAGTCATGCGTTTCCTGCCGCCGAGGGACTTGAAAATCACGGCACAGAACTCAACGGGACGCCGCAATCTATCCGTGATCAGCCTGTCATGGGTATTGACCCGCCCAACTGTCAGACTATTGACGACGAGCTCCACGTCAAGCTGCTTCCTACCGGGAACTTGCAAATGGGTGTCCGCATTGCGGACGTGGCGCACTTTGTAGCACCAGATAGCCCTCTCGACAAAGAGGCCATCGTTAGAGAAACTTCAACTATTAGATAATGAACCGCCGACTTCTTGAAACGCTGCCGGATCTACTGGCAGAGCTTTGCTCGCTGACAGATCACTTTGTCTTTAGTTTGCTTTGGGAACTGAAGCTTGTCGCCAATGAGGTTGCAAGTTATTGGTGTAGATTTCTGCAAAAACCTCATCCGCTTGGTGGCTTCATTGACATACGAGCAAGCACCAGAGGTTTTGGACGATGCGGACGCCGGTGATGCGTACGGGCAACACGATAAGCCAAAGAAGAAGAGTGAAAGGGGTCGAGCGCCGCACACAGCTCAACGGGCCAGTCGAGCCTCGGAGACACTTTGCATTATTCTGCACTTCCAGCAAAACCCCACTCGTACCGACGCTGTCATCTCGAGTGTCAAGAACAACGGTGTGCCTGTGATGCTGTCTGATCTTTATGTGATATGGATGAACATGGTGAGGGTGTTGTGCGGTTTGATGGCGAAACCTACACGCTAACATTCGTACAGAAGAAAAACGCAAACTGCAGGTGTTCGATCGCGTGTGTGTCAAAGTGTACGTGGCGCTGAATGACGAGGACGACAGCCAGAATCATGAGGATCGGAAGAAGGCTGAAGACAATCTGCTCGCTGCTCTCAAAAGAGAAGAGCTTAAAACCGAGTACTGTACAGAAACATGAGTAACGTAACTTGCCACTTTAGTGCACAGTTTTAGGTCTGTTCGTAAAATGGACGCCGCAGATTTAAATTTGCTCAGATCGTTAATTTTTTTGAGACGATGTTGTTAAAGCTCAGGCGCCAATAATACTCACGAGGTATTAGTGAGCCGAGTAGTAGTGATAGCAGTAATATTATCACTTCTAATAGTAGTGATATTACTATAGTAGCCGTGTTCGGGTCAATAGCAGTGCTATTTGAAATAGTAGCAAAAATGTCAATAGTAGTGATATTATCACTACTATCATTTCCCAGCTTCAAGTTGATCGTAACTTGAAAGGGTTCATGAATTAGTGGCTCTCCGCTCTCTCCCTCCTGTTCGCTTCTTTTTGGATCGCTCATTTCTCGATTCCCCAGCCCTGAAAACAGCTCGATGAGGTGCGCGAAGCTTGATTGCTCTTGGAGAGACTTGTCGGAGACCTCTCCGTGCAGCGTGTGCGGTCGTCCGATGCACCACTTGTGCAGCAATGAGCTATGCACGAAAGCTGAGCTCTCTAAACGGTTCGTGGCCTCATCTCGCCTCTATTGTCCTTACTAATTAGCTGTATGTGAAGATTCTGCAGTCACGCCTGCGTCGTCAAGTTCTTCGGCGCAGAAAGCGACTCCCATGGGCTCACACCGAGCAGCACGTCCGGCATATCGCAGTCCAGCACAGCCACGGTGGTAGATCTCGCGCAACGATAGGAGGACGACGACGAGGAAGAGGAAAAGGAGCCAAATGTCACCACGATCAGCATCCCTAATCATATTGTCCACGCACCCCTGCGAACTCGACCGACCCGATATGGACGTTAATTCATCAACTCGGCGAGGCGGTCACATACAAAAGCAAGGCTTTTACGCACATGTGTCTGTTGTGCGCAGAGACAAAAGCCTGGAGAGACTCTTTATGCCATACCAAGAACTCGACAAATGCCAAGACGCACTTGGTGGCCAGCCACAAAGATCACCCGATGGCTATCCAAGAGCAGCAGCGTAGACTAAAGCGGGCCGATCGGTACATGGTGCAGGTAGACACTAGGACCGACGTGAAGCGTCAGGCCTCAAGTGAGTCCAAGGCGCTCGAAGAAAAGCCCATAAAGCGTAAAAACCTGGTGGAAGGCTCCTGTGACCCATGAACAGATCTCAGGCCACATCGCACGGTGGCTGATCCGTGATGGCCTATCGTGACGACTCCAGCCTTTCGTGATTTCCTCGTCGGAGTCACCGGCGACCCGAACGTGACCGTGCCAGCCGCCAAGACCTACAACGACATACTTGACAATCACTACGATAAGTTCGCGAAAGACGCCTCCGAATTGTTCGTCGAGGAGTTGGATGAAACCCTATTTATGACAGTTGAGCACGATTTGTGGACAAATAGCACCAAGAATGGCATTGTAGGTGCTTCCTGCAGCTTTATCGGCCACGAAATGGCATTCTCGGCGGTTCGCTCTTCTCGCGGAGGTAAAAAACGACGGACATAGTTCTGAGGAGGTAGCAGCTCTGTTGGATGCGCAATTGAAGACCCTCTATGGTTTAGATGTTCGCAAGATGGCCCTCTTCACTATATCGGGCACGGCGGCCGCAGCCCGGAAGGTTTCCATGCAGTTCAATACAACTTTACAAACGGATTGTGCGATGCACGCACTGAACCTTTGTATCCGCTACGGTATCGGTTTCAAAGAGAATGTGCGCAACGAATACAAGAAAGACCCAAGGACAGATCTCTTCGTCAAAAAGGGTAGTAGTGACCGATGGTGGCGCATTCCCGGAGGGGGCGCAGTTATCCGAAAGCTGCGCAACCTCAATAACTTCTTCGCATCGATCAAATCGTCGGAGTGTATTGCTCGGCTTCGCGACGTTCAGTAGTTCAACAAACTGCCTCAATTAGCAGACCTGATCGACATCGACGTCCGAGTTGCATCTACAATCAAGTTATTCCGGCGCTCAATTATCAACTATCCTGCATTTCAGGCGTTCTTCCATAAAGCAAAGGAATCAAAAGGCGGGAAGAACGTATTTACCTGTATTATGCGAGCAGAATGGGAGCTGGTGGTTCAAATGGAGGCAGTGATGCAGCGTATAGCGGAATTAGCTCTCGTGGAGTCTCAATCTGCAACCATTCTATCGTCGACTATGTACGTGCTGCTGCGTGTGGCCTCCGCCGGTTTGAATTCGTACAAGTTTTCATCCTACCGATTGAATGGCGCTCGCGACACCGATACCAATGAGGTGAACTTCCCAAGAGTGTAAATGATGAAGCCGGATTTATCGGAGCTAGCCCACCGCTGCATTAATCGCACACTTCATCAGATTACCCAGCGGCTACCATTGCCGTCTGTATTAATGGGAATGGCTTTGCTTCTCGACCCACAAACAAAGACAGCTGCCAAAAACTATCTGCGCATTCCCGATACTTCATAATCACACACCGATTACATTTTGGAGGAGACTAAGGCGCTTCTGCGTGTAGAACACCGTGTGTTCTACAAAGAGTTATATGCAAACGTCGATCAAGGAGACGGCCGTGTAGCTTCTGCGTCGAGCACACCACGGGGTGCAACAGCAGCTCGGACACTGAGGGCGATTTAGTGTACGGTGAGGAGGTATCGCAGCCGGCTGAGGAGAGCACTGCTGACGCGACTCTGAACGCGAAGGCAGATACGGTTTTGGACGAATGGCTTAGTCTTAGAGTGGAGTGGGCTGAGGTAGCGAAGAAACAGTATCCAAGCAAGGACGAGTTCGAAAGAGTGTTGGCCAAGCTGAGCGTACGCGACAGGAAATAAAACGTCCGGGTTTGGAACGTCGAGCAGCTATGCGGACATATAGATGTATATCGCTGGTTTGCAGAGGTTGGCGAGGAAAGTATCCCTCGATCGCGAAACTTGCACGCGTCTGGCTGGGACGCGGTAGCTCGACAGCCTTTCAAGAACGCGTGTTCTCAACCGGATCATTTGTGATGAGCTCTTTGCGCACACGGACAGACAACGAGCGAGCTTAAAGGCAGTTAATATTGCGCCACAATCGTCTTGAGCTCAGGCGCTTAGAGGAAAGCAAGCGTCCGATATGGTAGACGCCGATTTTGTCCCATGCGAGTGCTATAGTAGTGTTATAGCACTACTATAGCACTCGCGAAAAGGCCAAAATAGCAATAGCAATAGCTGTACTGATTCGGATAGTAATAGCAGTAACGCTACTACCCGAAATTCTCACTACTGTACTACCAAACCCTGCTCACGATGTCAGCGACCTTCAACACCCTCACAACACCGTTCTGCGATACAAACCCAACTTCATTGCTTTACATCAGACTCAACAACTCGGCACTCACTCCTTGCTCATACGGTTGCACTGCGCCACCAACGCCGACGCTGGTTCCCTCATTTAAGCAGCGGGTGTGTGGACGCCGGCCTGCACGACGCGCGCCGTCTCCGATGCGCGTGAGGAAGCTGGCGGGCTTGGGCAAGTTTTGGCCGAACTTGTCCGCTGGGTAGCCGGTGTCCAGCGTCTGCATGAGCTTCTGCGCGTGCTGCTGCTGCACGAGCGTCACGATGCAGCCGCCGAAGCCGCCGCCCGTCATGCGCGCGCCGAAGACGCCCTCGCAGCCGCGCGCCGTGTCCACGAGATGGTCGAGCTCGGGCGTGCTGACCTCGTAGTCGTCGCGAAGAGACTCATGACTCTCGAACATGAGCTTGCCCGCCTCGGCGTACTGGCGCGCACGGATCAAGTCGACGGCGGCCACCGTTCGCTCGTCCTCCGAGATCACGTGACGCGCGCGGCGGTACACGACGTCATCACCTAGTGCGTCGCGCACTGAATCGAGCTCCGGCACCGTCGCGTCGCGCAGGTGCGTCATGTGCGGGTGGCCATTGGTCTGCAGCGCCTTGACGGCCGCCTGGCACTGCTGCACGCGCTCCTTGTACTCGCCGCCGTTGAGCTCGTGCGTGACGTTCGAGTTGCAGACCACAATGACCACGTCTGGATCCTGGAACGCCACGGCCGTCGGCTCCTTGGTGCGGCAGTCGATCAGCAGCGCGCAGTCCTTCTTGCCGCACGAAGAGATGAACTGGTCCATGATGCCGCACGGCACGTTGCAGTACTCGTGCTCGGCCGCCTGGCACAGCAGCGCCTTCTGGATGGCCGACACGCCCTGGAGCTCGAACAAACTCTCCAAGAACGTGGCGAAGCTCACCTCGAGCGCCGCAGAGCTGCTCAGACCACTGCCGAACGGCACCGTGCTCACGATGGCCGCGTGCACGCTCAGAGGCTCCTTGCGGCTCAGGTGCTTGAGATACTCGGCCGTCACGCCCTTGGGGTAGTTGCCCCACGACGGCTGCGTCTTGTCCAGCTGCTCCGTGTCGTCGGCCGGGAACTCCAACTCTCGACCCGGGAAGCTCGCGGACACCAGTTTGGTCGTGGCGTCGGCCGCGCGCACGCCCACCACGACCGTCGTCTTGTCCAGCGCCAGCGGACACACGAAGCCGTCGTTGTAGTCCGTGTGCTCACCGATGAGGTTCACGCGGCCCGGGGCCTCCGCGATGGTCAGCGCCTCGCGCGGCACGCTCGCGTGCTGCTTGAAGGTCGAGTAGAACAGCGCCACGGCCTGCTCCACCACGTCCACATTGTCGGGTCCGGCCATGATTGGAGGCTTGGTTGTTCTTGTGCTGGTGAGTTGCTTCTTGGGCTTGCTCGAGAACGAGGCAATTCCAAAGTGAGACGGAATTGGCGTCCTCCTGCCCTGGGCAACATGCCACAGTTTGTGCTTGATGGACAGAACGGTGTAGTCAACGTCGGCAGTTGGCTGACGTATAAATAATTGTTGCAATAATTGTGGCATGGGGATGTTGTCGTTTGATTGTTCTGTAACGTTGAAGTACCTTAGATAAGTTGGTGTAATCATTGAAATACACAATATGATCTGGTTTTGCAACTTCAAGGTGCGACTGATAAAAATACCGATGGCATACCGGTTTCTAACCGCCCAAACAGTTGCATGCAGTCGATAGAAACCACGCCACCCTCGCGCAGCTTCAAACACAGCCACTGTGCCAGTCGCACCGGAGCATCGAGTCGGTGGCCGAAGGCCATTGTTCCGAGTGAATTTCACACGCGTGATATAAATGCAATAGATCATCGAGGGCGGCAGCAAGCTGCTGCAAAGCTACGCTGCTGCTGCAGCGAAGCTCAACGTCCAACGTGGGCAGCTGAGCGGATTTCGAGTTGAGGTCCTTTGAATGTTCTTTGAAGCTGTGTCAAAGGTATCCATCCATCCGGGCGCCAGTGGACGGTGACGACGAACTTCCTGAAGTTTTCGAAAGTTCAGCTACGTACCGTGACATTGTGCATTGCTTAGTGACCTACTTCTATTGACACCTTCGATGCGTGTCAACTACTCAGCTGCTGCAGTCGCTGCAGACTTTATAAACAGAGCGGTGCAGCATTAAAATGGTAATCGCTTAAAATGGCCATTCGCAATACAAGAACGATGTCGTGGGAGACTGAATTGGATAGTATCCGAAGTTGACTTTTGGCCGAGCTGCTTTTGAAACAGGAAAAAAACCGACTCGCTCTGGTGGCAAACTGTAGCTACCCAGGTTTCCCTGTGAGAGATATGTATACGTATAGAACATGTACAATAGTTTGTTGTCGATTTATCGGGGGTATGTATTGGGCTCCGACTCGGATCGTGGCCGAGTTTGAAGTTCGTTGCATTGAACCGATCATGACCGGTACTTCCTTGGTACATATGAACTTGTACACCGACCATGCGTCGCCAAGTCGAAGTTCACCAATAAGTGCAAAATCGGTCAATTATAAACTTTGATGTCAAAGTGCCGCTAAAAAGTAGTTTCCAATTATTGCAATAAAATGGAGCCGGGTCACTGTCAAAATTAGTACATTGTAAGTTGATATTGATAGCGGAGCCCGGGAAATCCCACGCACACGTACGCCGCACCGTCAACGTCAGCATTGTTGGAGTCCTTGCACTTAGCCCAGCGGATATCAACTTCAACTAAACTCACCCCGCGGCAGTACACCGTTTCCGTCTCACTTTGGAATTGCCTCGTTCCCGAGCAAGCCCAAGAAGCAACTCACCAGCACAAGAACAACCAAGCCTCCAATCATGGCCGGACCCGTCAATGTGGACGTGGTGGAGCAGGCCGTGGCGCTGTTCTACTCGACCTTCAAGCAGCACGCGAGCGTGCCGCGCGAGGCGCTGACCATCGCGGAGGCCCCGGGCCGCGTGAACCTCATCGGCGAGCACACGGACTACAACGACGGCTTCGTGTGTCCGCTGGCGCTGGACAAGACGACGGTCGTGGTGGGCGTGCGCGCGGCCGACGCCACGACCAAACTGGTGTCCGCGAGCTTCCCGGGTCGAGAGTTGGAGTTCCCGGCCGACGACACGGAGCAGCTGGACAAGACGCAGCCGTCGTGGGGCAACTACCCCAAGGGCGTGACGGCCGAGTATCTCAAGCACCTGAGCCGCAAGGAGCCTCTGAGCGTGCACGCGGCCATCGTGAGCACGGTGCCGTTCGGCAGTGGTCTGAGCAGCTCTGCGGCGCTCGAGGTGAGCTTCGCCACGTTCTTGGAGAGTTTGTTCGAGCTCCAGGGCGTGTCGGCCATCCAGAAGGCGCTGCTGTGCCAGGCGGCCGAGCACGAGTACTGCAACGTGCCGTGCGGCATCATGGACCAGTTCATCTCTTCGTGCGGCAAGAAGGACTGCGCGCTGCTGATCGACTGCCGCACCAAGGAGCCGACGGCCGTGGCGTTCCAGGATCCAGACGTGGTCATTGTGGTCTGCAACTCGAACGTCACGCACGAGCTCAACGGCGGCGAGTACAAGGAGCGCGTGCAGCAGTGCCAGGCGGCCGTCAAGGCGCTGCAGACCAATGGCCACCCGCACATGACGCACCTGCGCGACGCGACGGTGCCGGAGCTCGATTCAGTGCGCGACGCACTAGGTGATGACGTCGTGTACCGCCGCGCGCGTCACGTGATCTCGGAGGACGAGCGAACGGTGGCCGCCGTCGACTTGATCCGTGCGCGCCAGTACGCCGAGGCGGGCAAGCTCATGTTCGAGAGTCATGAGTCTCTTCGCGACGACTACGAGGTCAGCACGCCCGAGCTCGACCATCTCGTGGACACGGCGCGCGGCTGCGAGGGCGTCTTCGGCGCGCGCATGACGGGCGGCGGCTTCGGCGGCTGCATCGTGACGCTCGTGCAGCAGCAGCACGCGCAGAAGCTCATGCAGACGCTGGACACCGGCTACCCAGCGGACAAGTTCGGCCAAAACTTGCCCAAGCCCGCCAGCTTCCTCACGCGCATCGGAGACGGCGCGCGCGTCGTGCAGGCCGGCGTCCACACACCCGCTGCTTAAATGAGGGAACCAGCGTCGGCGTTGGTGGCGCAGTGCAACCGTATGAGCAAGGAGTGAGTGCCGAGTTGTTGAGTCTGATGTAAAGCAATGAAGTTGGGTTTGTATCGCAGAACGGTGTTGTGAGGGTGTCGAAGGTTGCTATCGACCAGCTTGTTGCATGTACGCGTTGCAACCCTACAAGAACCGGCAAGGAATCAACTTTTGAGTGACGAGCTCTGAAGCTTGCTGCCAGTCTCCAATCTCACTGTGTAAAGATCGATCTGTTACATGAATGCAAAAGATACAAGACCCAGTATTCCCACGGCTTGTTTGTAAATCCTGAATAACGACCATCTCACATGGTTGTGTCATATATTTAATAAACATCTTAGTAAATGTACTACTGTAGTACTACAGTACTGTAGTAAGTTACAAGTCATTTTTTGAAATGGTTTTAAAAACCAAAACAGCAGGTGTATGTATACAATCATGGGCAAGAGTTTAAACACAGCGCGCCACAAACGGGTGGGATGGATCGATCAGAGAATTGTAGTCATTGTGTAGGTCATTGAATATCTCCACAAAGGTTTTTTCCTCACTTCGATCATAAAGCGATTGGTTCGCTTCTCAAATACTTGTAGTACTAGTACAAAGCGAATACATTGGCAGGTATGTCACCACTCTTAAGACCATTGCGCCCACTGACTCCTTGGAAGAGATGAGCGCGGCGGTGAGTTGAGAATGGTATCACTCTAGCAAGTGAAAAAAATTGGACTTCTCTATGGGTGAAAGAAAAGAACAGAGTGTATCTTGCAACGGGACCCCTCTAAATAAAAAGCACTTTGCAGTCATGTACGACCACCACGTCGGACTTGCCCAGATGTGTCCATAGCAAGCAACGCATCGGTACATGCGGCTTCCGGACAGTTGGAATGCACTTCCCCAGCCTTCGCACCGCACCTCTCGCTTTCTGCTGCATACTATACCCACTCGCACACGTTGAGGAGTGCAATCGGGCTGTTGGATGAGCACGACACAGACAACAGGCACGCGCTCGCTTGAAAAAGCTGGATGGACACTGCGCTCCTCGCCGTCGAATTCGCAACTGACATTTACCGTGGCATATCGGCCGAGTGAAAATGACTGGGTGTGGTCAACCGTACTTAATCGAGAACTAAATATGATGTGGCGAACATACGCCTTGTGTTTCGTACGTATAATTAGTGTTTTCGTCGTGTAAAAGTGAGCTTTAGGTGGGACCAGGCTCATAACGGGTGGGAATGCTCGGCAGCTAAAGCTGGACTTGTTTGTCTCCATTGGCGGCCATAGAGAGCAGAAACAGCATGACCACCACCGATGCAGAGAACGAGGCGATGCGGCCGGTGATCCGCACGCGCTTCGACTCGCGCGATGAGAACGCGGGGCTGCACCTGGTGCCACCCTCGTCCGCGGACCGTTCGCCGCTCAAGTCGTGGCGCAACATGCCGAGTCCACTGGGCCACCACCACCTGCTGGAGAGTCAATTGGAGTACGAGGAGATCGAGCAGCAGGCGCGGAAACAGGGCAGAGCCAAGGCGCGTACCATCAACCACATCACACTCGGCTTCATCGCGTACTTTGCCGTGGCTGCAGGCCCGTTCGGTGTGGAGGACGCTGTACGAGCTGCCGGAGCCTACCCAGTGCTGCTGGCAGTGGTGCTGCTGCCGTTCACGTGGGGGCTTCCCCAGGCGCTGATGGTGAGTGGATCTGTTGAGCTGAGACAGGCGCATAGTTGATGAACTGACGATGCTGTTTGTGTGCGGCAGACGGCGGAGCTTAGCTCGATGATTGACGAGAACGGAGGCTACATTCTGTGGGTACGGCGTGGTCTGGGCCAGTACGCCGGCTGGGTGAATGCCTTCAACAGCATCGCCAGCAACGTCTGCGACTTGCCCACGTACCCTGTGCTCTTCTGCAGCTACGTAGAGGCGTTTTTGGCGTCAGGGTACGGCTACACGCTCTCAGGCATGGAGCAGTGGCTGGTCAAGTGCGTGGCCCTGCTGCTTGTGTTCACGTCGAATGCTGTTGGTATGCGCGCTGTGGCGATGGCTTCAGTGCTGATGTCGCTCTTCGTGCTGGCGCCGTTCATCCTGGAGCCACTGTCGGTGGAGACCTTCAACCTCGCTACGTGGGGCAGCGTTGCGCCGGACATCGACTGGTCACTCTTCCTCTCCACCATCTTGTGGAACTATCAAGGTGGGCAATGCGAGCGACGAAAACATAGGCGACATTTGTACTCATTTTCCTTTGCTTTTGTGCTGTACAGGTTGGGACTCGCTTGGATGTGTTGCCGGTGAAGTCAAAGACGGCGGGAGAACCTACCCGATTGCCATTATGATCGCGATGGTTCTGATTACTATCAATTACGCTTTTCCAGGTTCGTCCTCCTCAGTGTTCATTCGCTTGACCATCTATCGCACACGAGAACTTACCACACTTGGTTGTCGCTTTTGTTCACAGTTGGTGCTGGTATCATGGTGCAGTCTGATTATTCGCTGTGGCACGAGGGTTCTCTGGAGACCATCGCCATGACAGTCGCCCCGTGGCTGGGCGTATGGGTTGGTATGGCTGCAGTCGTCGCGACGCTAGGCGAGTTCAACGTCGTGATGGCGTGCAGCTCGCGCGCACTGTGGGCGACAGCGGACTACAAGATGCTGCCCTCATTTCTCGCGACCGAGTGGAAGCGCTTTGGAACGCCCATTGCGGCGGTGATGTTCCAAACTGTGACCACGGGCGTGCTCATGAACTTCTCGTTTGAGTTTCTGGTGGTGCTCGACACGTTTTTCAACAAGTACGTCCGTTGCTCGTATAGTTAGTGTGCGTCAAAGTTTTCGGTGTTTGACAGCGTGTTTATTTTTACCTGTGTAGTCTCACGCTGCTGCTGGAATTCTTCGCGTTCTTGCGCCTCAAATACGTGGAGAAGGACACGGAGCGTCCGTTCGCAGTGCCGTTCGGCAATACCGGCGCGTGGGCCATCACGGTGCCCAAGATCCTGGTGCTCTCGGGCGTGCTGCTCGCGCAGAAGCGCCACGTGTGGGTGACTTGCGGCCTGTTCAACGTGGCCGTGTCCAGCGCGTACCTGGTGTGGCGCCGCTTTCAACCAGCCCCACAGGCCACCACAGTTGAGTCCACGACATCCTACGGCACTGGCAGCCTCTCTTAGCCCCGCACAGCAGTTGCATTCCTTTTAGCTTCTCTTTATTATTGCCCTAAAACTCAATGGCGTCCAACCAAGTCTCCAATAACCTTTGCTAGTCAAGTCAACTTCAAAGATATCTGAGTCAGATTCGGACTATCCAGATCCCAAGCAGACATGTTGCTTTCAGTATGCTTTTGTATCAGCCAGCATATCTTTTGATCCGTTGAGGCTCATTCGACATTTTGCGGCTGACTCAGGAAGTGATGACTGTGACCGAGAGCTCGCCGCTGCTGCAGAGCCGCTCGGACCAGCAGAGCGCGCGCCCCCGCTGCGCCGCGCGCTGTACGTGGTCGTCCCCCTGGCGCTCGTGGCCGTCGTCACCATCTGCGTCCTCGTGGCCAGCGACGGCAAGCACAAGACGCCGGCGCAGGCCTCGACCGCCGCTCCCGTGGACGTGGAGCTCACGAACGCCGAGCTGCTGACCATGCGCCCGCCCTTCGTGGAGAAGCTGCACCCAATCCCGCCCAAGCTCGTGCGACGCAACGGCTTCGGCCGCTCGCTGCCCACGAACGAGTTCTGGTCCAATCTGATGGTGGGCGACGGCCACGGCCTCAACGCCGGCGGTGGCGAAGTCACGCTCAGCCCTTACACAGTGCGCAGTCTGCCGCGCAGACTCGAGATCTCGTACGGAGACTCGCGTCGTGTGGCCACTAAAGACGCCATCACAGAGTATTTCAACGTGGACGCGAGCTTCACGGCCTACAGCCACAAGACGCTGGACGGTAATGACACGGCGCTGCTCGGAGACGGCAACAGCACGTCCAGGAACGTGGCTGGCTTTGACCCCTCTCGGTATTGCTGCAGTACTACTACCAAGAGGACAACCAGTGGATGAAGGTGCCCATGGTGCGGGGCTCCCCTACGTGACGGTGGAGTACGAGAACGTGCTCCCCGTGCTCGAGTTCAACGCTTCAGTGTCGGCCATCAACGGGGAGCAGGTGCAGGAGAAGGACCCACTGGCCCCGTGGAATGAGCTGCAGACGTGGACCAGCAACCGCTTTGAGCTTGAGATTGAAGTGTACGGCGCTGGAGAGAGCGCGCACGGAACTGGAAAATCCCAGCAAAAGTGGATCTTGTACTTCGACAAGGTGCGCACGTTGCAGCTGCAGTTCGCTGACGAGAAGGACTACCGACCGTACAACTGGAAGGGGAGCTGACCACCCCCACCAACATTCGTTTGGTGGACACGGATTTCTACATGGGAGCGGCACGACTGGCGATTGTCCCACAAGGAGCTCCCCAGGCTGCTGTTGGAGCGCTTGACAAGGCTGCTAGCATTTACCCGGTGGGGTCATCGATTACGACGGATGTGGGCGGCGTGGACGCGTCCTTCTCTTTCTGCTGGAAGACGAAGCAGTTCCCGGATCTCGGCGAGCCGAACGTGAACTCGACTTCGACCGCCGAATTGCTGATGGTGGCCAATCCGCACCATGCGGCAACGCTAAAGTCTGACAGCGATGCCTTCCAGGTCCTAGGACAGTTTGGACACCGCACGCTCAAGTCGAACATGACCGCGGTGCTTGGCAGCTGCTGGGAGATGCAGGAAACGTTGCCGACGGCTTCTTTCCAGGAACCGGATGTGCAAATCCAGCCCCAGTATTTGGAAGCAATCAAGGTGGCTTTGGCCAACGACTCTGACTACACACCTGAGGCCGACGACCCGTACTACTTCGGCAAGGAGATCGCTCGCCAAGCGCGCTTGGTTTTGATCGCCGATAAGCTCGGAGAAAATGACTCTCGCGACGAGATTCTTGACAATTTGGAGAAGTGGCTGACCCCGTGGATGCTTGGCCAGAACGGTGACCACTTTGTGTACGACCGCAGCTGGGGCGGTTTGTGTTCGCTCAATGGTTTGAAGGGTGTGTTCTGGATGACGGACTTCGGCAACGGCTGGTACAACGACCACGTACGTGTGTCAAACCCATGGAGTTTATTCACTTGACATGAACTGACATTTGGTGTTGTGATTGATCTTGTGTGTATTTGCAGCACTTCCACTACGGCTACTTCTTGTACGCTGTCGCTGTCGTGGGCAAGTTCCGCCCGGAGTTTGCTAAAACACACAAGGCTGCTGTAATGTCGATTGTCCGTGACATTGCTAGTCCCGACCAAACCGAGTAAGTTGCTGTCTAAGCTTAGTCGCAGTCCGTCGATACAGTACTGACCGATTCGTTGTTGTACAGCACCTTCTTCCCTTTCACGCGCCACTTCTCGTGGTTCGACAGTCACTCGTTTGCTAGTGGTGTCTATACTCTGGATGGAGGCAAGTCGCAGGAGAGTGTGAGCGAAGCCATCAACGCATACTACGGCGTGTACCTGGTGGGCAAGTCGTTCAAGGTGCCGGAGGTAGAGCACATGGGTCACCTGCTGCTTGCTCTCGAAATCCGCGGCGCGCAAACGTACTGGCAGATGCCGTCCAGCTCGGACATCTACGAGCCAATCTACGCAGCCAACAAGATGTCGGGACAAATTGCCGCGACGAAGGTGTCGTACACGACGTGGTTCGGGCCCCAGGTGGAGCACATGCACCTGATCAACATGATCCCGTTCACGCCGATCACGGACGCGTTTTTGACGCCCACATACGTCCAGGAAGAGTACCCGATTTTGCAGCAGCAGGCATTCGACCGCGCTCAAGACCCGATCGATGACCGCTGGAAGGGCTACGCGTACCTTGACCTGGCCATCATCGACCCGGCCGTCGCATGGACGAAGGTCCAGAATATGAGCTTCTTCGACGACGGCAGCTCGCGAACGAATTCGCTGTACTGGATCGCCACGCGCCCGACGAACTGAAGCGGAAATTTACAAAGAGCTGTAACTGCAGCAAGGGCAACACAAACAATAACATGTTCGTTCTCGTCTAATAAGTGCTCAGGCGGTGACATCGAGCTCGTGGTCGAGCAGCGTGTCCTCGTCCGCTGCGAAGCGAAAGTGTCCGTGGATGCTCTTGCCGTCGAGCACGTGTGGCAGCCACAGTCTGTCGTCTGCCCACATGCTTTCGAAGGGGATGGCCGAGGCGTCGAACCACTGCGGCTTCATCTCGTCGCTCTCGGACGGTTCGCCCTCGAACTGCCGCGTCAGGAACACGTGCACCTCCTGCCCAGCACCATCAGTGACTCTCTAAACTCCTTATTAGGACCAGCAACTGCAGCCACGCACCATCACCTCCTTGGCCTGCTCAAAGGAGAAGAACAAGACGCCGCGTGGTGCCAGATCCTCCGTCCTGACAGCCACATTGGCCTCCTCCTGCACCTCCCGAGCTGCCGCCGCCACGACACTCCCATCTGAGGCCTCCACTTTGCCGCCGAAGCCGTTCCACTTGCCCAAGCCAAAGCCACGCTTCTTAAGACCCAGAAGCACCTGCTGGCCACCCACGCCATCGCGCACGATGAGCGCCAGCGTGAGCAACTTGCGCGGAAGCGGCGGCACCGGCAGCATGGCTGGCAAAATTATATTTGCCAGGCAAATGGCATATTATAAATATATTATATATTAAAAATAGACACCCTAAAGTGTATCCATGTGCGTCATGATTTATCTCCTACGATCGGATATCAGAGGGTTTTGGGTATAGCGACGGACGCTCTCAAATCACACCTTTGTTAGTGACTTTTGTTGCGTTCACTTTAGGATGTCTGATCTGTGGCTTCGTTCAGATGTCACTAAAGCCAAAGCTTACAAATCACAAGTGAGACCGACTTCAACGGGGTATCCTCGAATCATTTGCAGAAAAGCAGCCAAGAGCCCAAGACGCGGAGTGTTGGTCCCCGCATTAGTCGGTCAAGCTGCTGCTGTTTCTCGCGAACCGCGGGCCCGGGATGATGGGGCTGCTGGCGGTGGCGCTGTTGTCCGTGTGCGTGTCCCTGTCTCTGTGCGTGGTGCCGGCGTTAGCGCGCTACACGGTCTTCCCGCTGCTCTCGGGGCTCGTGCACAAGTTCGCGGCCGCGTACCTGACGGACAGCGTGCAGGTGGAGTACGCGTTCGGAGGCTTCGAGACGCGCGGACGCAGGGGCGGCGCGGAGCAGCTGCGAGGCGTCACCATCTCACTCTTCTTCGTGCGGCTACAACGCGCGTTCCTGCAGACGCTGGCCTTCGCCAAGCAAGGCCTGGCCCCTGTGGACCTCACGCGCGTGGCCGTCAAGAGGGTCACGATCCATGTGGCCACCACGTGGAAGGTCGTGGTCAAAGTGGAGGGCGTGACTGTGGACGGTCGCATGGTGGACCCCAACGTGGAAAGCGTGTTTGAGCTGCAGGACGCAGTGGCCATGAAGCTCAACGAAGCAGCCAATTGGGTGAACCAGTTGGTGGCCGAGCGCACCAAGACGGAGTTGAGACAGACGCAGGAGGCTCAGGCAAGTGACGCTGCGCCCAAGACCTTCTCGTTCAAGGATCGCGTGCTGCAGCAGATTGCGGCCCAGGTGGACCTCCATGTGAGTGACGTGCGAGTGGCCATCACTGGCCTTACGCCTGGAACTGCTGCTATTGACGGACGAGATGATGAGGCGGAAGAGAAGGACGAAGAGGATGCGGACGTGGCCACGACCAGCTCCCTCCCGGTGGTGCTCAAACCCACGCGAGTGAGCTTCTCTATGAAGTCGTACGACCTACTGTCAGACGTGCTGCACGAAAATTTGGAGGAGGGGCTGCAGCTTGTGCTGACGTCGGAGGAGATCAAGTTGAGTACGCAATGAGCATCAAGGGGGTGAATATCTGCGCAGCTACTGTCGACGAAGGGGAGGACGATGAGGCGGTGGTGGAGAGGAATATGGACCCGTTGAAGGATAATGGCGGCGTCGGGCCTGGTGAGACATCGTTGCTGTCGTTCCCTGGCCTCGATTTGATGTTGAAGTTACCACCGATGCCGCGGTTGCTGGGGATCGTGGAGAATATTGCTCCTATCCCAATGAAGAACCGTGTGGCACAAGTGGAGCTTCTATCGTCGTCGATCAACAACATCTCGGTCACCCGTGAGTTGCTGGTAGGAGTGCTGCGTGACTTGTTTGTTCCGTACACGGACCACCAGGTTCTGGTGCAGTCGGTGCGCACGCTGGAGCACGACGAGACACTTTCTAAGCCGATCTCGCAGGAAGACGAAGCCTTTTACGTCGCCAACTACGATCAAGTGGACAGCAACAAGTCGCTGTCAAGCCAGGACAAGAAGGACCGCAATGAGAAACTGAGCAAGCTGGAAGCTGCCATGACGCTGAAAAGATCCTTAGGTTGCGCAGCCGAGCTACTGGATTGGCCAAGTACTACCGCCGCACGCAGGAAGAGCTTTCACTTGCTGATTATGTGGCGGTTGTGCAGGAAAACGCCGCAAAGACGAGCAATATCATGTTTAGGGCGATGCAGATCGGTCTACGTTGGGACAACATGAGCATTGGGTTTGCTGAACGAGGGCGACAGGTTGCCGAAATGGTGGTTGTTGGTTTCGGTGTCAACGTACGCACATTCACGATCGCAGAAGGGGAGGAGAAGCTGAAACTTGACGTGGATATGGTACTGGGTCAGACAACGTTTGTGGTTAACGTTGGATCCTCAGCTTTGAGCCCGGTTTCACCTTCGTCCAAGCTGATGTTTGCTGACTTTAGCAAGGTCGCTGCAGAGTCAGCCGCGACGGAACCACCACAGATGCTTACGGCTCACGTAAGCCAATTTGAGAGTGGTAAACAGGACGTGCGCGCTGGTGTGAATAATGTGAAGCTGGTGCTCTCTGCAGGTGCACTGGAGCATTTCTTGCTGTACGTGGATCGGCTCAGCACAAAGACAACTCAAGTTTTGTCGACAGCGCGTCCGCCTACAACGCCAGTCGCTCACTCAGAGTCGTCGCCTGCGCCGGTGCAAGTTGCACAAAACGAAGTGGAGACAGTGACCAAGGAGGTGTCCATGGCACCGTTCAGTCTGCTTGGTGGAATGATGTTGAATCTTGATGTGAACATGAACGACTGTCACATTCTCCTACTACCCACCCCGTCCTTTTCAAAGTCACTGTTCACGGATATCAACGTTGAGACGTGGCAAAGTGACTACGTGGTGGAAAGCCGTGTGGACATTCCGACCACATTGAACATTCACGTCGAAAGCTCGAAGGTCAAGGAAATGATGGAGTTTAACGTTCGTAGCTTCAGTATCGGAGGGCAATATGTCGAAGGAGCGAAGGAGGTAGAGGCCATCTTGGCTCCAACGAGTATTGTGTTCCAGTTTACGCTAGATCAAGATGCGAAGGACCCCTTGATTTGCCGTCAAAGCGTGATGATGCACATGCCTGACGTCATAGTTGCTGGGTCAGACCTCAGCTTGTCGCTGTTGGCATCTTGCGGTGAGGCTCTCGGTAATATCCAAACGACAACGCCCGATCAAGCCCGACTCAGACTGGAGAGTCGTATGAAGCAAGAGGAGATCCGGCGTCAGGCTGAAGTTGATACTGTCCTCGACCGCTTGCATCGTCTTTTCAACGAAATTGATGCTAATGGAAACGGTCGCATCGAGTTGGGCGAGTTGTTGCTTCTTCTGCGCCGCGTGAAGGTCGGTGACACCTTGTTGGAAACTGAGCTCGAGTACTTCGTTCGTGAATTGTTCAAAGAAATTGACCAAGATGGCAACGGTTACCTGGAATTCCAGGAGCTGCGTGCATTCTTGCGCGATGACCTGCTTTCGGATGAGGCGATAGAGGCCTCAGATTCGACAACTGGAAATGGCAGCAATGCGCTTAATGGGTTTCTCAACCTGCGCGGTAATGAGTACCATTCGTTCGAGGTGATTAACAAGATGTGTGACACGAAGATAACTTCGACTGATCAGCTTGCAGAGTGGATCAAGCGTCCTGCATTCGAAGGACGATTCAGAGAACTTTTGAGAGAGAAGCTCGAGTCACGAACAACTCGTTTGGTGATCAGAATCCTCTGGATGTGCAGAAGAAACTGGTACGTCTACTGAAGAACTATGATGCGGCGAATCTTGTATGGGATGCGCTAGTGCTGCCCGCCATGCACGACGACTGCACGGACCATGTTATCTGCGAATGGTTGCTGCAGCCGTTCACACACTGTGGCGGTATCAGCGAGTACCAGAGTGCAGCAAAAGTTATTGCAAAGAAGAAACGTGATGGCATTTTCAGTGCAGCCCTCGAAGAGGCCGAAAACCTGGTAAGCAAGCTCACGCAAAATGAGAACCCGGTAAAGAAAGAGTTGCAGTTTACGACGGATGTAAAGATGGGAAACTTGCGATTTGTTCTTACAGACTCTGACCTGCCCGCTCGCTTCTGCCGAGGTGATTTTGTTATCAAGGACGTGAAAATGTCGATGGAGTTGACAGGCAAGGAAATTGATGAGATTGGCCCTGTTGATTGGGCTGGGTTAGCTACCTCTGACAACTCAGACTGGACCGTGCTATTTGGCTTCAAGATGTCATCGTCCTGCTACAGTGACATTGCAGATGGCATGGAGGATATCATTGAACCGTGGGAGCTGGTTGCTGGGGTCTCCTCTGGGGCTGGCGAAAACGGGTTTTCTGTTTTGATGGAAGCTGCTAAGCGGTTCCAAATCAACGTGACCCCGAGTGTCTTGAAGACCTACCGTGCACTAATGGATGCCCTCGACGGTGAAGCCCAGCAAAACGCTCTGCAGAAGCACCAAGACAGTTTTCAAAGCATTGTGGCCGCGAAGAAGCACAAAGAGACTGATTGCCTTGTGCAGAACTTTACGGGATGCACGGTCAAGTTAAAACTGAATGGCAGTGACGAAGTTATAACGATCGAGGCGCACAACCGCACTCACATCGAAAACGGAGCTCTCAAGGACGGTGAGGCTACCTTGGACCAGCTCGAAATTGACCAATGGGGAACTAGCAAGAACGCAGTCAAGCTGCCATCCTTTGGCAACGTAAGTGTTGGCGTGAGCACCGCTGAAGCGGCGCCGTCGACCCTGTTTGTCACCGTGTTTTCGCGGTTGGAAAACGCGCGACGACAGCTTATCGTGCTGAGGTCCAACACGTACTTCTGCAACCACAGCTCCGAGTGCTACGAGGTGAAATATCTCAGTCTTGCGAGCGAAGGCAGACAGAGCGTGGAGTCTCCTGTTATTAAACTGCGGCCTAATGAGCGTATCTCGTTGCCGCTTTCGCTTCTGATGGGAATTACGGAGTTTTACGCTCGTCCTGAGAACTACGAGCATTGGATTGTAAAAACGTCTCTGAATAACGATGTGCTAACTTCAACTGAGGCGATCAAGGAGCTTGACGAGCACGAAGCTGAGCGCGAGACAAAGAATAAACAACGCCGAGGTGGCACTATTGTGTATGGCGAGACAGAAGAAACATGCACGAAGATCCTCAAGCGTTTAACGCCGAACATGATAGTGCGCCGTTGGTTCTTGCGTTCGCACTTCGAGTGGGAATTAGCTCTGTTGCCTCCATTCGTCGTGCGTAATTCGTTGCCGTATGAGATGGAGTACCGATTTATCGAGTACAAGACTAGTTCAGCAAGAGATATGAAGTCAGAGTTCGCCAAGGTTGAAGCACTTTTGCGAGGTGCGAATGCCCCGAACCATCCGATGGAGTTTTGAGCGGTGTTGTGGAATCGGGTCATGATACTGAGGTGTCTGGCGTATCCGGAGGGTATCCTGGGTACATTTCTGTTCGATTGGTTGCGAAGAAACACAGCACAGGCAAGCATGTGGCGTCACCTTGGTCGAAGCCGCTTCTGATGATGATCCACAAGGGAGTTGACCAGTTCACGACGTCGCGAGAAAGTGTGGTGGCCGATACTGGTCTCAATTTCAACATTGATCGAATCACACTTCCTGGCTTCCTCGGCTCGTGCGCTTCTCGAGCCCCTACTGGATTGTGGACAACACGTCGCTTGCATTTAATTTCGCTTCCACCGAGCCTGGTGCCAAGAGGAATTCGTTCAAGGCCATGGATGTGTGTACACCGTTCAACTATCCGATCATGGCGTCATTGCCCCGAGATCGCTTAAGCTTGAAGCCCTTGCCAACCTCAATCGTCGTCCTGAAGCGTGGGGACAACTTGGTAACATGCCGGAGACGGCATACAAGGCTTCTTCTGTATCAGAGCATGCAGTGAAGAACGCAGAGTGGTCCGAGCCGATTAACACGACAGCTATCAACACGATGGGCGAGATCGTTTGTGGCCCAAGCGTCTTCAGCGTGAAAATGGAAGGCCTGTACGGACTGTTTGAGCCTGGAGTCTCGCTTACTTTGAGTCCGCGATACTTCGTTCAGAACCGCTTGAACCAAAAGCTCTACATCCAGAGCTTTGCATCGCACGATAATGACCCGCAGAAGGTTGATGATATGTTCCACAAGCGTAGCGCGGAGGATGTCCAGCAGTTGCATCTGGCGCTGGAGGATGGTCAGACCACGCCACTCTATCACTTCGGGTCTCTGAAAAGGGCGAATCTGTGGAACAGAGCCAGCGTTATGTGTCGTTCTCGTTCTCCGAGGAATGGGGTACCGATGCCGACAAGAAGAATTGGTCGTTTGCAATCCCGATTAACACTGCCGGAGATGTCTACCTGCAGGTCTATTCATCAGTGCGCCAGCGCTATCTGATTTGCCAAGCAAGTGTTCAAGTGGTGGACATGTACGTGTATGTCGTTTTGACGGATGTGTCGTGCGCCCCGCCGTATCGCATCGAGAACTACACGCCATTTACGGTGGACTGCGCTCAACTGGGCGAGTCCTCCATTTTCAGCGGCGGACAAAAGGAAATGGCTGCTACTGTCAAATCCGGCGCCTGGCACGCGTTTGCTTGGTTCAACCCGTTGTCGAAGGAGCGCCATGTTGAGCTGACTCTCACACATGGATGTCCCCAAAACACAGACCAAGAAGTACGACATCGACTACGTTGGCTATCTGGATCCTATTACCATGTGGGTATCTCGGGATGGCGAGAAGCAGCGAGCGGTTGAGTTAACTGTTCAAGTCGTTGTGGAGGAGAGTACGCGCGTGCTCAAAATTGCCGAGAAGGAGTTGGAGCTGAGCCTCCTAGAGAATCAGGACTCGGAGGGAGAAGGCGATTTCCAACACCGACGGATGCTCTATGCGTCTTCATTTGATATTGCGTTCGATGGCTTCGGGCTTTCTTTGCTGGATGGCTTCCCACAAGAAGTGTTTTTCTCATCTGTGGATGTTATCAAGGTGCAGAAGGCACCCGCCTCGCTGGAATGGACGTTCTCAGTGCTGCATTGCCAAGTGGATAACATGCTGACTACTGCCAAGTTCCCAGTGATTATGAATCCTGTAAATGCGGGATATAGTGACAAGTCGGTTGGCAAGGAACCTGAACCGTTCGTGAAGCTTGTGCTCGATGCTGATCTTGAGGCTCGCTTGGGAACGTACAAACTGCTTGAATTCAGTCTGAGCGATTTGGCGGTGAAGGTGGATATCGATTACTTGGTGAACCTCGTGAAGTTGCTCGAGCCCTACCTGGTTTCAGATGCAACGATGTCGTACCGTTCGCGTCTGACCCTTGAAAACACGCTTCAACGTCGTGCACCACCGATGCCTGTAATGTTAGTGACGGCAGACGGCGGGATTCAGACGGATTTGGTGTACTTTGACATTTTGCGTATTTCGTCATTGTCTGTGGATTTGGAGTACTCGATCACACGCAAAGACATCGTGACGTCGACGGGTGGTGGCCACTCGATGATATTTGGTTTCCTGAGCCAGATCATTGGCCTTATTGGATCGAACCTGAGTGGTTCACCAACTTTCAGCTTCAGTGAGATTGTGATCGTTCGATGCTTCTCCACAAAGCAGCGTCTGCAGAGCCAGCTGATTGCGAATTATGTCCAACAGGGTGTGATGCAAGCGTATCGCCTTGTCGGCAGCGCAGACATCATTGGTAACCCGATCGGTCTTGTGGAAGATTTGGGATCTGGCGTGGTGGAGTTCCTAAAAATCACGAAGGGTGAATTGACAGGAGATGCTCAGACACGTGGTGAAGGAGTGAAGGTGTTAGGTAAAACTATCGTGAAGTCTGGTGCGTCTTCTGTCGCTAAAATCACGGGTTCGCTAGATAAGTTTGTGGGTGAGTTTGCCGATGACAAAAGCGGCGCCGCAGCTGCTGGTAATGATGATGATTCCAATGATAATGCTGGACTCAAGTTCGCGAAGGACCTCGGTCGCGGCTTCACTGGAATATTCACAAAACCAGTTGAGGGTGCCATCAGGGGCGGTGTGACCGGACTTGTTCAGGGCACGGTGCAGGGTATTACTGGCCCTGGGGTGGTCTTGCTCAAGGGTCTTACGTCCACATCTCACAACCTTGCACTTGGTGTACAATCTACAGTCGTGGATCGCTCACCTTTCGGTGGCCGCCGACGTAAGCCAAAGCTTGTTGAAAATGGCAAGTTGATCGCGGAGTTTGACGTGACCCACTACAAGCCGACACTGCTGAATATGCAGGTACTGGGGGCTAATGGATTGGACTCAGACAAGTCGTGCGACCCATTATGCGTTGTGCGCATGGACGGTGTCGACGTGATGCGCACCGCTGTGATCTACAATACCGTGAACCCCGTGTGGCAGGAGAAGACCCAGCTAGCGCTGACGGGTGATGAGAACGAGGTTCAGTTTGTGGTGAAGGATTCGTACGGCGGTACGGTGGCGAAGACGGTCGGCAAGTGCATCATGAGCATGGCTCAACTGCAGGATGACTTCAAGCCTCCTGAATATTCTTCAGATTTAGCCCAGTGGGTACACACGCAGATGAAGCCTGGAAACACTAAGAAGAATGTCAGCCACGTGATTGAGGAGAAGGACTATCCGTTGGTGATGCTGAAGAAGACCAGCTCCAAGAAGGCGACGCATGCTGCGTCTCTAGGTGCGGAAAAGCATCAGGTACTGGTCACGGTTGTGTCATTGCGGGACATGGTGGTCACGAGTTCCACCGGCAGTGGCATGCTTGGCTTGGGTAACCTGGGGAGCAGTACGCCTAACATCTCGCCGTACGTCTCTGTCCATGTCGGCAAGAACGCGAACCGCACCAACACCACCAAGATGTCCTTCATCAAGAACAAGAAGAAAGAACAGGTGGGCAATGCGACGTGGGGCGAGAGCTTCACGTTCCCATTGTCTTCGAAGGAGCTGCATCGCAGTGGCGCTGACTCGCGCTTGGTGCTGTCGCTCAAGGACAAGAGCATGATCGTGGACGCGCGGCTCGGCAACGCTACCATGGAGCTAGATGCTTCGTTGATCAACGCGCCTGCAAGCACGCAAGAGCTGGAGCTGAAGGAGCCGTCCGGCAAGTTGATCGGTTACCTCACTGTGAAGGTCGAAGTCACCGGCTCGGCTACGTCGTCGCGCTCGCTGTCCATGCACTCACTGATCTCTGCCGGCGACGACATGGCCAACCTCCCGCCCGACGCCGTCAAGGCCGGCACCATCCGCGTCTCATGCGAGTTCGAGTGAGCGAACCATTTGCATTTCTACACGTAGTGCAGTAGCCTAACCAATATCCTTTTCGCCTCAGCTTGTTGAAGTTGCCTTTACTCGTACCTTTCCGAACGTGTCGACCACACTAACCTCACACGTGATGAACCGACTTCAATTGGAGCTCAGTAACAGTCATGCCTCGGATCATGGTGCTCTCCCTCGTGGTCTCTCTACTACTCTGTCTAGCGTCCATCCAGTCTAAAGCCCATGCAGCCAATACCACCGTCAGTGTATGGGAAAACTCTGTCCCAATTCTCCATACTGTCGCCCCCGTATCCATGGCATTCGAAGTCCTCCAGGTGCCAATAATTGATACATTCCTCAAACTCGACACCTCCTAACGACCCTCCAATGTTGCAGTACAATCTATTCGGACGTCCGTACGAAGTATCTAATGACGGACAGCGCGAGCGGTTGCATCGCGTCCCCGCATCGCTGCATCGAATTTCGGCGACCATCGACGTCGTCACCTTCGCAGAGGCAGACATTGGCGCCCAACGAGACGAAATGCTCGCCCAGTTCCGGAAGTTCGGGTTCAACTACTCCACATCCATTCTGCACGACCCAGACCCGTTCACCAGTCTGCTGAACGGAGGCGTCATGGTCGTGTCCAAGTGGCCCATCATCCGAGAGGCCCAGCATGTATACCGCAACGCCTGCCACTATTCCGACTGTTTGGCGGCCAAGGGGGTCAAGTACGCGCGGCTACTGAAAACGGTCGATGGCACGTCCAAGATTTTCAATGTGTTTGCTACGCACATGCAGGTAGGGAAGTACCTGGTTTGAGGTGTCGAGTGGAGATTTTGAGTGATTGTGGGATGTAGGCGTGGTCGACGCCAGACGGACGATCGGATCGGATTCAGCAAGCCAAGCAGGTAAATAGGCTATTCCCACTGTACGGAGAACATTGATTCGTGTCTGAATGGACTGTGTGCTATACGACAATGACAGATGCGCGCGTTTATCGACGATATGAGTATTCCAGTTCACGAGGTGCGTCACGGTTCGTTGCTCTAAAGTACAAATTCAGCTAGTGACGCCCCTTTATTTGCTTTGATCCTTGCTAGCCGTTGATATTTGCTGGGGACTTCAATGTGGACAATCATACATTTGGCGACGAAGTGGCACATTTAGTTGAGTTGCTCGGAGCTCATAAGCCTCGTCAGATTGGCGAGCAGGTTTTCACGAGCGAGTACGTGGGTGATTTGTTATGTACTGAGGTAGGGACGTAGCACCGACTAATATGTTGCGAATGTGGAATTTGTACAGCCCACATACAAACGTGCTGGTTGGACGCGATGGTGCTGCAATAAGCAACAAGTGCTTGTCCCAATACGTTCAAAACTGGGGTTCGCCGAAGGTACGTTCGAAGCTTGATGTTTCGTGTCTACTGTTTATTCATGCCATTGACTGCGAGACAGGATCATGTCTTCCACCCGTCACTGCTCACTCGAACGACGTGCGGGATGCACGCTGAAATCGGCGAGCCAAACTGGCTTGTGTTCGTCCAGCCAGACAATATGTGCTACTGCCCATGCTGCCCATTAGAGTGGCTAGATTACGTTCTTTATGGCAAAGGTATCGTGTCTTGACTTGATGTAAACTCTTGCGTGATGTCGATATTGACAAATTTCTTGGATATTTGAAACAATAGCTCCCTATCAGCAGCCAAGCTTCGTGCCAACCCTCGAAGCTCACGTGAACCAAGTTGAGCATTTCACCGTCGACTGGACAGCGGCTGAAAGCAATATGAAGATGGACCTGATCGATTTATCTGATCATTACCCTGTCCATGGCAAATTCGAGTTTCCAGTGACACAGGGTAAAGGGAAGGACGACGATCCCTATACGTATCATTTGGACGGCTGCTCAACGGACGATGATTGTCACTTCCGCAATTTCCGCTGCTACTGCAATGGGCCCAACTGCTATTACAAGGAAACCACACGAATGGTTGGAATTTTGACTCAGAGCACCCAGTCAATCGCAACTGTTTGTACCAGAAGACCTCCTTCCAGTGCTTGTGCGGACCAACATGATTAGAGTGTGACAGAACCAAGCAAAGAGTTATGAAGTTTAGAAGTGTAGATGAAGTCTTGATGCAATTAACTCTTGTCTTTGCTGTGCTCGTCGTGTCTAGACCGCTATAGACTACGAGAGCGTGGCAAAAGGGTCGTTACCGAAGTTCTGCATGGAGGTCTGCCTCGGTGGTGCGTTCATAGGAGCTGAGGTCATGAACGGGGACGCTTGCTGCCCACCAAATCCGTATGGTTGCATGGCGTTCATTTGCGGCCCGCTGTACCCCATTGGAGCAGGTGTCATACTGAATGCACCAGCACCGACGGTGTTGTACATCATGTGCTGCGCTGGAGGCATTCCACCGTAATGACCGGCAGACATCGGCGCTGGCGCGTTGTATGTTGGAAACGCCATCGGCGAAGGTGTCGGCAACACCTGAACTTTCTCCTTCGGTGCCAGTTGTCGAGCCTGCTCAAGGGTCTGGTAGCTCTTTGCTGAACGCTGGACGAGGTGTCTCTCCTCCGGTTTCAAATTGAGGTTAACCATGCCAGAAGACCACAGGTCTCCAGCTTCATTCTTTTCTTGCTCGGTCGGAGTTGGCTCCAGAGAAGTTTCCACCGGCGGCGAGGTCTCCTCGACGGGTGCAGGTGTGAAGTCAAGTCCCGACAACATGGAGGTGATATCCTGCTGGAATGGTTGTCTGGATGGCATAGCAGCGGGCATCGTAGCCATGCTGGGCATGGAAGCAGGTGTCGACGCTATTGGGAATCCATCGGAATCTGCGAAGGCAGGGAACGCGGCCGAGGAAGTGCTGCTAGATGCTGGTGCATTTTGCCACATATCGAAAACGATGGGGGCTCAGCTGCAGACCTAGCAGCAGAGCGAGAGGATGAAGGCGATGGAACAGGCGAAGAAGCCACAGTCTTCGCACGCTGACGCGACTCCGGGGCTGAATATTATCACAAAGAGTATTGGTATCAAAGGATGTGAGTCACCGCAGCATACTCGCAAACACACGCGAACGTACAGATGTAGTTGGGCTTCGGGTGGCCACAGGCTTCGCAGATGGGAGCAAGTGGTTTATTGTTCACCAAAGTGCATTGCACGCATTCCCACGGAGAGAAGGAATTCTCACGGGACGCATTGCGGCTTCCTCCATTGGAGTTGCTACCGTTCCCATAGCCACCGTTGGAGTAGTTGAACGTGAACGATCCGTCACGAGAGCTGGAGCCGCCGTTCGAGGCGGTGCGCGTGGCCGAAGTCACGACATTTCCTTGCGGTTTCTTGAACTTGGTAGGATCCAAGCGCTCAGGCAGGCGACGGAAGGACATTCCGTCCACGATCAAGTCTAGCAGTCAACTCGTCAGAAATTTGTGCTGGTACTTATGAAAAACCGACTGCACCGTTGGACGTACCATACATATCGTTGAGGTCCACGGACGGTTTGATGATAATATGTACGCAGTGGCCGCCTGTCAGGTTGAACACATAGTCCCAGTCGCCAAATGAGAGCTGTACATACACAGAACAGTGAGTGTTTGAACCAGTGACGACTGACTCAAGACAGTAAGACGCACCGATTGCGACGTGTACTTGACGATGCCATCGACGCGCAGAACCTTCTTGCCAGACGCCAGTGAGTGCGTAAGGGCGATCTCAAACTCGCGGCCTTCCTCCACTTTGAGGCGCCAAATCACACGCTTCTTGGAGCTCTCGATGGTTTTCCCCACGTTGGACACCTCGTAGTAGAGCGCCGCAGCTCTGGCATTCGAGGCCTTGACAGTCCCCCATTGACTTTGCCACGACATGGTTGATAGCTCGCTCTTCACTGTGTGCGGAACTCACGTGCGGAGAGGGCGCTCCCAAGATAATGGTCGGGTCGTTTCAGCAAGAAACGACAAGTTGCCTTTTTCTTGGTGTGAATTTGGTGTATAGTTGGTGTTCTTAACATCAATTTAGCGTTTGCCACAAAAAACAACAACGCCAAACAATTGCGAATTGCAGGCCATGGCGACGTGTCCGCAGTGCTACACGGGCACGTGCAAGCGACACAAGCGGCAGGACCACGGGCGGTCGCTGGTCAAGAGCGCCAACGCCGATTCCACGCTGCAGAAGATGTACGACCAGCTGGTGGGCTCCAAGCTGCAGAAGCTGCAGGCGGAGGCCGAGCGAGACCCGTCGCACAAGCACTCGAAGGACTTTCGCAAGCAATTGACGCGTCGCGAGATAAATCGCTGCGCAAATCGCGCAATTCGCGGTCCAAATCGACCAAATCGGAGGTCACGGGCAGCGGCCTGAACCCGCAGGCGTTGGCCGCCATCCGCAGCGACTCGGAATCGGACGAGGAGAAGGAGAAGAAGAAGAAGAAGAAGCACAAGAAGAGGAAGCGCAGAAGTGACAATGAGAGCGACTCCAGCTCAGACAGCGACGCGTCTCATCGCAGACGCAAGTCCAGCAAACACAAGAAGAGCCACAAGAAGAAGCACAAACGTAGCAGAACCCACAGCCAGTAGAAGATCTGAAGCTGAATAGAGGAGCAATTGCACTTTTGTGTTGCTTAAGATGTGAGCAGCTACAAATAAAAGAGACGTCTCTCGAGCTTAGGCCTCGTTGAGCACCGTAGTCTTGATGATGCGCGCCGTGACCGTGTACGGGTCCATGTTGGACGCCGGGCGGCGGTCCTCGAAGTAGCCCTTGCCCTCGGCCTCAGCCACGCGCGGGATGCGGATGGACGCGCCGCGGTTGGCCACGCCGTACGAAAACGTGTCCATGCTGGCCGTCTCGTGGCGACCCGTGAGGCGGCGCTCGTTGCCCGTGCCGTACGCCGCGATGTGCTCCTTGTGCTTGAGCTTCATCTTCTCGATGGCCTCGATGATCTTGGCCATGCCGCCCTCCTCGCGCATGGCCTGCGTCGAGTAGTTGGTGTGGCAGCCGGCGCCGTTCCAGTCGCCAGGGATGGGCTTGGGGTCCCACGACACGTTCACGCCAAAGTCCTCGCACACGCAGCAGCAGGTAGCGCGACATCCACAGGTGGTCGCCCGAGTCGATGCCCGTGCACGGACCCACCTGGTACTCCCACTGGCCAGGCATCACCTCGGCGTTGATGCCGGAGATGTTGATGCCCGCGTACAGCGACGCGCGGTAGTGCGCGTCCACGATGAGGCGCCCGAAGACCGAGTGCGCGCCGGCGCCGCAGTAGTACGGTCCCTGAGGGCCGGGAAGCCGCCCTTGGGCCAGCCGTACGGCGTCACGCCGTCCTTCTCGAACAGCGTGTACTCCTGCTCGATGCCGAACCACGGGATCTCGGCCTCGGCCGCCTTCATCACGCGGGCGGCGTCGGCGCGCGTGTTGTTGGCGATGGGCGTCATGTCCGGCTTGAGGCAGTCGCACAGCACGAGGATGTGCTGGCCGCGACGGAACGGGTCCTTGAAGATGGCCACGGACGCAGCAGCACCTCCGAGTCCTCACCCGGCGCCTGGCCCGTGCTCGAGCCGTCGAAGTTCCACACGGGCAGGTCGGCCAGAGACGTCACGGCCTTGGTCAGCGTCTTGGTCTTGCAGCGCAGGTCCTGGCCAGTGCCACCGATCCACACGTACTCGGCCAGCGTCACGTCCTTAGACACCTCCAGGGCCATATACTGGTCGTAGACGGCGCGGTCGAGCGTGCTCATGGTGATAGAAGGAGGAAGCTTGAAAGAGGCTGCGAACTGGGACGTCCACGGCAAATCGGGCAATGGCGAGAAGTGCCGCTTGCCGCAGAAAGCTAAAGATCGGAGCTCGGATTGCTAGGAGGGGCGACATTTGATACGGTTGCTACGGACGATTTGAGCATAGTGAAAACTAGTGGGAATATGTTTTAAACACGTTTCGTGGAGGTCAACCCGGCTCTGTTCTATAGGTCACCCCTCCGTTTTACGTCACGGTCGGAAAGAAACGGTGGTGGTTCTGAGAATTGATGATTGATTCACGTTCGTGGCGGTGCCGGGGTCCAAAGGAAGCATCGGTCTCGACGCTTGCGAGACGGCACCCTTGCGGGTGCCGTCTCGCGACTATCGCAACAGGGGCCGGGGTCAGCATCATCCTCGCCACGCATACGCGCGCACTCGGGAATTGCAGCGATTGCCGTGGTCGGCTCTGCTACACCTCTGGTGTATTAATACATGTAGCAGATCCAAACGTTTGACAACCACCGCTTGCAAATTGTTTGCTTGCTACTTTTTGTAGTAAATGTACACATGTACATGGTGCTTCATTGCGCATCCGTACCGGTATTATGGGGTGGAGCTTTAAAGTTTCATTGCACAAACAGAAGTGTTTGTGCAATGACGCCGAAGCCCTGTGGCTGCTTTCGTCTTGCGATGTAGTGATCCTGAAGCACGCAACACCAAATTACGGTAGCCACGACAATGCCATGGTGCGAGCAATTCCGGTGAAAGCAGCAACGTACTACTGTGTAGTTTTCGTCTCGATGAGATGCATCGGCGCAAAGGGCACACTTCAACTTACCTGCGAAACCTTATAGGGCCGTTTTATGTTAATTGGACCGGTTTATGTTACTATCGACGCGCCACAGCGTGGCGCCTTTTAATTGGCTGAAACATGGTTCGTGTGTATAAACATCCGTCTGACGTGGTGCATCATGCAGTTTGAGCAAAGCACCTCGGTGCTTCGCTGCCGTCTCTGGACTTCTGTCTGGAGCAGATTGGAAGTGGTTGCTGGATGAAGCGGATTGGATGCCACCTGAGGTGTTCAGATGAAGCACAGTCTCGGTACTGTATCAATGGAGGCGCCACCTTAAGTCGAGCGTAGCAGCGATTGGCGAAGGTTGTCGCGGGGCGGCGGCGTTCCGGTGCATTGATTTACGACGCTGGAGACTCTCCAGTGGAGAGGCGAGACCTCGCTCGTTTATGCAACCCTTGTACATGTACCGGTAGCGCTGGAAGCCTCCAGCCTGGAGGCTTCAGCGCGGTCTCCACTGCATCGGCTGCAGACTGCAGACTTCGCGCTGAGCAGTGGTGATCGATGCAAGGAATGCGAGCGATCAGTCTTCTTTTGCGCCCTCCCGGCGGAAGATGGGCCTCGGCCTCGGCAAAGGGAACTGCAGGATCACACTTCGGCAAACACCCACCACCAGCACGAGCTTCCTCCGCTTGGGTTCCCCGTTTGCACAAACCGAGTCGCCCCACCATCTGCCGAGCTGGGAGCGGCGTGTCTCCGGCTCTCTGCGATGACATGTTCGCGCTGATCCAGTGGCGCCGCGTGGCGAAGAGGCTCGCTTCAAGCCAGGCTTTCGGCGCTTAAATCCACCCCAGGCGATCCGGAAGAGCTCGCGCGCTTTGCACAATCTTCAATCTGCTCCAAGCAGCGCTCGGCGTCATCACGGGCGCCAATGAGTTTATAAGGGTTAATACCGGTAAGGTTCGCGCTTATGCCGGTGTCCGGCCAGCGCGAGCACGCAAGCAGCGAGGGCAAAGCCCAGGAACCTCCTGCCGCCACGCATTATCCGCTGAAGTTGAAGTGCGCGGTTCCGCATTTGTCATTGGACCAAATCCAGATCCAGCTCTTTTTCTACAACTTGATCTCTTCAGGATTTCGAGGTGGGCGCCGGAGCCCACGTGAGCTCATTGTGCAATCATCCAGCAGCTCAAGCCTCCAAGTCTCTTCCTCCTTCCATCACCATGAGCACGCTCGACCGCGCCGTCTACGACCAGTATATGGCCCTGGAGGTGTCTAAGGACGTGACGCTGGCCGAGTACGTGTGGATCGGTGGCACTGGCCAGGACCTGCGCTGCAAGACCAAGACGCTGACCAAGGCCGTGACGTCTCTGGCCGACCTGCCCGTGTGGAACTTCGACGGCTCGAGCACGGGCCAGGCGCCGGGTGAGGACTCGGAGGTGCTGCTGCGTCCGTGGCCATCTTCAAGGACCCGTTCCGTCGCGGCCAGCACATCCTCGTGCTGTGCGACTGCCTCAAGCCGGACATGACGCCCATCGCCAACAACACGCGCGCCGACGCCGCCCGCGTGATGAAGGCGGCCGAGGCCGAGATCCGTGGTTCGGCATCGAGCAGGAGTACACGCTGTTCGAGAAGGACGGCGTGACGCCGTACGGCTGGCCCAAGGGCGGCTTCCCCGGCCCTCAGGGACCGTACTACTGCGGCGCCGGCGCGCACTCGGTCTTCGGGCGCCTCATCGTGGACGCGCACTACCGCGCGTCGCTGTACGCGGGCATCAACATCTCCGGCATCAACGCCGAGGTGATGCCTGGCCAGTGGGAGTACCAGGTGGGTCCGTGCACGGGCATCGACTCGGGCGACCACCTGTGGATGTCGCGCTACCTGCTGCTGCGCGTGTGCGAGGACTTTGGCGTGAACGTGTCGTGGGACCCCAAGCCCATCCCTGGCGACTGGAACGGCGCCGGCTGCCACACCAACTACTCGACGCAGGCCATGCGCGAGGAGGGCGGCATGGCCAAGATCATCGAGGCCATCGAGAAGATGAAGCTCAAGCACAAGGAGCACATCGCGGCGTACGGCACGGGCAACGAGCGCCGCCTCACGGGTCGCCACGAGACGGCCAGCATGGACACGTTTTCGTACGGCGTGGCCAACCGCGGCGCGTCCATCCGCATCCCGCGCGTGGCTGAGGCCGAGGGCAAGGGCTACTTCGAGGACCGCCGCCCGGCGTCCAACATGGACCCGTACACGGTCACGGCGCGCATCATCAAGACTACGGTGCTCAACGAGGCCTAAGCTCAAGAGTTGGTTGTAGCAGCGCAGACTTCTCTTTATATGTATGTGGAGTAGATGCGAGTCCTGCTTCGTAAATATGCTTAGCAGGAGAAGAGAATACAGAACTTCTTTTGAAAGCTTCAAGCGAGTTTTCTCTTGAGATCTGATTCGGTTGGCTGCCATCATTCAAGCACATTCCCATACTCCATCCAAGTCATCTCTCCAAGCAGCGCCATAACCTTCACAATCGAATCCCATGACGGATCTGCTGCCGGCTGACGCCTTCTCGTCCGTGGCCGAGGCCTGGAGCAGCGTGTGTCGCCTGCCCGTCGTGTCGGAGGCGTTGGCCTCGCTGCCCTTCCACGTGCCCACCAAGTTCCTGGCCGTGGCCGGGGCCGCTGCGCTCGGCTACTACGTGGACCAGAAGCTGCTCATCTCGTCGGACCTGCGCCACGCCGGCATGCAGGCCGTGGCTCTGCTGCAGGCCAAACGCCACGCGCGCAATGGCGCCTTGCTGCCAGACCTGTTCGAGCAGAGCGTGGATCGCTGGCCGCACAAGAGCTGCATGCAGTGTGGCCCGCGCGTCGTGTCCTTCCGCCAGGTGGACGAAGCGGCCAACCGCGTGGCCCACTGGGGCCTGCAGCACGGCCTGCGAGCGGGCCAGACGGTGGCCCTACTCATGGAGAACCGACCCGAGTTCGTGGTCGTGTGGCTGGGGCTGGCCAAGATCGGAGTCGTCACGGCCCTGCTCAACACGCACCTGCAGGCGGCCGGCCTTGTGCACTGCGCCAAAATCGCCGACACTGAGTGGCTCATCGTCGGCCAGGAGCTGGCCGAGACGCTGGCCAATGTGGCCGACCAACTGCCCAACATCCACGTCCACATCTACGGAGACGGTAGCAGTAGAGACTTATACCTTGTTGTAAGGTGGCCATAAAGGCTGATACGTTGTGGCTGTGTGTTGTGTAGGAGACTTGACACAGGAGCAAGCGGCCGCCTACCTGCCACGAGCTTCTTCGCTGGATGTGGAGCTCCAGAAGATGACGACGGAACGGCCGTCCGCAGACAACCGTCGATCTATCTCGACGTCGGATATGGCGCTGCTCATCTACACGAGCGGCACGACGGGTCTGCCCAAGGCCGCGCGGGTGAACCACTTCAGCATCATCTTGCGCTCGCTGGCCTTCAAGTACTCGATGCACTTGTCCATGCACGACCGACTGTACTGCGCGCTGCCGCTGTACCACACGTCGGGTGGCAACTTGGCCGTGGGCATGATGATCTTCTCGGGGCCACGTTGTGCATTTCGCGGCGGTTCTCGACGTCCAAGTTCTGGGACGAAGTGCGCGCGTACGACTGCACTGTGGTCCAGTATATCGGCGAGATGTGTCGCTACCTGCTCAATGCGCCGGCCAAGGCGAACGACAAGGAGAACCACGTGCGTGCAGCGTTTGGGAATGGACTGCGCCCGGATGTGTGGGCGCCGTTCCAAGAGCGGTTCGGCATTCCGTCCGTGTACGAGTTTTATGGCTCAACGGAGGGGCCGATGGGCATGCTCAATGCGTGCACGACCAAGGCTGACCAAGGACATCTCGGGCGCCGAGGCTTCATCAATAATACGGTGACAGGTGTGGCGATTGTCAAGTTTGACGTTGAGAAGGAGGAGTACGTCCGATCCAAGAAGGGATTTCTGCAGCAGTGTGCAACTAACGAGACCGGCGAGCTGATCGTGAAGGTGAACCGGAAGGACCCTGCACGTGGATTTCAGGGCTACTACAAGAACAAACAGGAGTCCAGCAAAAGGTGTTGACCGACGCGTTCAAGAAGGGTGACATGTACTTCCGCACGGGTGACTTGTTCAAGGAGGATGAAAACCACTGCTGGCACTTCGTTGATCGGGTGGGTGACACTTTCCGGTGGAAGGGAGAGAACGTCGCAACCAACGAGGTAGCTGAGGCAGTCTCCAAGTTCCTGGGCTAAGCGAGATCTGTATCTATGGCGTCGAGGTGCCTGGCAACGAAGGACGCGCGTGCATGGCTGCCATGGTGTTTGATGAGAAATCGTTCGACCTGAAAGAGTTTGCACTTTCGTCAAACAGCGGCTGCCGTCTTATGCCATGCCTCTATTCCTTCGCAAGCTGGAATCAATGTCCGTGACGGGGACCATGAAACAGGAAAAGGCTAAGCTGCGCAGGGAAGGCATGGATCCGTCGAAGATACCGGACCGGCTGTGGGTGTTCAACCGGCCCAAGGACGTTTATGAGTCGCTCACAACCGAGACGTACCACCAAGTGATCACGAGCTCCCGTCTTTAAAGGTATGCGGTCTCAATCGCTTTTGCTTAAGCTAGCGTCCCGCAAGATTATTATTGCAGGGGCAAGTCCACAAGTGCTGCAACGAGCTAACTATCCGAATAACTTTTTGCTTCAGCTTTTGACAAAGGATCATGTAAGAAGCTTTAGCCATGCCGTCTACTCTTGCATCAGTCGTCCCAGTCGTCATGTACGAAGTTGGAGTCCGCAGCAACTCCTCCGCCCACTACGACAGACTGCAAACACCAAAAACAAGTTCGAATGTTAGACACGACAATACTCTGAAATACGAGTTCGAGTCCGTACCGTCTTGGTTGTCGGTGCTGGCGATGCTGGCTCCTCTTCTTCTGCATCCCAGTCGTCGTGGGCGAAGTTGTTATCGGTTGCAACACTCGAAATTGGAGCCTTACGGTCGTCACGGATATCGACGCTGTTGAAAGCTGCTGGCGAAGATGTTACGTGCTCGTGTTCCTCATCATCTGAGTCGAAGTACTCCGAGTTCTTTCGTTTGCTGGATGTTTCGTCTAATGCCATGCGCTGCAACGATTGCGGGTTCACGCTCTCGATTTCGTCATGAGATGGTTCTTCGTCAAGCGCGTTGGTGGAAGAGGTGACGGGTTCACGTGGACTCTCTTCTTCCGGATCATCGTCCTTGTTCTCGCGGTGGTAATCCTCATCATCTTCCTCCTCGCTGTCAGAGATGATGTTCTTGGACTGAGCTGCGGATCCAGCCTTGATTTGGGCCACAAGCAAGCTTCGACTACTGCTATTGCCGGTAGAGGGGCGAGGGCTCTCGGCTCGCTCGTCTTCGCTGCTGTCATCGTCGCTGTGGTTTGATACAGGCTGGCGCTTTCTGCTGCTTTCGCTTTCTTCCGATCTCTCGTGGTGAGGCGGGCGATGTAAAGACTCCTCTTCTTCACGTCGATCAGCCTTCGATTCGCCGTAGTTTGGTGATGGAGAGCGACGCTTTCGAGTATCACGCTCGTCACTATCCTCTTGAGGACTGCGGCCACGGCTACGACTGCGATCGCGATCGCGGTCACGACCACGCCGTCGATTCTCGTCGTCATCTTCGTCGTGTCTTTCATCTCGCTGTCGATTCGATCGTGCAGAACGGCTTTCCTGCTCCGTGTCTTCATTTCGAGCAGAACGACGATCACCGTCTCGATCGCGTTCCCGATCACGGTCCGATCGGCGTTTACGTTGCGCTCGATCTTCATCGCCGTCTTCCACCTGTTTCGTCTCTCGTTGGGCACGACGTGGAGTACGTTCTTTTCGTGGTTCTGGGGTTGCCACGACAACGGCAGTTGCAGACTTGGGCGGCGGGTTGCACAACTTATAGAGACTGTCGGACCACATACGGTGCTCGACGGCGGTCTCACCTTTCAGTCGGAGAGTCCGAGACGGAGACACGATCTCAATCATCTCCTGTAGAAGAAAAAGCAACGTCAGTAAATGGAGACTGATGAAGCTTACGAACATTGACATACCCTACGACAGTAGATGCCGCTGACGTCTTCGACGTAGAGCCAACCACGCGGATCCTTTGCTGTCCTGTGTTGCAACACAAAACAAGTTAGCCTTGGGGTCTAATTGATGGCGTTCATCGAGCTGAAAAACGCACTTGCTGGTGGAGTAGGATATGACAAGCTTCTTCTCCGAGCCGGGACCTGGAACGAAACCTACTTTGAACCATCGCCGGTTCATGTTCTTGCCGAAGAAGCTGGGATTGCTGTTGATTTTGACCATCCAGCCTTCCAGCATGGAGATGTCCACGCCGTTCACCAGCATGATGGACGTTCGTTCGAGCTTGTCTTGGACTGAAGACACTGGAACGCGGAGAACGGAATGAAGAAGTAACGAACGCTTGAGGTGGTCTCTTTTAGCCTCGAAACCCCTACAAGGTTTGTGGATGGTGCTTCAACGCCAAGTCGGACCGGTTCAGAGAACCTCCACTTGGATGAAAGGTATGTACGCAGCTTTCCACTGTTGTTCATGACTTCTTTCAGGGGCCCCTTTGCGGGTATTCGAGGTGCCTTCGTTGATTCAGTTTCTTTGATGTTGCTTGCCCCCGTCAAGTTGATACTCTCTACGCGGGTGCAACTTAGCGTCTTAGCAAAATGAGAATCAGTCAATAAAGATGAACAAACCATGTTCGCGTTTCTAACGATATGAAAACGTTTTCGCCTACTTCCTCGCATTATTTCGCCGCTTGAGAATGTCTAGTGCTTCGTAGAAACCAGAGACGTCTTCTTCGACAGTACTACCAAGCCAAATAATGAATCTGAGTGAGTACCAGACATCGTTCAGACCCAATAACATTTACCCGTACCTCTGTCTTGCCGCTGATGATCGCTGTGACTGTGATGATGACCTCAATTTCGACTCGTTAGATGCCTTCCTTCTGCCGCCCATGCTGGAGCTTTTCGAGAGGCACTTTCAGGCCGCTCAGGGGATGCTGATTTGGCTGGTCCTGCTACGACACCACAGTTCTGGTTCTTACTGCCAATTGACTTAGTCGCCTCTGGCTTGGCCTGAGAGAGTAAATTTTCCGTGAGCAATGCGCCTTTTCCTTGCCGCTGGTACCACAAATCAAAGTCCTTCTGGAGCTTAATGCGACCCATTTCGAGCATTTTCTGGATATGTTGGATCTCCTTCTTGAGCTCACTGAGTTCGTTGAAACCTTTCTTATACGCGACCTTGTGCGTATCGATTTGTTCTTTGAGTCGCTGTTCAGCAGCTTCATTTTCAGCTCGAGCAGCAGCAGCTGAAGAATTGGATCGAGAGTCACCATTCTCGCCCCCAGCATCAAGCAGACCTTCATCAGCTATAGCTTGTTGTTTTCTTAGCTTTTCGATCTTCACCGTGAGGGCCTTGATTTGATTCCGAGCATTGTTAACCTCATTTGCGAGGGCCTTGGCAGCATCGTACTTGCGCTTCAATGCGATTTTGTTGTCTCGGATAGCGTCGTTCTTTGGATACTGAGCCTTGAAAGCTTCAAATGCCTTGGCAGGATCTTCAAGTACAGCAGGATCCACGACTAACGTAGACGCGTAGTCGTTGAGCTTGGTTGGGACGCTTTGCTTCTTCTGAGGTTTTGCGTCGCGATGCTCGTCTTGATTTCTTGTGTAGTCGGCAAACCCTCGTGACAGCAGCTCAGCTGGAATTGCTGCTCCGTGCTCCTTCCGAATCATATTCACCATGATAGCAATTTCGTTGTCACGCAGCTGCACAAGCTGCTCGAGTTCATGAACGCGCTGCTCCATCTCTTGGTTATTGCCCCCACTGCCCGCAGAAATGAGCTTTACACCACTAGGAATCGCTGGGTTTCCAGCACTGCCACCAGCTGAAGCTGAAGCTGCAGCTTCGCCAGCTGCATTAGCCATGCTCTTTAGGATGTCAAAGCACGCCTTCATCTTGGTGTACGTGAACTCGCCCATGGATAAGTGCGCGCTCGGCTCACTGTCGTTCACAAAATTCAAACACTTTTGCCTTAGCTTGTCGATCTCGTAGTCCTTCAACTCGGATCCTTCGTTCTGTTTGCACAACTCAACACGAATCAGCATAAACCACAGCAAACTTACTTATACCTGACAAGTGATACGTACAACATCACCCTTGAGGATAGCTAGTTCCTCTTCGAGAGTGGCGACGCGTGCTTTCAGTTGACGGATGATCACTGCTGGGTCTACTTCCTCGTTCAAGCGTGCGTCGTTCTTGACACGAGCCACTCGTTGGGCAAATCGACACGTTGATACGGATTCCTGTTCACACAACAAACTACCCCGTTACCTCTTTGCAAGGATCTTCGAACTGCGAATTTTAGCTTCCTTACATCCGTTTGGTCTTTCTCCGGACTCACAGTCGCCACCATGACGGTCTTACAATTTCCACCGAGAGAGTCCCGCAGCACCGAGGTCATCATCGAGTTGCGGTACGGGATATGCGTCCGCCCCTTTGTATTTTTCTCGTGCAGCGCCACAATGACCATCTCCAAGTAGTGTAGACTTGTGTTAATGTACGCAGCTTCCCGCAGTAGCTGGCCTTTAGCTCCCGTTTTGTGAGCTCGCTCCGACCCAGCAAGATCTACCAAGTGCAGCTTGGACCGAAGCACAACTTCACTCCCTACTTTGCGTGTCTCCAACGACACTGTGAAAATGCAATGTGAACGCGAAGATGCCAAGTTCATGGCCGTCTCACTCACCGCGCGGTTCGTATCTCCAAGAAAGAGCAAATTCAGTGCATCTTCCTCCGTCGCCACTGGATGCATGGACAAATTCCGCAAATGGCAGTTGCCGTCTTCGTCCTCGAGCATAGCCACACGAGGCAGATCTTCCAACGACTTAGTCGATTCATGGTTTGGGTCCAGCAAATCGTAGCCTTGGTTGTTGTAGATCTCAAGGTACGATATCTGCGCAATGATCTGCTCTTGGCTGTTGTTTTTCATCCTCTCGAAGATCAGGGACAACGCTCGTGGAATCAAACCGCGGTCCTCGTAACGTTCAGCTCCACCTGTGATGGTGAAGGTTTTACCAGAACCGGTCTGACCGTAGGCGAACACAGTCGAGTTGAAGCCGTTCAGTGCACTATCTACACAGGGTCGACCCACTCGGTCGAAAACCTCTTCTTGTCTGGCTTCCATACCGATGACTGAATCAAAACGGAACTTGTACGTCGTGCGTGAATTGTTGATGAGGCCGGCTGCCACATCCTTGGGGATGTCGTACTTCATGGTGTTGGAGTCTTCGTCCCACGAGAAAAAGCCCGAGGGTTTTCTCGACGGCTTCACGCGAAGGAAAATGCGGATGTTTGCCTCTTCTTCAGGTTGTTGGTCTTCATCTCCATTGACAGTGGAAGCGGTATCGTCCTGGTCTACATCCACATCCGCCATCGATCCATCGTCCTCTTTGTTCATGGTGAAGAAATCTTCAGATATTCGACCCCTCAGCAGTGCCGAGTCACACGTAGCGGCGCTTCAAGATCGTTTTTTAACAACAGGAAGTTTATTTGGACGATCAATGGTGATCATCGTGCTTACACCACATTTTGCGTCGGGGTCTAGAGGCAATTTGAAGAGACACTAGCTACGAAACCCATGTGCAGTTTACATACGGGTCTTAACCATAATGACACGTAAATAGTTTATTTTACTTTCGTACCTAATCGAATGATACATGACGGCCTTTATTTCAACATAATTGCAATGGCGTCAAAGGACCGGAAGCGTCCTCGCGCGGCGAGCGACGACGCGACCCCGTCGCCCTCTTCCAAGCGCCCAAGCAGCTCCCAGACATCCTCTGACGCTTCTTCAGTCTACGCTGAGCTCGCGAGCATCAACGACCTGCTACAAGAGGAGGAAACGTCCCAGAAACGTACGTTCCATTAATTCTCCATATTTATGTATTTACGAAAATACGTATTTGTAAACTCACGTACTACCTTTATTTTACGTATTTACGTATTTAGAGACGTGGCAGATCGGCAAGCGGGTCAAGAAGCTGCTAGAGTGCCATGAAGACCTGCCAATGAGTCAGCAATTGGACGCGTATTTCTTGTGGGGCACAGCGTTGGCTCGTCTGGCCTCATTGAATGAGGACCCGACGCTGGCGGACGCGGCGGCCGACAAGTTCCAGCAGATGCAGCAGCTGACGGAGGACGCAGACGCAGCGCTGGGACCCGTGGGTTTCTCGCTCTGGGGCTCGTCACTGCTGGTTGGCCACGGAGACGCGACGTCGAGAGGCGCTGGACCAGGCGTTGGAGAAGTTCCAAAGGCGGTGCAGGTGGACGGCGGCACGACGTTCGAGACGCGGTTCCAGTTGGCAAAGGCGCTGAAGGAAGGAGGAGATTTGGTGACCTTTCTAGACGGAGAGCAGGTCCAGGAGGAGTATTACAGACGCGCGTTGCAGGTGTGTGGAGAGCTGCAGGAGATTTATAGAACGGAGATGGACAAGGAGGGGAGTGAAGAGGAGAGTGACGAGGAGGACGATAAAGTGACGGCGGAGGACTTTGCAGAGGCCAAGCTGCTGGAGGCGGTGCTGCAGGGTTTGCTCGAGGATTCGAGCAGTGTCGAGGAGTTTCTCAGGACGCTGGCACTGTACCAGGAGGCGATCGGTACGTTGAACTACCAATTCCATCACGCAACAGTTTTGCTGACGAGCTTGTTTTTCTAGAGCTGAGTCCGGGTAGTGCAGAGGCACTAATGGAAATGACCAACTACCTCGCTGCGAGGTGCTTGAAGAGAGAGAGCTTGGGTGCCAAGCCGACGATTGAAGAGTGGACCAAACTGTTCGACGACTTGGAATCGCAGTACAACAGGTTGCTGATTGAAGCAGGTTTTGATATGAAAGAGTGCCACGAGATCTGTCATCGCAAAGATACACACGACCAGGAAGAGCCGGAAGAGGAGGAGATCGACGAACGTGTGCCTCATTTGCTCAACACACTCGGTAAGGGATTGGCAGCGTTTGTGCGGTCGTTCCCAGAAGCAGAGAGAGAGCCAACAAAAGAAGAAGCAAAAACAGAAGCGGAAGAAATTCGACGGTGGCCCACGCTTGACCCATGCGGTGGAAGTGCTGCGCACTGCGCACCACTTCCACGATAAACTTGGCGGGTACTACCTGGCGTGTTTGTACGCTTCTCCAGCGTTCGAAGACGAAGAGGTAAGCTTGCATCCCTATTATTGTATGGTATTATTTTTGCTGATAGAGCTCTTGATCCTGTTAACAGAACTGTCGGACATGGCTAGAGACGGCAGACAGCTACGGTGCTTTGGAGGACGAGTTCGACGTGCAGGAGTTTACAACGATGCATGAAAAATGTGGTTCAAGCGCCTTGCCCAACCTCCTGCTCAAATAGTAGACATAGAAGACGAGAACGAAGGAGTTGATAACGACGACGAAGCATAGATAACGTTAGGTAGGTTTTGCATCACTCGTTAATGCCCAGCCAATTTTCAAACGTACGAGATATTAATACTACGTGTTGTACATGTATCTTCACCATAGAAGATTACCAGCCCCAACCATATTATCGAGACGTTTGAAGAAATTTACGCTAAGTCTTGGCCTGAAAATCGGTATGTTACGAAACGAGCATTTGAATTTTCAAGCGCTTAGCCAACGCACTTTCCGAAGCCAAGAGTTCGTTGCAGAAAGGTCTCAGCAAGCAGAAAGAAACCCTTCTTGAGGCTTCATTTCTCTAAATTGATCTTCCACGGCGGCGACGAGGTCGAACGAAGTACTTCGTATGTGGCAAGGCGACACCAGCAGTATACCAATGGAAGACGGGTACATGTGGATCTGCAGCTTTCTAAACGACTACGACAGAGACTTGCTTGAGCTTGAATTGGGCGTGGATGGCCAGCACTTCTTCGACAACATGGACACTCTTCTGGTCGAATCGCCGCAAAGCGCTGTGCAGCCCAACGACCACGACAATTCACCTCTACAACTGACTCCGTTCGTCTTGAGTGTCATTGCAGAGTTCCAATCTCCTCAGCAATCCGGAGAAGCTCAAGCCCAGACGTCATCGCTATCGACGGCTTTCCGCGATATGCTGGATGAAGCGCAGACAGAGATCAGTGCCGCCAAGTCCCGGACTCAAAACCAGCGCCAAGTAGCGACCACGCCTCGTCGATCGAACCGCCTGCGATGCCGCCAACTGACTGCGCCTGCACCACAACCAGAAACGACTGCCCCGCCCTGTGTGAAGCCGAAGACTCGTTTAAGCTCTCAGAAGCAGATCAATCGCCGCCTCTTCTAGTCCCAACATCGTGTGCCTCGGTCATTCGCGAGAGAACTCCGAGCTCTACGCGTCGAGAACCAAATGTATTGTGTCATAGTGAGTGAACTACGAAGTACTTAGTCGTAGTAGTCAAGACGGCAGGTCTGCACTAATACAGAGATAGCAACATTCACTTACCTAGCGGTTGAGAGCAGTGTCATGCATGGTCAACAGCTCTGGGGCTACCCACTCTCTTCGGCTGAAATGCCACACAGATCGGAATCACATCCGAGCCCCAGACAGCAAGCACCGTCGACGCAAGTCAAACACCACTAACGTCAACAGCAACCATGTCCAGTGGAGACCATGCCTACATGTACATGTGTCCGCTCAGTATTGCAGTCGGCGTGTCCCATTAGGCAGCACTACCACGCTAGTCAACCTATCGTTATCAAATCTGTCAGTAAACATGAACATTGCGATGCGTGTCCGACGTTGACGTCGTGCAAATAGGGACTTTCACCTACTCATCATCCTCCCACGGAAGTCTGCCTCGTGGTAGACCAATCAATCTGGAAGCCGAAGTAGCAGGAAAAGGCAACTATGCGCTATGCGGAGACCATCGAATGACCACCTTTTTCGGCGCGGAGTGCCATATCGGCGCACGCTTCGAAACGACCCAAGATCCCGCACGACAAGGCGTCCGTGACTTTACGTGGATGATCTTCCACCACCAAAGGGACACGGTTCGACGGCGCTGGGCTGCCAGCACAAAAGCCATTCTTCAACTTTCGTCGACCTGCTCAAGTCTCCGATTTCGATCATGAAGCAAGTCCGCCAACATGTGCACAAGTTCGCAAGCGGTCGCGCGTCCGGATACGGGGCAGCTTACACGCTGCCCGTTTTCCTGACGGTGGCGACCATCTCGCTGTGGGTGAATGCGACCCACTTGCAGTGGCTCGGACTGGCGCACGTCGTGGTGCTGGCCAAGCTGCTGCTGCTGCTGGGGGTGCACGAGCTGCTGCGACCCTTTTGCCTCTCGTTCCAAGAGGTGGTCACTCTCACGGCTCATGTCATTTCAGCCGCCAATGCGGCCGTGCTGCAGTTCCTCAAGCGGGGCCTACACCCCAAGTTCCCAGAGTGGACGATTTGGTACGAGTGGTTCCAGGCCATCGCGTTCGCCGCGGGTCAACAAAACGGCGGCCACATCCTCAAGATGCCCAACGCGTTGGCGTTCCGACGCAACTTCGAGCTCATCGGGCGGCTGCTGGGGGCTGCGGCCTGTTGGCGACACGGCAACCAACTCGAGAGCTTCCGGTACAACGGACTGCAGCACCTGTGGCTGCGGTCGAGAGGTGCAAAGCCCTCGGACGACGAGAGGCGGGTCGTGGTGCTGTACTTCCATGGAGGAGGCTACGCGCTCTTCAGCCCCCACTTCTTCGTCGAGTTCGCCAGTCGTCTACTATCTCAGGTGCAGAGCCAGCTCCGAGCGGCGTGTGGGGGTGACACCTCCGTGGACGTGCAGATCCTGCTGGCCAACTACCGGAAGTTGCCCGAGGTGAGCTTCCCGCGCCTCTGGATGACGCCATGGCCATGTTCGACTACCTCGTCACGGAAGAGAAGGTCTCACCTCGCAACATCATCTTAGCTGGCGACAGCGCCGGTGGAGGCTTGGTGCTCGCCACGTTGCTGAGACTTCGTCACGCGCGTCGGGAGATGCCTATGGCTGCACTGTGCAACTGCCCGTACGCAGACCTGTCGGCCGACGTGGCCGTGTCGGAGCACTGCTTCATCTCCAAGTCCATGCTGGACGCCATCCGAGACTTCTGCGTGCAGGAGACTCCGTGCGCCTCGTGGCGAGAAGGAGCCATGCTGCACACGGATCTGCGCGGACTGCCGCCGCTCTTCATCCAGGCCGCCGAGTTCGACATCCTACACCCGCAGTCGCTGCAGCTCGCCAAGAACGCCCGGTCCGATGGGGTGCGCGTGGAATTGGACGTGCACAGTCGCATGCCACACGTCTTCACGCTCTTCCCCATTTCATGATGCCGCAGTCTTCCGTGGGGATCGAGAGGTTCGCAGGTTTCATCACACGGCAGTTGACGGCGCACCGAATACCCGTGCAACTTCCAGGATCTGCTCCAGCGTTTTAAGGATCGGAATTGGTGAAACTATGGAGTAGGATGTTTCTTACATGTTTCAGTGGAAGTCATGTCTAAGAAAGTAATATGAATGCCGTCACGATCACTCGAGTTTGTCAGACTTTTC